>AMYF01000094.1:0-303960 GCA_000315175.1 Herpotrichiellaceae sp. UM238 | reverse complement strand
TCGAACGCGGTGTTGCAGTTCTATGGTGGTCCACTTCCCTGTAGGTGGAGTTATATGGCCCCCACACACTCACAAACGCCACCAAACTTTACCCAAATCAGGCGTATGCGAGCAGCAAGGAAGAACTCGCTTGTGGCGCAACTGCTTGTCCTGGGCCGAGATCTATGCAGCCTCGGACAGGATCTGTGGAGACGCATAACGGTGCATCCAGGCGAGGTGATAGCAGAGAGCATTTTTGCACGCAGCAAGCAGTCATGTCCTGCTCTGGCGAGCGCTGTTTATCCTACGTGAATGAACTGATTAGTTGATATCCAAAGGCGATCCTGCCCAGCGCTCGTCCAGATCGAGCGCACGCCTCGTATCACATCGGAGGGTTTCCTTTCAACCTCGCCTCGCTACTCATCCTGGAAAAACTTCATGATGGCCTTGATGCCCTTGCCCGAGCTACCCAACCCATGCGGCGGATACGCAATCCACATGGGCTCTCCAACCGCACCCATCTTCTCCCTGAATTCTGACTTCCTGACAAGATTGAACTGCTTGATAATAGCATCGTACGTACCCTGCAGCATCTTGACCCTTGCGCCGGACAAGTGATGTCCCGGCGTCAGATGTGGCGCCGCTCCTCCACCAAAGGTTACGTTCTTGATCCCCGCGTTCGCGGCTTCGGAGAGCGCGTGCGTGGTGATGTACTCGATCGTGCCTGAGGGCGCGTTCGGGAAATCAAGTGTGTACTTCGCCTGCCAGCCATGTCGCGGCGCAAGTTGCGCGAGCACAGCAATACCGACAATGTTGCCGCCTTTGTCTTCGGCAATATGGTAGCGTCGATGAGCCTCATCGCGGAAGAGTTCGATGTTCGACAAATGAATCTGCGTGCCTTTGCGGTTGTTGAGCCAATCCTTGACGCGGGCGTTAGCTTTGATTTTGACCTCCTCGGGCACGGGCTTCTTGGGATCGAGATCCATGATTTTCACACCCAATTCCTGTGCACGACGGATCTTCTTTGCGACTTCGGGATCGGATTCAGCGGTCTTCTTCGTGGCGTCGACGCGTTCCTCGGCCACACAGGAAAGGGTTTTCCACCCTAGACGCTCCCCCAGGACTTCCTCAACATCCTTACTGACAAGCATCCAGATGGGTTTATATTTTGTATCTTTCTTGAGCCAGGTGAGGAAGCGAGAGATGACGCTATAGTACTGGGATTGATGGCAAAGGGGGTCGCCGGGAAGAATCGCGTAGCGGCCCTCGGGAACGTACGAGACTGCCGCACCGGTGCTGTGATCGCGCCAGATCTTGTACCGCTCGTCGCCCCATGAGGTGGAGGTTGCGTCACCGTAGTTGGCGATCAACTCGAAGAGGTCAGGCATTTGGCGTTGTTCGACGGGCACGGAGCGGCCGCGCTCGCGGACCCAGAGAGGGTGGAGCGTGTCAGCGTCCGGGTGAGGGAGTTTCTCCACGACGGGTTTTGGAGGGAAGGAGCGTGGATCTCTGTGGAAGAGGGATGCGAGACGGATATTGCCGAGCTTGAGGATGAGCATGACTATTCGTTCGAGGCCGACGCCTATGCCGGCATGTGGGGGTGCGCCCCATTTGAAGCCTTCGAGGTATTCCGACATGGACTCTGGATCGATGCCAACGAGGCGCATGTTTTCTTCGAGGAGGCCCGCTTCGTGGATGCGTTGGGAGCCGGAGATGATTTCTTGACCACGGACAAAGATGTCGAAGGCGTTCGTGTAGTGGGGGTCCTCCGGATCAGGCATGGTATAGAATGGGCGAGCGGAGCGCGGAAACTTGTCGAGGATGTAGTAGTCAGTCTTGTACTTCTCTTTTACGAGTTCACCGAGACGGATCTCATCGCGGGTGCCAAAGTCTTCGAGGGGCGAAAGTTGTTCGCCGTCCTCATTGAGCCAGCCAGAGTCGTTGAGCATTGCAATGGCATCTTTAAAGGGAATGCGAGGGGTTTCTTCGAGCCAAATTAGATCGTCGGACGGGAACTGCTCTTTGATCACTTCGACTTCTCGGCGGTACTTGGTGTAGATGCCTTTGAAGATCGTCTTAAGAACTTCGTCAGCCACGTCAAGTGCTTCCCAATAGTGTTCCTCCAGGGCCATCTCGAAATCGAGACCAGTGTATTCGCAGAGATGGCGGTGGGTATTTGAGTTCTCTGCACGGAAGACTGCTCCTACTTCATATACTCTTTCGAAATCGCCCGCAATTGCCATCTGCTTGGCAAGCTGCGGTGACTGTGCAAGGAAAGCATCTCGTCCGAAATAATTAAGCTTGAAGACTGAGGCTCCAGATTCGGTAGCCGCGCCCTGGTCGCTGTTAGTAAAGAGATACAAGCTACGTCCGTGGACATACCTGGATCTTTGGAGAATGAATCTCAACGAAGCCTCGCTCGTCGAGGGCAGTTCTGAATAGATTACCGACGGCAGCCTGAATGCGAAAGATTGATTGAGAGGTAGCAGTTCGCAAATCAATTATGCGGTTGGACAATCGCGTCCGATCCGAGATCATATTTTGTCGAACACCTTCATACTTATGTACCTCATCATGGATGCTTAGCTCTGCTTCCTGGACTGAGAATGGTACTGCACGACATTAGCGCAGGCGGTTGCATGCTGAGGTTAGATCTCACCTGGCTCTGCACGCTTCACGATTATGTGCAAATGGGTGATCTTGACTTCTAGGTCATGGATTGAAGCCGACTTGACAGGCACAGAAGGTTTCTGGACAATGCCTCTAACTCGCATGATGCTACCAGTACGAACGTGTTCTGACCAATGAATCATCAGGGGTCCGACCACACCGGGCTCTTCCACTAGTACACCCTGAATGGTAGAGATTCGTTGGCGCAGCATGATAAAGACCAGCTTCTGCCCCATGTTTCGGTGGTGGTGAATGCGCGCACGGAACACAACTTCTTGGCCGAGCATTTCTTCGGTCAGAGTATCAATGTCAACACGTTTCTCAGTATTTCGGGTCTTGGACTGGGACATGGGCAGCTCTCCATACCGAGCCCTCATGTCGTCAGTCTCTTTCGCTCGTGCTTCTTCAAGTCTTTGTTTGAGTCGTTCTTCTGACTCTTCGCCACCGCGCTCCATGCTTAGGCGAGCTCGAATCTCCCTCTTCTTTTGTTTTTTCTCGAGCCTTCTTTGGGCATTCTTGCTTGTGCCGTCGTCGAGGTCCTCACTATCGGTCTCGGTGTCACTGGTACCGGAGGAATAATCGGCATGTCGATCGAAGCGATGTAGAATTGCAGCTATTGAGCTTCTCTTGGATCCAGTTGAGCTTCCGGTACTGTGGTCACTTAGACCAGTGGGGGTCCGAGTACCGCTTGAGGATCGTTTCTTTTCCTCACGTTCATGCCCAAGGGCGACCGAGATCTTGCGCAGGGCGGACATGCTGCTGCTCGAAGATCAGCGAGCAAAACCTTAGCAGAATTTGAGACCAATTTATAGCTTTCTCGCTGTACCTTTTCACAGCGCCGGGCTACGTCAATGCAGTGCCGGGGTTCACGGATTTTGACTGAGCCGAATGCCGGATGCCTGCTTGAACGGATATCCGACGGCGATCCAATGAGCTCCTGGATCTTACCAGATCAGCTGAGGACAAAGTCTTTGTCCGCAAGCTGCAGCAAGGTAGCTGGCAGGTTCAGTCGATGCGGGAATAGGTAAAAGGAAAGGGGAGTGGGAAGAGTAGGAAGAGAGTGAGATTGGGCAGTGGCCACGAAATAACATTACTCAGAGATTTGAAAGCGCACCAACCTCCCCAGAGCGTGCCTAATACCGTATTAGCAACCGTACATGGAATACGACCAGCTAGCTGTGCATTGACAAGCCAGTTGCAATCTAGCCTCACTGTGTCGCATTCTCCCAGACCTGCTGCCAGTCGGGGACTATCGCATCAGAAGAACTCTGTGACCCGCGCTGAGGGGTCCGAGGGGCACACTAACTCGCTGACTTACCTAAGCTTAGCACCCCAAGCATTTCCGGCAGCTCTAGCTCGAGCTTGAAGTCCTGAATCGGGCATGACTTCAGCAGAACGATTACTCATCATCCGCAGCTATTTGTGCGTGTGCATGCTTTCCTTGACGAGCAGAGAAGGTGGAGTGTTTCGTCGATTGGTCATAGTGCTCCTCCACCATGTGTCAGCAGCAGCATGTGTTCTAATGCACGCATTGTGACATTTCTCAAGTACCTCCGGTGAAAACAAGAAACAAGTGTTGAGAGGCCGGAGCGAATGTCCAAGATGCGGATTGGCGCAAGAATTGGGAGTGGTGGCAGAGACGAAGGATGGTCAAGTTTGCAGCACTCTGACCTACGCTGGAATGATGTCGCAGCCATTCTCAGCATCTACATTTGATAATCTGTGAGTGCATTCAAGGTTGAGGCCGGCAAGATTGGAATGAGTGGCGGCAATGAAATCAACAGCATCTTGTTGCTCTCGCCCCGAGCATCTCGGAGATTAGGGAACAACAGGCCTTAGCGGGAAGCTCGAAATGGACATTCCCGGAGGTGGCACGTCCAGACTCCCCCACCTAAAATATTGTAGGCCATCGTCAATGGCTGCGCTAAGACGTAGCGGCAGTGCTCTGAGCCAAGCGGGGCCAAGTGCTTCCAAGCCCTTGTTGGTCTGCCAGAACCACCGTCACTCGCTTTCTATCCAATCGATGCTTTCCATCGCTCGAATCGATGTCTCATTAGTTTCTACAAAATATCCCCGGCCTCATATCCTCTGTCTTGGAAGCGTGCTACCGAGAGGCAAAAGACACGAGCACCAATGCTACCAGCCCAACATCTCTTCATCCGCCTCATTGACCGTGCTAAACGACCTCCGTAAGAACTTCAACCTCTTGCCACATCGAAGCCGAGGAGCTGTGTTTGGTTGTGGCCGAAGAAGAAGTTCTCAGCTGGAAGTACTAGTCGTGCTCTGAAAATAAGCACCATGGCGGCACCCGACAATCGCGACTTTGGAGCTGAGATGGGTGTAGGAGCAGCTCCTGGGGCCGTTGATTTCGTTGAGAGCTCAGATATTCCACGCCCAAAGGTGAAGGTCAATTTTGCAAAAGCCTTTCGAGATGAGGACACAAGAGATGAACCTCCCGAAAGATTTCTGATGGAGACTATGGCTATGCGTCCGAGATCGCTATCTCACCATCTGCAGAGCACTAAAATCCCCTCGCGGAAATGGCTCAAAATGAAAGCCAGGTTCTGGCGGTCGTTGATGACCTTTGCCATGAACTTCCACGACTTGGCTCCTCCGAAACCTCCCAAGCCATCTTTTATCCGGCGCATATCGACCGACACAATCCCCATCGACCTCTACTTTTACGTTCCTCGCGAATACGACGTCAGAAAGAAAGACGAAACTGGCTCCAAATACCCTATTGTTGTCAACTTCCATGGCGGAGGTTTTTGCCTCGGTCACGCTACCGACGATCGATATTGGGCAGCTGTCGTGTTAAGAGAGACCCCTGCGGTCTTTGTGTCGGTTAATTACAGAAGAGCTCCAGAACACCCCTTTCCACAGCCTGTTGATGATTGCGTCGAAGCACTTCTGTACCTGCAGTCGCATGCAGAGGAGCTACATCTTGACCCTTCTCAAATTGCTTTGTCAGGTTTCTCCGCAGGAGGCAACCTTGCCTTCACGGTCCCATTCCGACTGACATACCAATACGAGAGGCAGCCATCAGAAGAACATCTGCCGTTGCAGCCAGCGCGGAAAAATGAGAGCAATTGGGTGCCAGAGCCCAAATCGCCTGGCACCGAGCAGACCTCGTCGGCAGGCGGGACAGAGCAAGAGATTGGTGGCTCTACGCCTCGACCAGATGCAACATCAACCTCGAAACAACATTCTCCCTCATCATCAACCATCGAGCTCGCTCAGACCAATAGTCACAGGCCCAGCCCGATAAGTCACAACTCCCGCACAAATCTTCTCAATCTACCTGGTCCTCGCTCACGGCTTCTCAGAACTATCACTCAAGATTCGCGTCGTTGGAAGCAAAATAACGGTGCCGCCAACGACATCACTCCAGTATCATCGTCGTCGTCGTTCGAGCCACCACCTCGAATTCGTGTTGTCTCAATCGTAGCCTGGTACCCATTACTCGACTGGACGCGCTCTCGTTCAGCCAAAAAGCGTGTGTCACGCAACCCAAAGAAGACCCTGCCGGCCGTCTTCACGGACCTGTTCGACTTCTCCTACCTCCCAGCTCCCGACCGCGAAGGACACCATTGCAGCCCGTATGCTTCTCCCGCATTGGCACCAGACCACATGATACACAACGGTCTGCCCCAGCGCATCCAGACATGGCTATGCGAATGGGATATGCTCCTCGCCGAAGGTGAACACTTTACCGAGAGATTGCGCAATCTTGGCAAAGATGTCAAATCCGAGATCATCCCTGGCGTTCCACATGGGTGGGACAAGAGTCCCAATCCGTTCCGAAATCAAAAGAAGATCAACGATTTGTATGAGAGGGCAGCGGGATATCTGACAGGAGTATTCGAGGAAGCTGACCGTCGTGCTACCGTTGGGCAGGGGATTGGGTTCGGTGGTTTGCGGTAGCCAACAAATCGATCTATCTATTTGCAATCGGTTCTCTGCTGTCAAGTGCGTTCTTCCGGCGTCATTGTCGGTCTTTTGCCGATCCCAACCTATGCAAACCTTCGGTCTGGCTAGAGTCTGTTTCGCCCTACATGTTCACATCCTACTCGTTAGTTCCATTCATTTTCTCTCAAGGGGCTGCGACGAACGGGCTAGCAATGTATAAAAAATCAATTAGTATAGCATAAACAGCAGGCAAAGGATATTGGAGGGATCAATTGCTGCAAAGACGCTCACAAGATAATTGCTCGAAAGCATACTCCTCACCACCAAGACCGACACCGAGCCTCGTGACAAAGACTGGTTGGTCAACACTGAGGTCACGAAGAAGTGCATGCGACTTTCACCTGGCGAGCACGTTCTCGTCACCATATTGGCCTCGCTCGGCCTCGTATACGGGGACATCGTCAAAGTGACTTAAACCCCGTAAACTTCAATCATCAACTGTACCATCACGCCACACAGACAGCCGCAAGGTTAATTTGTGTCCATCAGTGGTCACTTGCTTGCACTTGCAGCAGACCTTTCAATGAGCTGAAGCGGCCGAATGTCGTCCTGATCAGTCCTGATAGCTTTGCGGATTCTCACCCTTTTTGCGACGTCGAGCACAAGCTGTCGAGCCATTTCATTCTAAACCGTCTTCAACCGCTGCTCCCTGGTGCTGTCTCCTAGCACATTGAAAGGAGCCGGAATGGGACCAGGGCATTGATAGATATCTTAGCGAAAGAGCAAGACCATCAATTACGACGGTCTACAGGGTCGAGTGGTGGGATTGGTAGTAAGAGGCGTTGGTGTGGGATCGAGGAGGGAGGCAAATCAGGGTAGCGCATCAAGGCGGCAATTTGATTGAAAGATCGATTAATAGGTTTCCCATTCGGGACTATTGTGGGGCTTTAATGCGCCAGGTAGCCAGCAAACCCGCAATGCCAGCTTTGAGCAGAGAATCAAGGGCGATGTCTGACTAAAATTGGTGGCCTTGCCTCAGCGACCGCTTCAGAACGTTCGCGACGGAGTAAGAATCCAAAGCTACCGTCCAGGGCTGCTTCTACCTGCGCAGACGAATATCTGATGATGCTCCACAACCACTATGCGATCAGGCGGTGGGAAACATGTTGGGCACACAACTCGTTCGTCTCAGAGCGCCACAGAGATATATAGATATATACATATATACAACCACTTTCCTTTGGGCAGGCAGCGCTTCAATGCTTCAACGTCAGTCAGCTTTTGACCTTTCTCTCGTGTTGATGTACATATTTTTTGACAAGAAAGAACGGTTTCTGCACTTCACCGGAAAACTGGTAATTCCCCCAGTTTGGGCCAGCCATAACGCATGGCCTAGAGATCGGCTGGCGAATTTCACTATTGTGGGTGATGAACATGCATTGACCCACTTCGGATCGAGGTGCTGTTGTTATTGTCATTTGTGTCAGAAGCCATTTTTCAATCTGATTTTCCTGAGGGGTATCGCCAGCGCCAAGAATAAGAGTTGAATTTTGTGGCAATAGTGGAGGCCGTGATGTGGTAGGTCAGCGACGGCGGTCGAGACGGCGATAAGATGGTTCTGGTCCTATTCAGGGGAAGAGGTTTCCGCATCTTCGTTTTCGTCGTTCACCTGATCCAGAATCGGCATCGTCAACCTCGGTCGACAGAACCGGGTATCCTTGAGCAAGTACCAGTCGCCATTTTTGTTCCTCTTCACAACGCACTCGTAATCGTAGGGGACCGAATGTGTTGGATCGCCGTTGTATCCTCTGCAGCAGCCGGAGGGTGTCATGCAATACACGATGTTAAAGGTTTCTTCTGGAAGAAAGGGGAGGAGTCTATCGTGGAACTGCATTGAAGGGGGCGCGAGAATCAGGTCGTTGCAGCGGTTGTCGTGATACCCATAACTTTGCTGGACTTGCGTGCCTCGCGGAAGCACATAGACAGAAGCAAGGCTGGTCACCACGGAGAGAGCATTGGAGTTCAGATGAGTGGACTCGGCAGAGTGCGGTGGCGTGGGAGTGCCTATAGCCACACCAGCAAGCGTGGCGATGACGGGCAGTGAAAAAGTCAGAGTGAACTTCATCTTGAATCGGTGGTCCGTGTTGGAATTCTTTGCAGAGTCTCACTTCGACGGGAAGTCCCTTCGGTGTTCAAAGGCAGACCTTGTCTTGAGGAGCAAGACAAAAAAATGGAAAACCTGCCCGCAAGGCAGAAGCAATTTATCTACTCGCAAGACGCGTATATCTGAATGTGTCCTTTGGTTGAGTCATTGACCTAAGATCTGCAACCAGAGCCTAGGATTGATAGAATGTGCTCAACTTGGAAGTCCAACCTGAGCGCTCACTGCTCGGCGGCTTCTCGAAGCTTGGTTATTACTATGTGCTAGTCCAAGCTTGAAATCTGCTCATGAGCTCAACATTGGTTTGCTCTATTGGAATGTTTGCTCAACATAGAGAGCATGATTACTACATAGAATTGAAGTCAGATTCCATTGCATCATGGTCTATGGATCAGCACAGAGAAAGCTGCCACCATTTAAGCTTGGGGAGCATAAATCAACTGTATCAGAGGGTAGAGAATCATACCAAGAAACCGACAAATTTTAGAAGTGTTTGAGTGCAACACGAAGATTGTTGGAATTGGAAAACGTCTGGTTGCCATATGTCTGCAGAAAAGAACGTATGAACATCTCGTTCAGGTTGTGAGAATGGAGTGGGCAGGCAAGCTTTAATACACGGTCAAAATCAGCGAGGTGGAGCACAAACTGCCAACAGGAATCAATGCAGGATGATTTCCTGGTGTACCCTCTTCGGTCTCCGGCGAATCACGTCTCTAATACTAGGTCAACATTCCTACTTGCTGTACACATTTCCCCACCACAAATACCTACCATTCTTAGTAGGTTGCAGGAAGCTGACTGAGTCTTCCTCCGTCAGTCAAGAACGTCTCCCCATTGACATAAGCACCGCCTCGACTTGCCAAGAAGAGCACCAAGCTGGCGAAGTCTTCTTCACTCCCCGTCCGCTCAGCAGGACTATTCTCTGGCGCCATCTTGTGTGCTCCAGAAAACACGTCCCCGTGACCTGGAACACCATCAAGCTCGTCAAGCTTGCTCGTCTGTCCCTCCGTCAGTTCCGATGGGTATAGCCCGGGCGCAACTACGTTAGCGCGGATCTTGAACCCATTCTGCGCAAAGTACGTGCTGAGCATCTTGGCCAGGTGCGTCACGGCGGCCTTGGATGTCGAGTAAGCGAAGCTGGACGCGAGATATCTGCTGAAGCCGGCAACGGACGATGTGACGAGGATTTGAGAGTCTTGTGGCACATTACGCTTCTTGTTCCCTTCGTCCAAGAGATCGAGGAACGTGATAGACGTGTAGAACACGGCCGTAGTGTTAAAATGCAGCGTTTTGGTGAATTCGTCCATGTCAGGCTTGAACACTGTTTCTTGGAACTGCTTGATGGTAGGGTTTTTGGGCAATGCCGACGCGTGTTTCGGTCCGCCAATGCCCGCGTTTGCGAAAAGGAGATTGATGTAGCCCTGCTCTTGGCGTATCTGCTCTGCAACCTGCTGAAGTGAAGCCTTGTCGGTAACGTCGCCTACAATGGGTTTGATGGTGTTGTTGATGCCACTTTTGGAGGCTGCTTCGAGGGTTGCTTTGCGTCGGCCGACGATGTAGACCGCCTTTGCGCCATTGGCGTCAAGTGCCCGGGCGGCATAGAGGCCGAGGCCACTGCCACCGCCGGTGATGACAGCAACAAGGCCATCAACGTTGAAGAGGTCTTGAGCTTTGTTGGATGGTGGCATAATGTGGGCCTTAAGACGTATGAGAGTCTAGATGAATGCAAGTGTGACTATTTTTTGGTATCTTGGGATCAATTCTTTAATCACAGTGAAACGCTACTCCGTGGGCATGACGGCTGCATAGGAGAGTTTGCTCATTTGAGGCCGGCGTATATAGTCGCTAAACGTTAGCGGTGACGTGATGTTGTGACAATTGCGCGAATCGCAGCGAAGTTCCATGTCAAAGGTCTGGTGGTACACTCTCGTGCCATTGTCAGAAGTAAAGAACTGCTCGGCGTTCCGACCGCAAGATATCAAAATGTCTTAAGAGCAGTGCGGTGTAGTGTATCAGGCAGTCGAAAATGTTTCTTGGTACGCTGAGAGATCGTCTTATTAATAGTCAGCATTGCATCTTCATGAATCCAGATCACCGTACCTCTCTCATCTGTGTCCTGCAGGAGATCGTTTAACGAGTTGGTTGGGTACCGCAACACCGACCATTAACGACCCCTTCGCCGCTAGATGTTGGCAATCTGGCCCCAATTGGATACTACCTGAAATATAGGTGCTTAAGAGACAACGGTGGCTGCCGTAACTCTTCATTGCCCTCACTACGCGTCATTCCTCTCCTTTCCCAAACACGTCGCGGCAAATCTTCCTTGTCGGGTTCAGGCTGCATAGGCTGATAGGCGCCTTTCCAATCTGTCGTCGTCAAAAAAAGCTTGATGAGCCCTTCCACAAGCTCGCCCTACGTGGCTGTCACTCTTTCAGCCTTGACGTACTTGACGATCCTGGGCCACTTTTACACTCAAGACAAGAGCCACTCTTCAGTCCGCGTTCTTGTGAAAGCAATTTCAACTGGTCACTCACTATTTGCGACAGTCCTCACGATCACAGCTTTGTATCGACCCTGGAATGTCGAGGCTTCGCCGCAGCGCAAACCCGTATCACACGACCTGGGAAGCGCCTCTCCTACTGGACTCGATGACTCAAACAATCCCCTGATATCAGGTAGAAATTCCCTCGCAAATTTCGTGACGGCCTGGGAAGCAGGTTACCTGATCTACGACACCGGAGCTCTATTCCTCGACGCTTATGCTAAAAACAAATCACGAGGCTACCGTGAGGCCCTAAAACATTTCCTTCAGACCTCACCCATCTTCATCGTTCATCATCTGGGTCTTGTTGCAGCACTTGTGTACCTCCAGACATACATCGCAGCGAAGCGGGAAAGGGGGCTGAAAGTGATCATGGCATTCTTCCTTATGAACGCTAGTAATCCATTATTGCACTTGAGGTGGTGGAGGAAGAAGACCACGGGACGAAGGGATGCTAGAATTGACGCTGGATTGGCTGCTATGTTCGCTATCACGAAGTTTGGCAGTGTCTACTGGGTGATGCAGGAGTATGGACAGTGTCACGGATTGGGTGCTTGGGAAGCGTTTAGGAGGCAGAGAGTGCCTTGTCAAATTGGGACGGGTTTATTGACAGGGCTAAATGGGTTATGGTGGATTGGGCTGCTTGCGCAAATGGCAAAGAAGAAGAGCTGAATTATTACGACTCAATACCAGGACTGTGTGCCGACTGATCAACCATTTCTTGTGAAAGTGACCATCACGGCTGCCCTTGGGTGCTGCGTAGGCAGCTGTTTCATGTCTGCCGCCCATTGATCAGGGGTGGCGGTCTCCCAGCCTAGCCATGCCTTCAATCCAGGCTTTAAGATGTCGCCCTCTATTCTAAATCGATTTGAAAGGAAATATTCTGCAACAAGCAATGCGACATCTCGGACGAAGCTCTTGCCCAAGCAGGACTTCGGACCAGCGCCGAATCCTAAAGGCTCCGAAACATCACCACTCAGATATCTCGTGGGGTCAAACGTCATGCAACTCTCACCGAACACTGCAGGATCCCTCCCTCCTCCTATAAAATACATCCACGCATCCCAACCCGCAGGCAATAGCATATCTGGCTCTCCATCATTGCCTTCGACCACCATTTCTCTTGTCACCCTCCGCATGATTCCCACTATTGGCGGACTCAACCTCTCAGTTTCAAGGTAAACACTCTGCAAGCGCTTTCGCCGCTGTTCCTTTTGATCGGTGCCACGAATCGACTTTAGCTCATCAACCACCTTCCACCCTCTTCTTTCGAGGAGATAGAGATTCAGTAGAAAAGCGGTAAGGAGGGATGCAAGACCCTTGACGGCCAGGCTGCTGGTCATCATAAGAATATGATCGCGTAGTTCCTCCATCGACACTCCCTCCGGCATATTCAAGTCCACTTGCCTTTGACGATTGGGAGCATCGACATCCCCAACACCACGGCCTTTTGCAACTTGCAATTCATCTAATCTTTTCAAGATCAGCTCCTGCAGCTTCATCCTCGCCTGAACACCCTTTGATCGTGAACTGCGCCAAAACCCGGCATTGACACTAATTGGTATAAGCGAAAACTGACCTCTCAATAGCTCCTCGTGTAGCGACTGCATTCGCTGGAACAGCTGCATTTCGTCATTGCTGACATCTGGCGACACATCCAGGAACGCACCGAAGAGGATGCGCCACGAGAGGCTTTTCATCGTTTCATAGAGGTCGACAGGCTCATTCAGAGGGATGCGGTCAGAGCAAGGAGTCATCGTGTTGGGGTAAAAGAACGAGGACAAGGTGAATGAGATCATTGCTGACAGGTCCGGGTGACGAAACGACGACGGCGACGATATTGACGACGAAGTAGGACATTCCCGGAACACCTTCATCATCTCATCCCACGCTCTTCGTGACTTTCGATGCGGACAACCATCAGACAAAAGCAAGTTTGGAGGCGGGAAGAAATCAAACATAAGTTCATCGTAGGCTTTTGATGCGATATAAGACGGCGTCTCACTTTCATCCTGCTCGCCTGTTCCCGTATTCAAAATGGCCTGGATTTGCCGATAAGAGCTGATAATGGCGACATTGCGGTTGAGAACTTTCGCTCGAATTGGTGTGCGTCTGTCTAACGCTGAAGGATCCTGGTCTTTCTGCCATTGTTGGATCCGCGAGGCGATGAAGGACTCTGGCGAGGCATGGAAGGAGAAGTTCTCTGTTACGCCGCGCAGAATGCTGGAGGTGCCAACAGGAAGTTGTGGTGGTGGTTTGGCCTGGTCGGTGTCTGAAGGTGCCATGGCCAGGTGAGGTACCTTCGGAAAGCCTTTCGACGCAGGGGTTGTTCCCGAGCATACCGCAAGAGCCGCTTCCAACGCGTGCTGGGTGGCAGAAATGGAATGCCGCTAGAGACACTTGATTGGGCAGCCACGCTGCAGTCCGAACTCAGTCGAGTCGTGACGTCGATACGCCAGCTTGTCTCCTGGCTAGTTCCATCTTGGCGACCGAAGATGAGGCTTTGATTCTGCGTTTGCAAAAGACTCGCACGAAAATCAAAATTAAATACTTAATCAGTCTTTTTGTTGGAAGAGCAGTTGACAAGCATAGAAGAGGAAAATGGCGTCCAACAAAGAGCATTCGAACAAGGAAATGCTCAAATCAGATGATCGCCCTGAATTCTACGGCGAGGATCACAGACCAACACCGCTTTCCTATGGCAAAACGCAGCCAACAATCCTGCAGAAAATCCACGTTGCAGTTTCAGTTGTCTTGTTATTTCTCAACTACTTCACTGCTCAATATGATAAGTTCATCCTCTCCTACTTCCAGACCTCTTTCAGCAAATCCCTCAATCTCTCCTCGCCAGAGTATGGCGTCCTTTCCGGCTACGCAACAGGAATCGTTTACGCCCTCCTCGCCCTGCCAATTGCGTACCTGGCCGACTACTTTCCATCAGCGCGGGTTTGGACATTAGCCGTGGCCTCGACTTGGTGGTCGGTGTGCGTCGTCTTCCAGTCGTTGTGCAACAAATTCTGGCAGGTACTCCTAGCGAGGATTGGGATGGGTATCGGTCAGTCGTGCGTGGAAGCACTGAGTATCAGCCTGATCAGTGATATGATTCAGTGGAGGGATGTGTTTTTGGGAAGTAGTGCATTCTATGTCGGGGTGTACATTGGTGAGGCTGTGAGCGGGCAGATTGCTGTCGCCTTTCCCGACGATCAAGATGGATGGAGGATTGCCTTAAGGGCCTTTGGGATTGTGGGTATTGTACTTGCTGTGCTCGTGAGATTGGTGATCCGCGACCCGGAGAGGCAGGAGAGCATTGTGCAGTCTGCACGGAAGTTCGACCAGGGAACAGCGCCAGCCCAGCAAACAAATAAGTTCTTGGCGGCACGTACAGAGCTGCGCGATACCGTGTCATACGTATTACGAATGCGGTCATTCTGGCTTTTGGTCTTGTCTGCGTCCTTTCGTCAGCTTGGGGGGAATGTTTTTGGCTACTACATGCCGAGCTATCTCAGCAATACTTACTTCGACCATCCAGAGCTTCGATCGAGATATGGTATCATTGTCGGTGTTGTGGGCTCAGTCACCGTCCTAGCTGGGGGAGCGCTAACTTCAATGCTATGGCACAAAACGAAGCTCACTCCATTGTACCTGACTGGGATCGGAGGCATGATCAGCAGCTTGTTTGTTCTGCTTATGGTATTCTCAAGAGACATTGCAGACGGTAACCAAGGCCGTGGCATCAAAATTTTGTACGGTGTGATGAGCCTTGCATACCTCACAGCTGAGTTCTGGCTAGGCGCAGTTAATGGTCTTATCGCATTACTGCTTCCGCCGCGGTACAAGACCTTTGGTTTAGCAATCTGGAGTACTATTCAGGTGCTGATTTACTCTGCAGGGCCTGAGATCATCGGTCTTGCTCTTCGAAATACTGATGTCGCAAGCCCAGCATATACGAAAGATACTCAGGTGGCTCTCGCTGTAATCATTCCTGTCGGCTACTGGATCGCCGGCATAGGGTTCCTTCTTGCTGTGCCCTTGCTGCGGAGAGATTTGCACGAGGACATTTTGAGCAATAGCCTTGAACGAGGAAGGAAAGTTGCCGTATTGATCTTTGGACTGCTGCTTTTCGCGGTCGTTGCTGCACTTTTTGTAGCCAGCATAGTCTTTGCGACTCAATGATGATCGATAGTCATTTCCCACCGTGGAGAAGGGTCAGCACCTGCTTTCTTCCCAAACTTGGTTTTGTACTCGCCAACGAGGCCTGTCAAATCACTTGCAAAGCATGGCGCGAACAGATCGCTTAAGTAATTCCTGTGACGATGGCTTTTGAGTCCAAGCTCTCTCAAAAGATCATCTGTGTACGGCACCATATCCCAGTACAACCAATTGCCATGAGAGCCTTTTGACAAGTACCGAAGCCGATTCCAAGCGACGGTCTGGGCTACCGCCGTTCGCATATTCTCTTCCGATGGTAGACCAACCATGCCATCGAGCGCTGCAATAGCAAAAAGTGCTTGAACTTCTGAGACTCGGAAATTGTTCCCCAGCAGCATCTGACCCACGAACGCAATAGACCGATCGTTAATGGGTAAAATGCCTTTGTACAGTCGTAAAGGCGCTCTGCCACTGGGGGCTCCATGGTGAAAAGGAGGGCGATCTCGTAGCACAGGGAATCTCGCCAAGATCTCTTCTTTGGCTGCAGATTCCAAGTCTTTCCAACGATCGCTTGACATGTTACTCTCATACTTCTCGGGAACCGAAAGTCCTAGACATAGCATTAGGTCACGGTCGCCTTGACGCAATTGAACCTTCGGGTGAGAAGTCTTCCAACCAGTGGCGAAGATGACGGTGTCAGCTTCAATCACAGTTCCATCTTCAAGCTCAAATCCATGCTCAGTCATCTGTTCAATGTTTGCTCGATGCACTTTGACCTTCAGAGCGATTGTGTCGAAGAAGTCATCGCGTTGGCAGATGCCAGTTGAATCATTCTGCCAAAAAATCTCTGTGTCCGGCCTAAGATTGTAAAACCCGTTTTGTTTACCATCTTGTCGGTCATAGTCCGCTAGAGTATGAGCCTGCTGATTGATACTCTTCCAGACTCTGCGAAGAACTTTTTGACCAAAGCTTGTCCTATACAAGAAGCGTCCTAGCCAAGTCTTTGACTCATCGAAGAACCAGCTGACCAAGAAATGCGACGTGAATCGTGTGTAGAAGCTCTCATTCGAATTCTTGTAAGGCCCTCTAGCTGTAGCTGAGACGAAAGCAGCAGGTCCGGCACCACTCCTTCTGATGATCCAGGTGACGTCTTTCTCAGCTTTGGCACATGCATACGCCATGTCAGCTGCGGACTTTGCGCCTCCAACGACAACGACACTCTGAGGTCCTGCGGATCCCAATAGAAAGTCTTGCTGTGTTCCGAAGTCTTTGTGGTGGAGTATTTGGCCTTTGTATCTTTCCCGGCCAAGTACCGAAGGCATGTTTGGTGTTGAAGTCAGTCCAGAGGCGTCGATCACTTTGCGAGCGATATGTGTACAAGGAATCGAGGTACTCCCCTCTTGTGTAGATACAGATAAAATCCATCGATCGCCAACCTTGTTCAATAGCGTGACCTGCGAATGAAGACGGACTCTCGACGCCAGTGACTGTCCAGCGAAAATTCTAGTTTCCACGTAAGTTTTCAAGTAATCAGCTACATACCTGGCCGGAAAAAAGTCATGATATGTTTCAGAGTTAGGAACATTCTTTAGAGGCATGTCGGAAAATTCTAGGATGTGAAGTGGAGTCTGCGTCCAAAATGCGTCGTACGTACGCTCTAGCTCTTGTGTTAGAGGAGGTAGGCCAGCTCTGACCCTTTCTCACCTGATGACCAGACACCACCAACATATCCACTCGCCTCAAAAATGACTACCTTGTCATCAGGATGGATATCAAGGTATGTTCGAGCGGCTTGGATGCCATAGATGCCCGCGCCGATAATGGCAAGATCAAATATCGTCTCAAAGCCATCCCGGGTGTGTAAAACCATGACTCCTTTGCCAAAATCCCTTTCAGGCTCGAACAAACAACACCAACGTAGCCAGTGAATATTATTACTCCCGACTATGGTTCATTGCTAGTACGTTGGTATATGAAGGAGGCTTTTAGATGTTTTCAAAGAAAGCCGAGCATGATGTTAAGATGGTACAATCGATTTGTTTCTTTGCCGTTGCATCACGTCAGAATATAATAGCTCAATTATTCGAGAAGAATCAAAGTGCCAGAGACGCAAAGGCATGAAGGCGTTTGAGCATGCTCACAAATTCCCGTCTTCTATAAGTGCTTTGTTTCGCGCTATAATGTGATCGACCATTTTCAAAGTATGAAGCGAATGCCCGTCTTACACGTGAGTCGTGTCGCTAGCCAAGGCTTGTCCATTAGCAATCCAGAACAACCAGTTCCTGCGCTTCTTCATATCACGACTGCACTCTTAATTTCTTGACTGCATATTGGCCCGTAATGGATCTGTTCATGGCTACATCAACCGCTTCAAAGACAGCAATGGTTGAAGTAGAGACTTCTATAAGGCCAAGCAATATCGGAACAGCACTATTGGCCCCCAACAAATGCCGTAGCACTTTTCTCCACTACTTGCAGAACGAAAATCGAAACTCTGCCTGATTTATTTAAGGCAGCAGAATCAATGTTGTCATCATCCAGGAGCATGAGTGGTCTTTTGATAGAGCTTGTGATTTCGTGTGGGAAGAACGCGGATTAATATGTCGCAACGGAGCTTATACATCCTTTACAATGCTGACAGCACAGTTTTTGGGAAGCTGAAATATGGATACCGAAAGCTCTCAGGATCTGGTTCAGAGCCAGCATGTGCTGTATGTAGCCATCTATATCATGAAGAGCTTGACATCAAAGGGGGGGGCATTGACATATTTATAGGCATGCGATATCACGCATGGAGGCCTGTCATTGTCAGAGTCTCCCAATTGGGTAGGTGCTAAGAAGGAGATCGAGAACCAGGGCTTGAAAGTGGTCCAGTGGCACAGAGACGAGATTGGGTCCAAGGTTAAAGATCCCGCACGTCTTGCTTCTCATACTCAACGAGCTGACGCTGCTTCAGCTCAAGGAGTATATCAGACTCAACAAAATACGCTACCCAGCTGTAGTCCTCGACAGCAGCGACGGCAGCTACACAACCGTCATGACGAGCGCTGACTTGAACGCATGTGCTGGAGATCCAAATGCGCTGCTAGAAGAATTGCAGAAGAAGGACGTGCTCTTGGGAAGGAACATAGGAACCACGTCGTTGTAGCAACGCAGTCACGTCGCGTCCACACTTTGAGACATCGTCCTAAATTTATTCCGACTATCTCATCGCTGGCACCAGCCAGACCACCCTCTGGCAGATCCCAATCCCGACCAACCCCGCCATAACCCAACACACGCACTCCGTCCACTCAGGCCTCGCAATCATGATCGTAAAGAAAATCCCACTCTCCGCCCCTTCAATTAACGCAGGCCTCATAGCAACACTCGTGAGCTCCTTCACCTTCCTCTCCTCATTTTTCCCAGCCTGATCTCCACCCTTTTCCTTCACTCCAGCCCTCGTCTTTTCCACAACGGCCCCCACGAAAAACAAGACAAAATTGTTGATGTGGAAACTGACCTCGACGACGGCTACACTCCCCCATAAATGCCACCATTCGCCAGCTCTCGCCGCGCTTGATGTCGCACATCCGATGGGGACGAAGCTGTAAACAACAAAGTCCCCAAGGAGATCCAGGAAACCGCCGAGGTCAGAGGCCTTGTTGCGTCTGCGGGCGAGAGCTCCGTCCAGGCAGTCGAGGATGCGGTTTAGGAACCAAAAGGCGAGGGAGAGGGGAGCGTGGTTAAGTGAGGCGAGGAGGCAGGATGTGAGGCCGGCAGCGAAGGCAAGGAGAGTGAGATGGAGCGGGTGGACCCAGGACGGGATGTATCTGGTGAAGGGATCGAAGAAGCGGTCTTTGAGGGGGCGGAGGCGGATGTCGAGCATCCCGATTCTGTGTTGTGTTTCTAGTCGCTGCAAGTGGGAGTTAGTGCTGCCGAGATACAAACATTCACTCATAAACACCTGTGAAGATTTGGAAATCTTATATTCCTAGCTCAACTTTTAACGCTTCAGCAGTTGGAGTCCCAATGACGTCAACATTATTGGCACGCAATTTGCGCGAAGCTACGCAAGTGAAAGTGAAGGTATTTTCTGGACGTAGAGGATGTGTGAGAGTATTAGCACTTTCTGTGACAAGGCTCACGGCGCCCCTTGATTCGTGTAGGGCCCTAGTTCCTCTTCAAATCCGGTCTACAACGCTCTAACAGCCCATCGCACCACTCAAAATATGGCTCTAAACCGCCCTCACCATTCGCATGATGCCTCGCATGCTTCTTTGCTCCTCCACCCCATCCTCTCGGCAATATCTTCTCGTAGCCCCAAGGCAAATCAAGCCCGCTATGTATCTCCACCAACAACCAGACAAATATCGGCACAAACAACGTGCGTGTCAATACATGACTCTTGATGATGTTCAGCGAAAAGTTCGCCAACAACACCAGACTCAATCTTTCGAAGATGTGCAGCTGGTTGGTAATCTGAGGATGAATCTCAGCGTGTGTGTGGTGGGGTGCGTGCCATGTTTTGAGACCTGGAAGGATGTGCATTGCTAGGTGAAATACAAAGAACGCTGCGTCGTAAATTATGAAGCTGGTGATCAGTTCGATCGCTAAGCGACGGCTGCTTGGTGCAGTGCTGGGAAGTGCTCGCAGAGTCTGTAATGGCGAAAAGGTGGTGAAGTTGTGGATCGAGGGCATCATAAAATTGCTTTGACAAGTATTGCCTCTACAATTTGTTCGGACGATGGCGGGATCGTAATTGCCAGATATGAGCATTTCTTCGAGGGGTACATCCGCGAACTTCTTGATCATGGTCAGATCAAGGAAGAGGAGGGGAGCGATATAAGTGAGGGCCTCGAATAGTCGACGGGATGGTCGTCGCATGCCCCGAGGATAACGAATTGGCTCATCCGACTTCTTGTGCTTGGCTGAGAGGTGCCATTCGGGACGTTGGAAGAAGACGACTGTTATCAATGGCTCGATTGCCGCGTAGCAGAAGACCGTCCAGAATGTTTCGAAAGTCGAGGATCGGTACATGGCGTTGTTGCTCAACGTGGTCCATAAACGATCGAGGAGGGGCTGGTAAAGTGCCGGGGCCAACACCGCACTGGCCACGACTGATACGACGGCAATACGTAGGACTCTGGCGTACCCGTTCGACATTGTGTTGGTTTGGTTGATGGGCTAGAAATTGCGTGTCTGAAAATGTATTGAAAGATCCTGTTGTCAGTTGCTGGATGGTCGATAGAGTTTATGACCTCATCAACAGCCCGGATGATCAGTGGATGATATCTGGAATTCCGACACATCGCGTACACCGAGGCTGCCGAACTGGACGTGCAGCAGCTTGTAAGTGAACTGGCGGTCACGACCATAACCCATCCGAATTCATTGAAGTTCAATAAGGAATATTAGGGGCTGAGGCTGGCGAAAATATGATTCTTACCACCTAGAATTGGACTGCTACGGTTGTGCATGACGCTTCGCCGTAGTCATTTTGGGAACCGGTGATCGCAACTGGGTACATGTCGGCCATACTCTAAATCGCTGCCAGTGATGTTGGAGGCATCTCGTGCGATGTGCAGCCGTCCTGGAGAACAAGCCGCAATTTCAAGCTCCCACTCTTGAGCAGATGCAAATGCTTTCTGCACCCAGGCGCTACAAATCTGCCGGCTGATACCAATTTGAAGTTTGAGCACGAGTTGCGTAAATCACATTCTCGCTGATCTGTGGAAGATCGGCTTACATGAGCGTGACAAAAACGGCTACACCATGTCATGCTAGCACGAGTGAGCAAAAGTCGATGTTTGACAGCGAACATGCGATCAATCTTGCACGAAGCCCACGTCAAGCTTCGTCAAGACCCGGAGGTGTCTAGAAAATTTAGGCAAGCGGGCTGGGGAGACAAGGGAGTCATTACACGTTAAAAGCGATTGTGTAATGACAGTCGTCATGTACATGCTTTTCCACCCACGTCGCTCAAGCGGCGGGTCCGCGGGTACAGTCCTAGATGGCGTTTGGCAAGATCTTGGAAGCAGGCTTGCATGCACGCTATTCGAGTAGCGCGCGGTAGTGCTGCGTTCGCTTGCATCATTCAAGATTGGTCTTGAACCACATCCTGCCTATTTGCAGAAATGACGTTCTTGGCTGCCGTTGGGCAACGTCACCTTGTTTGGGCTTTAAGCAGCAAAAGCGCAGTAAGCAACATCGGATGGATGGCCAGTAAAGGTTCTGGGAAACAGCCTGCGTCGAGACCGAAAGTACATGGACCTTTGGGGCTCCATTGGCACCAGCAGGTCGCTAGACAGACGAACTGCTGCAAAAGCTCGAGGACATTCGCGAAGAGTGAGTCTTGGCGGGTCATGCTCGTCACGGCAGCCGTAGACGACGCCGAGTCTGCATCGTGCTCGTGTCGAATGTTAAAAATTTGCGTCCCCCCTCGTTGCTGCGCGTTAAATGCCTCAGAGGTTGTAAAAAAGGGGCAATGTTGGCGATGTTCATGATGATATGGCACCTATTGTACTTTGTCATGGCATAACCGATTTTGAAGCTCGTGCAATCTAAGGCGGACAATTTTTGAATGGAGGGTTTACAAGTGGAGCTTGCTTTGCTTGGCGGGTGCCAGGCGCTGCAAGCCGGCCGCATGCCGCGTAAATGCTTCTCCAATTCGGTCCAGTATCCGAGCATGGGTGTATGTTTTTGAGGTTGCCATTGCGCGGACAGTCTGACGACGAAGATGTGGACATTCTGCATACTATGACAATGCCACATCGTCGTCGTCGATAAGATACCATCATCCACCGTACGCACCAATCGACTGCTCGCTAACGTCTCTCATCACGCAGCAACAAATCGCCCTCTGATCCTAATGCCAGTCTTTTGTGCACAGTGAAAAGAGCACTGTATGGCCTAATGTTATTAAATGCCAGCAACCTCATCTCAGCGACGACATTCTCCCAGATAAGCAATGGCTTCTGGTCCTCCTCCACCATCATGGTCATCAATACCCAAGAAGTTTGAGCTTGCCATAATATGTTCGATTCGAATTGCCGACTTTTTTCAGCAAGCTGCCTTGCAGGCATTTATGTTCTACCAGCTAGCCTCGTTTGCTCCCGATGCGTCCGAAAGCGACATCTCCTTCCAGGTTGGAGTGCTGCAGGGTGTGTTTACTGCGGCGCAGATCGTCACGAGTGTGCTATGGGGAAGAGTCGCGGACCACCCGTCCTGGGGCAGGAAGAGAGTCATACTTATAAGTTTGGTCGGCCAGGGCCTCAGCTGCATTGGTGTGGCCTTCTCCAGGAGCTTTGCGACTGCCGTAATATGGCGGATGCTGGGAGGTGCCGTAAATGCGACTGTGGGAGGTGCTAGGACTGCACTTTCAGAAAAGACGGAGAAGAGATATCATTCAAGGACATTCTTGCTGTTGCCACTGGCATGGAACATCGCCAATATCTTCGGCCCGCCAATTGGAGGACTATTGTCAGATCCAGTACAGTACCACCCTGGATGGTTCGGCCAGAACTCAACGTTTGGGGGCAAAACCGGCGTTGGGTGGATGAAAACCTACCCTTACGCACCACCCAACCTGTTCTGCGCCTTCGTCATGTTCGCGGACGCTGCGCTGGTGTTTTTCGGCCTCGAAGAGACACTGAAGGCATGCCAAGGTAAGCGAGATCGTGGTTTCGAACTTGGCGCGTCAATCAAACAACTCTTCTCGAAATGCATTTTAAGACGATCGGGCTATACGCGTCTCGATCAGCACGATGAAACGCACGAGACCTCATTGGCAGACGACACCGAGCTCGCAACAAGCACACCAATGGCACAAATCGTCAAACAAGAACAGTCCCGACCTCAGACACCTCCGAAAGCCACTGCGCCAGGCCCGGCACCATTCAGTCGCGCCTTGACACGCAATGTCGGCCTCGTGATGACAACAGTTGCGCTCCTTGACTTTCAGCTTGGAGGATTCACAGGTCTCTGGACCATGTTCCTCTCCACGGACCGGCGTGACCCCGGGAAAGACCCAAAGCCACGGTTGCCGTTTGTCTTCTCAGGAGGCATTGGATTTTCACCTTCTGTGGTCGGGCTTGCGATGTCTGTTCTCGGCATTGTCGGTATCATATGCCAAGTCACACTCTACCCCCGCGTTAATGCGCGATTCGGCTTGTTGCGAAGCACGACATTCTCATTGTTCTTCTTCCCCGTTGCCTATATTCTAGCGCCGTATCTCTCACTCCTAGCCTCATCAACAGATAACCAATTTACACTATGGAGTGGCATCCTCATGGTTGCGCTAATTGTTATCTCGGCAAGGACCTTCGCTATACCTGGCATAGTCCTACTCACCAACAATAGCTCACCTGGACCAGAAGTCCTCGGGACAATTCACGGATTAGGCGCAGCTGTCAGCTCGGCATTCAGAACTATTGGACCAATTGTGGCAGGTAAATGGTATAGCAACGGACTGCAGAAGGGCATGGTAGGAGAAGCGTGGTGGCTGCTAGCTGTGAGTGCGGCGATGGGATGCGTGCCGGTGTTTTGGGTGAAGGATGGGCGTTGAAGCATTGCATTTTTTAAAGCGAGCACAATGAACAATTCCATGTGGAATACCGCAATCGCCTACTGACTTCCTGTTTCTGTTGGTGACTCAGCGTCATGTTGGCCGGCACTTCAATTCCATGTGCGCCTACGGCTTTCGCATCCTAGCCTGCAAATGTCCACTCAAAATTTTCTCAGAAACGTTGTAATCGCACAGCCACAACGGAGGGCAATCTGGCGACTACTCAAATCGAGATGATGATAAAGTAGCAGAAGGAACGGCGATCCAGCACTACGCGAATCACTTGCACAAGACCAGGAGGAAGAAATTGATCTCGCAGCCCCTACGGCGTCTGACTTCTACAAAACGACTGCCGCTCCGCTTCCAGACCACCTTCCCACTTCGCATCCCCTATTGCATTATCACTACTCCTAGTCGCAGTCCTTTGCAGTCCAGAATGGTCATCCTCGATATCTGTGTCATCACGGCTGAGGTTAAAATATGTTCCTTTTTGGTGCTCTTTCGTCCTCCTAGGTTGCAACCCCAGGAGAGTGGTGAGCTTATCCATGAAAGCCTGGACACTTGCAAAGTTTCTGGCAGCGACTACAAACGCCGCAATAATAATCAGTCCAAGCGCGGAGAAGCTGACCACAAATCCGACAATCTTCTTGACGTGACTACTTTCCCGCGGGTGACTATGAACACTTTCATAGATGTCTTCGGAGTCATCGTCCGTCATGTTGCCCTTAGCTCTCGCCCACTGATCATAAACTTTCTTCATCTCTTCCCTCATTCTTTCTCTCTCAGGGTTGTTTGTGTCCATCCAGACACAAGCAAGCTCATCGCAGTAATGCTCTCTCATGAGCGGGTTCGGGGTGAAAGTATCCTGGACTTGTGATTGACCCAAACTATGTCCGTTCTTGTCGAATGCCTCCACGTATGTGTACTTGTAGGTCTTCTCGTGCTTGTAGATCGTCTCGAAACCAGTTTTCCCGAATTTTCCCGCCAACACTTCCCAATCTCTCGAGTGCATATCCTTCCTCGCATGTTCAGTATTAGCGCCATAAAAAGTCCAAGTATTTACCTTCGTATGCCCGTTCCAACTGACATACATTGTCATTACGTTCCCGTTGTCAGCCGTATGATTCATCCCGTACTGCGAGAAACTCCACAACGCAGGCTTCGTCAACGGCACACCCTCCCATCCATCATACTTCAACACGCGATAATTCATCATATAGCCCCAGGCCAACGCCCCGTAAAACACCTTCTCCCACTCGCCACCAACTTCCTCGCCCTTCTCTTCGTTTTTCTTGGGGACCCACGTGTACTCCGCAAAGAACGGATCATTCCCAAATCCCATAATCCTATTGCCCGGCCGTTTATTAACCTGCATCCCTCCCACATCGGCATCCTCAAACCCGGGCAGATTCCTCTGAAAGTTTCCCTGACTCTTACTCAAATGTGCGTGCCCATCCACAAATGGTGGGTCAAGCGGTCGCTCAACCAACCTTGCAACTTTGGTCTTGTGGTTTAAGTGGATAATTTTAGCAGTGCTATGTCCCGCCGTCTCACTGAATCCGTTACTTGCGTTGTCGAACACACTAATTACGCTCTCTTCGGCCGAATCAGAAATCCACTCCGTGTTATGCTGAAACCCGAACGCCACTTCACCGAGCGAGTTGTCGTATTCATACTCGTTCTTCTTCCCACCGAGTTGCCAAACGATCTCACCGCTTTTACCGTCCACTTTGTAGATTGCACAGACATGTCGGCCCGAAATCAAATACCCACCGTCAAAAGTCGACTTATCAACAGAATTAATGTGGAAGTAATCCCATGGCATCTCAGGTGCCTCTCCACTCCCACTGATCTCCGTGCTGCTGGGCGGTACATAACTTTCCTCAGGCCCGACGTGGTCGAGACTACTCCACGCGAACACGCACGCCCCTGTCTCGACGTCGACTTCTTGGAAGTGACCTGCCTGTATGAAGCCCAGCCCATCACACAAGCCCCAGGGACACAGGTCGTAGACACTCCTCACGAACTGCGTCATAAACGCCCGCGTCCCGTCACGGCTCAGGTAGAACTCATGCATGTCGGAACTAGCCTGATATGTACAGCTCGGCTCAACACTTCTGACGACCCGGTAATGCGTATCCATGATAACACCGTGGCCATGACCCCATCCCACATGCTGAACGCCTTGGTAGAAACACAGGTGCGGGCTGCCTTTGTACGTACACACCCTGGGCGCATGTGACGGCCCAGGACCATAGGATCCGAACGAGGTGTAGACCAAATTGGCGTTGTTGTCGTAGATGTAGATGCCTTCTTGGTGATTTGCATAGGGGGCGACGAAGAAGTAGCCCGGTGCCATGCGCGTGGGATCGTGGATGCCTTCCAAGGGCGTGAGGATCGGTGCGAGCAGGTCGGGCCGGGAGCGGAAGATGGAGATTGGCTGGGATTTGTTGTCCCAGTCCCAGGCTGTGATTAGGTCTGCGGCTGCTGCTAGGTGGATTAGACGGAACAACCACAGAATGATGGTTGTGACGCGGATGGTGCCCTCCCGCACGAACAGGAGGGATGCCATGAAGTTGATGCTGCTCTTGTGGTTTTGTCACTTCGTGGTGGTGGTGTGAGACTCGGCATGTCTTCGCTTATAGCTCTGGCTGGGAACGTGTTTGCGCTTAGGCGCGCCACATACAAGCCCCGGCTATGAAGTGCCTCGTAGATAAGGGGTCACCGCTCACGCGACTACAGTCAGCAACATGGATAAGAATCGCCAACCAAGCACTGGGTCAAAGGAAATGGCATATTGACAGCGATACTTGCGCAAAGCAGAAACACAAGGCTTAAGCCTGCCACGCATCTCAACATATTGGACTTGGGAATCTGCACGGGCCGACAGATCTCATGCGACACGAATACGGAGGCTGCACGAACGCCGACAGAGCCTCTCGTTGGCCTGGAGGCAAGGTAGGCTGCACGAGCTAGCGTGGTGACGGGATAGTACTGTCAGGGCCGCGTGTACCGTATGAACCCCACTTACTTTTCTGTTGTGCTTTTTTACAACAAGCTCGGCTTTAATAATGGAGCAACAATCTAATACGGGGGCATCGAACTTCTGCAGCAACCTCGCCAAAGCGCCACCCGATGCCTAAACCTTATCGACACAAAATAATGTGGGACGGACCCGAAAGCGAATTCCGACGTCGTATCTCCAAGATGTCGCGTGGGCAGTGTTCGCCTGGTACTACGTATGTCACTTTGTGTACGTCAAAATGATGGACGTCAGCTTGCGTCAACGACTCAGCCAAGATGGTCCGATGCCAGTCCCACAAATCACGGCAGCTAGCTAAAAGCTGTTTAATCACGACTGCACTAAGCCCAAGCGATAAAGGGCTAAGCGTGGAAGCCATTGCATACAGCCAATCCTATCTCCCAGCTGGGCAGAATTTCCTTTGCATTGCTATCTTTAATGTACATGGTTTGCAGCAGGAAAGGGAAGCCGGCGCGGCGGCCGAAAGGTGGATCGTAGTGTGCTTTGATGTGCGTGAGGCGCGGACAACCAACCCCATTATTTTGAAGCGGAGAAAGATAGTCGTAGGAATTTTGCCGAATCGTCAATTAAGCACTCTGGCGGAGAGACAGACTGCCTCAGATCTTGGGTGCATTGCATTGCATGCTCGTGGTTGAGACAAGGCGTCTTAGTAAATGTGCTAGCGTCGCAGAATATGTCCACTTTTGATCATCTGGTTGCTCTCTACGTGCTATACATCTGTAAAGTATGATAATGATGCCCTCAACCATCAATGAACGTCAGAAGGCACAACAATTACGAAATTTGTATTCCTCGGCAATCTATTACGGGCCCTCATCCTAAACACCCCAGCGCCAAATGGTATGACGCGCTACCGCAAATTTTTAATGGAGTGTCCAAGAATGAGTTTTGTTTGCTTTCATGAAACTGTCGCAGAAGCCAGCGGGTTCAGAGCCGGAGGTGCCCAATGCGCGAAGGCGAATGTTGCGCTGAGGAATGTAGCAAGAACCGGCACACCGACAACCATAGCCCTGAACAATACGTTCATCATCTGCTTTCTGTTTTGAGTTCGGCATCTTTCGACGAATTGCTCGGCGTCGTTCGATCGTGGGAAAGGCGTATCAGGGATGGGCTCGCCTAGGTACTCGCAAAGTGGTCGCCAACCTGAGCTGACGCGGAACTCCAGGAGGTTTCCAGGCGGCACAAGCTCCCTAATCTCCTTGTAGTACTCATGAAATCGTTCTTTTCCTCGGTTCTCAAAATCACCATGGAAGAAATAGTCCCAGAACTTTCGCAGCATAGGATAGTAGAGTCCGGCAGCCCAGTCGAAGCTTGCTACAGCTTTTAGTTCTGGGTCATTTGCTCGCCAATTCACCGTCTTCATCACTGATGCATGCCATGAGTCCACATCACGAGTGGTAATGATGATCTTTGCTTCTGGATATGCCTCGATGAGCTCTTTGGCGAAAGCAACTGCTGGCCAGTCACAGACAGCCATGCAATGACCCAGAAGAGCATCCCATTCTTTTCGTCCAAATGTACCCTTGCCTTCATACTTGGCTGCGAAGGCGTCCATCCAGCAAAGACAATCAGGCGGGTTCTCGACGCTCGCATTCATCATATGATAGGTGTCAACATACCCCAGCTCTTTCAGTGCTGCTCGCAGGGAAGCTGTCCCTGTTCGTCCCAGACCCAGAGCTAACACTTTCATGGGCACTTTCCTTGTGCATTTTCGTCGATCAACGTCGGTCTGATAAGGTGTAAATATGTCTGTTGCAGGCTTGGGTGTGTATGGTATTCCGGAAGCCATGGCTGGAATATTGCGTAGTCCCAATTGCTTCCCCTTCGACCAGGTTTTAAATCGCGGGCTGCTGTGGTTTGCAGATCTTTGGAGGGAAAGGAATGTGGTTGCGGTTGAAACGAGTGTCAGGTGGAGTTGCGCAGGTACTGTAGATTGTGATATGGGGTAGGCACGATACTGTGGGACTTTGGCCTTTGTGAAGGTGAAATTCACTAGTATTCAATGATCTAAAGGGAAACTGTAAATTGACGCAGTAGAACCTACCTCAGATTTTTTGAGGTAGCTTCAGCACCGTACCTCGCCGGTCGGAAAAGCCCAAGTTGCCACACCACGCGCGTACACTCTCGGTGGAACCAGTCTTCGATTTGCAGTCAAAGACAAGCACAAGAGCTCGCTCCTATGGCATGACATTGTAGCGGGCGATGCAACTTGCACCCTTGAAAAGCAGCCAAGTTGACCAGGATTCACAAGTCGGTGGCTTTTCGGATATGCGAATCTCCCATTGTTGTGATAAGCGTCTTGGTATCATCCTCGCCAGCCAATCGACGAGTGCTACCAAGATTTCTCCAAGCAATTGAGAAAAGTGGGTGCTGAACCGAGACGGGAAATTGACACGTAATGACAAGTAGCTTTGTCTTCGTGTCGATCGCTCCAGGTGTTGGGAACCTTTGAAGGGCCTTGATCAGACCTGTGTCGCGCACACGGCCGCCGAGGCCTCATTTTGCTCACAGCTTTTTGTCAATAGACTCTCCGGCTTCAAGCTCTTGCAGATCTGTCAGTTACAAAGAGTATGAATGATTCCTCCTATGCGCAATGCTCGCCGAGGGAAAAAGACAGGACTGCTTGAGAAAGCCTTGATGACTGCGCGTCCAGCTTTTCGAAGAATGTTATGTATCGACGCCCGTTCGCGAATTTAGGTAGAACGAACACATAAAAGCTTCCTCCAAAAATTGAATACCTCTTGCGAGTCAGCAGGCGTGTTATATAGAATAGAAACAAAGCTGCCTAGCGCAGCCGGTGAGAAGGATTCGGATGCCACGCGCTCCGTGGTGCTGAGTCCGTCCTGCACCGCCACCTTGATTCTTTCACTAATTGGGCTCTACACAACAGAAAATACGACGAAATTTATAGAGCATTGAACTGAGCTATAAGACACTGCTTTCGTCAGGCATAGACAAATAAGGGCGACTTCTGGTACATCGTGGCGCCTGCGTTCTCTACCCCAGGCTGTCGGGACAGCTTCACCTTCTAGCCCTCTACAGTTTGTGTCCGCAGCAACACGTATGACCAGCGCGCGAGCTTGGGAAATATAGAAGGAGGCGCGTCACGTTCCACTTTCTTATCGATTCATCGAAAACAGCTTCACAAAGTCCTTTTTGTTGAAGAAGCGTGCTGAACCCTCGTGCCAAAATTTGTTTATCTGTTGAAAGCTCAAGCAAGCTTCCACGTAATTGTGATCGTTGAGAACTGCTGCTCCACTTTCATCGTTTTCTTCGCATGAGCATGATTAGACATCGTTTTAACAGTCTCATAGTTCCTAGTAAAGCAATATGTCAAACGATTCAAATTTACGCATTGCACTCATTGGAGCAGGCACCATAGGCATATCTTTTGCCGCGTTGTACCTGAAGTACTCGAAAGCAACAATCAGCATTTACGATCCACGTCCTGATCTCGACGAGCACGTTAGATTAGTGTTGCCAATTTGTCTAGATAACCCAGATGAACATTGGTCGGTCGAGTCATTGATTGCCGCGAAGAGGCTAAGAACGTGCTCGAGTCTGTCAGAAGCATGCAAACACGCCACCATTGTGCAAGAGCAAGGACCAGAAGATCTGGCCTTTAAGACTTCGACTTGGAAACAGGTCATCGAGCTCGTTTCACCAGAAACCCATCTATGGAGCTCAACATCAGGTATACCTGCCTCCAAGCAGGTGGCCGAAATTGAAGCTGCAAAGGATCGGCTGTGCACGGTGCATCCTTTCAATCCCCCTCACTTGATGAAATTGATTGAGCTCATCCCTTCACCGGCCACGAAAGCTGGAGAAGTAGCCTTTGCTAAGTCATTTTTTGAAAGTCTGGGCTCTGGACATAGGCCAGTCGTGGTCAAGAAAGAGGTTCCTGGTTTCGTAGGCAACCGTCTAGCATTTGCTCTGCTTAGAGAAGCGTGCCATCTTGTTTCTGAGGGTGTTGTCTCCGTCGACGATCTTGACACCATTGTCGAAACCAGTGTTGGGCCACGATGGGCGGTGACGGGACCCTTCAAGTCATACCATTATGGCGGGGGAACGAAAGGTATCAAGGCGTTTTTCAAGAATCTATCGGGTACAATTGAAGCAATCTGGAGTGATGCTGGTCAAGAGTCATTTAAAGGCACGTCATTCCTGCCTGACGATGGAGCAGACGCTTCTAGTAGCTCTGGCGAAAAGGTCACATGGGCAAACAAAGTTGTCGAGCAAACGGAGGCCGTGTACGGGTTTCCAACGGCTTCGGACTTCACAAGACGTGATCAAGCACTTAAGAGATTGTTCGAGACCCAGAATGCAATATGATGGCCGAAAAAGGAGCAATTTTGAGTACTTAATCTTCGAACCCTATCGTCGATACCGGCAAAAGAGTCGGTTGGGTGACCCAGCTTGAAAGATTGGCCCGCGGAAGCTCACAATTCCAGCCTTGGCATATTTCAGGACTTGCAAAATGGTTGTCATCGTCTCCTCGGTTGGCTGTCTTTGCCAAAAGAGTGCACTTGTCGCACCTCACCCGAGCTGCAGCATTGAAAGAGCTACGGGTATGCGTAGCCAATCTTTCAATGTGCCGATGTCGACAAGATTGAAGAAGGCTCCGGGTCCTGTGATTGGCGCTTGACGTCAATGGCAAATTAACAAGTCTGTTTCCACTACAGACAAGTCGGCATGCTGCAGCCTTGCGGAAGTGACTCCTTGGACTTGTGGCCTTAGCAAAATGGCTTGCTATATTAGCTGGAACTCTTGGAGCTCTGCTCACAAATGTCAAGGACGGGTACATCCACCATCCGTCACCGAACCCGTTCTTTGCCCTCGCAGCCAATGTCAGTCTTGACACTGAAGCAGGTCTGCCTCGTCTGCAGAATATCTTTACTGGCCAAAAATCCTACTCTGGTCCGTGGTTTGCCAAATATCACGGTACTACCTATCTATACTTTGAAAGCCACCTCTCTGACACACAAGTATCAACACGAACAGTACTGCCAAATCCAGACTCGACGATTCGCGCCTCCGTCAACAAATACACCCTGGGTCTTCAACACTACAGGATGCTCGAACATTCTGTCTCAAGTACGTGCAATCGGAAGCACATATTGTCCATTTGGACTTCAGCTACTCTAGGCTTACATGCAGGCGACTCGTTCGGGAGGAGTAGAACGCTTCAGATCTGCATACACAAATCCTGGCATCGACAGAACATCGACTGTAAATTGGGAGCTAAAAGCTTTGCTTTCATGCGACTGCGCCAATCTGAAAGACTGAACCATGAACCAGAGCTAGTGACGTATCCGCCGCTGCTGTCAGAGCCAATGAATGCTCTTTGACAATCTATACGATAGCGGCAGACCTTATTTTCTCATTCCTGTCTGATATTAGACCTAACGATGGCTGTACCCAATTGAATATTATACTCACATCTAGCGCGACTGATCGACTAAAAAATCGGGCGAAACCTCTCAAGAATGGAGAGCGATGGTTTTCTACGTATCAAAGCAACTTGAACCAATTTGGATATGCTGACGGTGCGCTGGTACTCAGTGGTTTCTAAAACCCCTTCGACTAGTAAATTCGTGCAAAGCTTTCCTATTGATAACACCTCCCACCAGCGATCTGTGACCCAGCTATCCTTGTGGATGCTGATTTAGATTTTGCCAAGTGTTCGGTGTTCTCAGCCTTAAGTCCTTTCAGGGGTGCAGCGCGTACAAACAGCGACACTTCTCCTACGCGGGCAGGCATAAGTAGACTACCACCTGGAGCTGCATATTTAGGCTTTGAAGGGGTGCTTTTGCAGCCCTAAACTCAATCGTGTTCTCCTTGACAAGCCATGTGCAGTGAAAGAAGTGTCGATTAGCTGACGATGGTAGCATGCCAAAGAATGCTTTCTTGGGTGGTACGTGTCTTTATCTAGACGTACATATCTACATCTCTGTATTCCTTCTGAACCATCATCAGTCAAGCCGTACAAGCCCAAATCCAGCAATTATCATAACTTCGTGGCTAACCGAAACATCAATGATTCAGCTGCGCGACACCGCGCTCTGCAGGCTTGAAGAAGTTTCGTTCCGTCCAACTCCGTTTCCGCTCGCCATGCCATTAGAGATAGAAAAGCCAGGGCAACATGGCCCCTGATAAAGTCGCCAAAAACCATACCCCACGATGAACGAAGAAAGGATAGAAAGTGATGCCTTCCTGGCACTTAATGTGATGTGGTGGTGTCTCGTATCCTGTTCACATTCGAATTTTCAAACTCCGGTCAATTCGTCTATCAATCAACAAAAGGAAATCATCAGCCAGTGTGGTCAATGCAGCGCTTGCTAAGACCTCGCACTAGTCAATAACTCCATGAAATATCGCGTCGTGCTCGGCCAATGAGGACTAGCAAAGGCCAGTAATGCAACGTCAGTGATACAGCCGAGGAAGAGCACGCGAACAAGCGTGCTTGGTATGAATGTGCCGAGTGTCTGTGCGCCCAAGAGGGCAGCCGTCCATTTTAAGATGTCGGCGGCTTTTGGAGGCGGTGGTGGGACGATCAGGACGTCCGTCATGGCGGAGCGGACGGAGAAAGCGGGACTTGGGAAGGCGGCCGAAAGCGGGCCGGGAGTAAATTGGAATCTGGCTGTTTTGGCTGTTGGAGGCGATGAAGTTGCTGAGGGTGTTGGGACTTCTGTGATGACGGGGAGGCTGGCGCCATTGGTGTCGTTGGTGTGTTTGAGTTTTTCCTCTTCTGTCATTTCCACTTTCTCGGTCGAGAGCTCGGTGATGGCGCCGGTGTTTGTGTTGATTGTCATGACTTGTTGCAGTGATGATCGAGTCCGCATCTGCGGCTTCACCCGATCCCAAGGGTAGGCCTTCGGCTTAGGCTCTGTTGGTGTCGTGATCACCAATCCGTTACTTTGGAGGCTCGCTTTAGCTTGTTGGAGTTCGGTATGTATATCCTTCGTCGTCGGCGTCATATTGTTGTTCGGAACCGATGGGACACTGTTTGATCTGCCGCGAGGACTTGGACCAGCGTTGGCCGGACCCATGGCTTCTTTGCGCAGCAATGTGTTGACCGCATTGTTCAGACCAGACAATTCGGTTTGATAAGACGTAGTTAACCCAGTCATCTCTTGTTTTAATCGTTGCAGCTGAGCTTGGAGGTCCTGGATCTCGTCCATCGCGTGCGAGAGGCGCTTCTGGCACGCGAGCTCAGCATGTGGACCCGTGTAGGAGGGTGGAGGGGTCATACCGCCGACGCTACCGTGGCTTGCATTGCTTACGTTGGAGGAGAAAGAAAAGGCGGTGGGCGTGAGTGGCGTAGAGAGCTTAAAGCGGCGCTGAGTTGGAGGTTTGGGTTGGCCGGCAACTGTGGCAGGAGGATCTCGCTTTACCAGAGAGCCACTAGAAGAGGCAGAGCCGAACTTCGTACGAGGAACAGTAGGGTATTGCAGGTTGTTGTAATAATATTCGTTGATGATGGGCGAGCCCCAGCTTGCCACACTGCTAGAGACTGGTGTAAAGTCATCGTCATCGAGACGCCAGGGGATCGAGGAGAAAGAGTCTTTTAGGGCTGTGACAAGCTTTTCTTCTTGCAGAATGGTGTCAATCTTGAGTTCCGGCTTGCCGCCGCTGACTTGCTTCATGGAGGGAGAGGAAGGCAAATTGAGAGCCGAAAGAGCCCTCTTGATCACAGGCAGAAGCGTCCTAAGACCCCATTGACCAATTGCCTCAATCCAAATGTTGAACTGGTTGAAGTGGTCATCGCTCGCAAGGTCAAATTTCAATATTGGTGCCATGCAATATGATTGAGCAACATCAACCCAATGATAGTTGATGATAGCGATCTCGTTGTCTATAGTGCATGAAAAAGACACGGGCAAATCTGGCCTGTCCTTTTCTGATGGTTGAAATGCTTGAGCATAGAGCATTTGTAAGCTGCGCGTGCACCATGCCCCAGCGATAGCACATTGGTTGTTTGCTGCTTCTAGCCTCTGCTCCTTCTGCCCAAATGTTCGCTCGAATACCAGGAACGGACAAAAGAGTGATGCACCTGGAGCGATGTAGCCAGTATCAAAACGCACGACCGTTCCATTGGCGACAAGATACTTCGGCATCTTGCTTGCTTCAACGTCCGTAAGTGCACCGGGCGAGAAACCACAAGCCAACCCAGACCTCGGTTTGGAGAGCTCGTAGAAAGGTCCGATGTGGTTCGCTGTCCGCTCCGGCAAGGCCTCTCTGTCGAAAGATGGTACCATGCATCGTGCAAGCTTTGGCTCACCGTCAATCGATGGTAGCAGGTTTGGCGGAAATAATGGTGATGGTCCGAAACCTCTGCCCTGCTCTACCTGCAGTCTAAAGTCCTCCCTTTGCTCGTCAAACTTCCCAGTGTCACCGCGAGAAGCTGCAATCAAAGCAATGAGGCTTTCTGGTAGTGAGTGACTGGGAGGTCCTTCAAGAACGCGTATCCGATGCGGTGCTAAAACATCTTGTCTGAATGCTTTCCAGCTCAGGTGTGCTCCGTCGTAGGAGGATGGTGGGAGATCGGTGGTTGATGCCGATGAGACACTTGTTGCAACCGTGATGCCCGAACCAGCCGAGCCACACTGAGCGTCGCTGGGCTCGCTGCTAATGGTGTTGGGTGAGGCTGTGCCGGTAGTGACCTTTGGTGAAGCTTGAGAAGAACCGCCAGCGGACATTTCGACTGCTTGGATGACTATATGAAAACTCTCGACAATCAAAACGCACTAAAACTCGGAAGCGACTGAGACATAAAAACAACCGAAAACGTTCTTGAGCGAACCAACGCTGAAGTTGAAGTTTACACGCAACGTCGAAACTGGGCAAAGCGCCTCCATATGTACTTTCGGTAACAACACTCACAGCCGGAACTATCACAAAACTGTCCGTCAAGCAATTTTCGTGCGAACCTGCCTTGTGACAGCGCTTCGACATGTCTGCACAGTGCGGCGCCCAGGGCGATCATTAGGCGGGCGCTTCCATGCGACAGCACGGTGCCTTTGTGGATCTATGGGTCCTGTTCTGATTGGATAAGGCAAATCTTATTCAATGCCACGATACCGTGTTACTTAGCCAGTGGCGATCGTTCAAGTCAATGACTGGGCCAAACATCTCGCATTGCGCAAGGTCGGGGGGAAGTTACTTCCCGACGAAACGCTCCTGAAAGCGAAGGCACTAAGGTAGCTCTAGAGTGAGAAGCGGAAGGGGACTAGCGGCCTGCAGCAAATATTCAGCGTTTACAAACATCTCACGATTCGTCATGACATGGTCTGCCAAGCGACCGGTAGTGTTGATTGCACAGTGATGAAACATGGCGCAGTCGCTAGTTCCTAGACCAACCTAGAATGATGCAGTATAATGTCACGTGATGACCAACTCGCGAATAAGCTTCCCATATAAACCCCGACAGCCTGGTTCGACCGTACAAGAAAGGTTTAATCACACCGTGTCATGCGATACTTGAACTCTGCGAAATGATTTGATATCTTTGAGTAATTCTCGCAGCGTTAGTTCTGCGTTTATGATTAATGGATCCCTTGGTCGTGCCGCAAAGCTTGAGATGGCCTCGACTAGCCGATCACACATCCAGGTTCATGAGCTTGCACGACACATCCAAAAATCATTCTTGTATGGCCACGGAGCAAACAGACCTCCCACACAGTCTTGATATATAATTCCAACGCCACTGTCGGTCACAGCGATCCTGTGCGATAGAGTCGCCTCGACTACTATTGTTGATGCGAGAAGTGAGTGGAAAGGTCGTGACGGCAAAATGCTTGTCTCAGATCATGGGCATTGCTTTATAGTGTTGAAGCAGCAATCAGTTTTTCCCACCATGTCAGTTATTATTGGTCAGAGTAAGTCCATCGCGTTCAACCTTCTGCCTTGAGAGGCCACAAATAATCTGTATCAGCTGTCACCACTGTGCGGCACTGCATTCAGAAAAAAGGCGGGCTGACGTGTCACCTGATCTTGCGCTGGCGCTTCTAGGTAGAACTGCACAATTGCTTCTCGGCAGCAGTTCACAAGCAAGCTTTTGGCATGAATCGCGACTGTCGATCAATGTATAGCAATACTAGTCCAGTGCGTTGGTGCTCGGTTTTGCTCAGTTTTGGTGACCCTGGTGTTGCTTCGACCGATTCAAATAGTGTGCACTTTCTTCGACGCATGCCGAGATTGCTGCCACTCCATTGCTGACAGTGAGCCTTCGACGAAAATTGTCGGCCGTCAAGACGTGGCATCCCACCAAACATTGCCAGGGGTCCATAACACTTAAGTTGGGTACTAGTCATCGCAGAGATAATTGACGAATCAAATCTGTCGCATCGATAGCTTACTTGTGCGCGTACTATGTGAGCATACTTCTGGATAGTTCTTGGCAAGCGTCAAAAGCGCCGAACTGAGTTTCACTGTAGTGATTAAGCATGATTTCTCAAGTGCGTCGACCGACACTTCCAGGGTGATCTATGCTCTTTTATCATCTCTCACTCTTTCAGCCATCTTGATGCGCTTGAAACAGAATTTCGCCTCACTAGGGCTACTTCTTGGGTTACCCTACATGAATACGAGTACGCGGTCTCTCAACATGCATACATTACTGGAACACTCAGTTGGACGCTATTTTGCCGATGTCTTTGGAGCAGAAACTTCAGCACAAGAAGTTTCGAGTGGTCGTTACCTCTATTCCGTGCGGACTTTCCGTTACTGGATCAAAGTATGCATATCGGTGGTGGGATTGGAGCGTGGTTCCACCCGACTTTAGATGCACTTCTCGCCCGGCAAGTGCCATTTCACTATCGTTGGCGTCTGATCTTGTTCCAGCCAATCGTCATTCTCGTCTATCTGATGAACACTATCCCGAGCTGGCTCTCAAATCGACCGACAGTATTCGAGATCCCCACTCGCGATGGCCGCAAACTCCGTTCCCTAATTTACCTGCCGGCTGGGTCCAGGTCACTTGGGGAAGAACTGAGGCGGTCTCAAACTACTTCAGAGGCCGTCACACGGCCGTTATTGAGGCCTCTACACCTGGACATCCACGGCGGTGGCTTCATCGGCGGCCAGCCAGAAGCCAACCATCGATTCTGCACAGCCCTATCTGATAGCATAGGTGTTGTAGTTGTCTCCACGACATACCGCTTTGGAATTCGAAATCGTTTCCCGGCTGCTATCGATGATATAGACGATGTTGTTACGTGGCTCCTTACAAATGCAGAGGCACAACTCCATGCTGACCCAAATTGTTTCACAATCGGAGGGTTCTCAGCAGGAGGCAACCTAGCTCTCGCTGCATGCCTATCAGATGGGTTAAAGAAGAGTGATATCAAAGCCGTCGTAACTTTCTATGCTCCTGTATGCTTGAATGCTACTGTTATCCATCTCGCTTCGATATGAACTGATCCTCATCGCAGATCGATGTCTCCATTCCGCCTGCAAAGAAACCGAAGCCATCTGGCTTCCCAAGCAAAGATCCTCTGTCCTTTCTGCTTCCTCTCTTCGACAGCTATGGAGCTTCAGCACGGCCCCATCACGTCGATGACCCTCGATCGAGTCCTTGCAAGGCGCAAGCAGATCAATTGCCGGACAAAATCCTCATGATTGTGCCTACCATCGACATCCTCGTTGCCGAACAGTTGCACTTCGCTGAAAGAGTCAATAGAGAGCTGATAGATAGGGGTAAGAAGGAGAAGGTCGAGTTGATGCTCGTGCACAATTGCTTTCATGGGTGGCTCGAATGTAAGGTCATCGCCTCATCCTATCTGGTGCTCCGGCCAAAATTGACGTATTACCAGTACCATCCATTTTCATACGCGAGGAAACTCGTACCAAAGTGTTCGACAAATGTATTACATTTCTGAGAGACACTTACCGACAGCATGCTGAGGCTTGTACGAATGGAGCTTGAATAATACTGCAGAGATGGATTTATTCCACGACGGCAACCGCTCACCAAATTATAAAATGCCGTCGACAGCTGACCAAATTTGTTCGTGACGTGGATTTTATTTCCGCAACGACATAGAGTCTCTTCTCAAATGTACAATACCCAAGTGGACTAGCTCTGCTCAACTGTAATATCCCGAGGACGCTCCTGCGAACCTTACGTCTATCACTAAGCTCTTCAATGGAAATCAAGACCACCAAACTTCCCTGTCTATCAATGTTCAGTATGCAAAACTTTACTCTATTCTTGTCTCCTCCTAACCTTGTCTTGCAAAGTGCGTAAGCTGAGCACCGTGCCGTCGCATTCGTTGCAATAGTGCCTGCCATGAAAGGAGTGGTTGGCGACGAGACTTGTTCGTCTAAATGTTCGTGAGGCTGTTGCAGAATCTTTTTCTCTCAAATTGACACCACCGTCACATGCGCTACCCAAGCCGTTTGTTCACTGAAACCGAAGCTATGGGCGTAAGCACCGGTGATCAGATTTGAGTAGTCCGTAAGCCGATGAGTAATGGCCTGTTCTCTTTCGTATCTGCGAGGATTAAGTTCACGCTTGCTTGTTAGTATCTAAAAAAGACTTCTTCACCTGGATGGATGAGAAGAGTGGTGTTGAACACAAAAGACGCGACACTTGACGAATATGATCAGGATGCAACTTCTATCTGAGCGTAGCGAGAAGATGTGAATGCGAAATACGCTGCAAGCCTGCGAGGTAGGTCTTGCCTTTATTTGCAGGGGTACAGTACAGCCTAAAGTTCCACTTTTGCAGCCGGCACAGGCATACTGAGACCTTGTCGAAAAAGGGGGGTTGTCACTGGTTCAATTGAGTGATTGTGTTGGGCTAAATGTGTCTCCAGGCAAATCTGAGCCTGTAAGCTCAACGTCTAATTTCACTTGCGGCTGGGGTTGGACCAGATATGTACTACTGCCACTGTCCCTGTGAAGGAATGTAGATGCTATAAGTGATGCTTCGTGGATGCGCAGAGCAAACTTGTGACAAGTCTTTAAACTAGCTTTCCCCACTAACCTGACGGAACTCGGACAAGAGGTAGAGTCGCGTGTGAAGGCGGCCAATGGGTGCTGTGTCCAGTTTGCCATTGAAGGATGAGCGCACAAATGAAGCTTCTCGAGGTGAGGGACTTCCAAGAGTATTAGAGACATCCTGTTCCTGCTCCTATAGCATTCGGGAACACATTAACATTCTCAAACACGTTTTCCGCAATGCATAAAAACACCATTTGCTGTTTATATAGTCGACTGCTCTTCACACAGTGGGCAGCAGGGCTTAAACAGTCGCACATTTATCAGACAATGACTGAACTGCCCGCGTATTATGTCAATATAATCGCAAGAACAGTACTCTAGTACCCAGAAGGCCCTTTCCTAAAGATATGAGCAAGGCGACGAGACCTTCTTGGTTATACGCTCCTAATTTTCCGATTCCGTAGCGCTGTGCAACGAGCTACAGCCAATTACTTCGCCGGAACCTATCTCAACCCGCACGCTTCAAGTATGGCAAGTTTTTGACCGGCTCTACGGCGTGCTGGCTCGATGTACTTGGCGTTAAAAAGGCGCCAAAATATCCAGACGCAACTGTGTGCAGATCGATAGGCCTAAAGGACCCATAAAGAGTCTCCAAAATTCCATAACAGCGCTTGACGGAAGAAAAACATTCGTCAGGGCTGGAAAGATAAGAAAGCGGCGCGGTCTCAGCAGCTCCTCTGGGTCTTCATTGAACAAGGATTGCCTTTTTCCCCTTAAAAGGCAATGCCAGCTGCTACTTTCGGTAATGAGAGTGCATTTCCAATGTTTTGCCGCGCGTCGAAACGACCTGTGTGGGGTCTTGGCAGCACTTGATTGGGGCATTTCGTGCGTCAGAGACGTCGTTCGAGGCTAGCATAGGTCGGACCATATATTTGGGTCGGCTTCATTTGCAGTTTTTGTGGTGTGCTTGAGTTTTTGCAACAATTCGAAAGTGCAATTAGTCGCATGGCCGAAGAGTCTTTTCGGTGTCATGAAGTTCTGCAAGTGTCCGGATGCCGGACCGTTACCAGGGTAGAGCAGTTGATTGAAAGCGGGCTAGGGGTAGGCCGCGGACGGCAATCGCTAATCGAAGAGTGGTCGTCTCGCTCTGGGACTCAATGCGGCACTGACATGGGAAGCTGTCGGGTTTGGAAGAGGCTGCCTAACATTGGACAGGATATATCACGCAATGCCGCATGTCCCTGGATCTCCCCTAAGGATTGCAGGACCGCAGCCTGCCATTGTGATGACTTCAACGCGCCTTGACAAATCTCCCGAAGATGAAGAACAGTATTTAGCTCCAAGTGAGTCTGCCCGACGCTGTTGATACTTGTTGCTTGGAATTCAATTCCTATGGCAGAGAGTATAGAAAGCGTAGGCGTCTATTTGGCCAAGGAATTGACTTCGCTAAATTGGCATGGACAATCATAAGTCCTAGGAGGTACATTTGCCCTCTTGAGACTTTCATCATCACTTGCAATACGAAGTTGGAACCTAAACCACAGAGTCTAATAATCAACATTCAACTGTTTATTTCTTCATCTAGCTGTTTAAACTAATAACAAATACTGTATGTCCCATAACAGGAATCCATAATGCTGATTGCCTCCGTAGAAAGACGTTAAGACTTTGGCACCAGAAGGTGCCGACCCGTTCAATCGTCATTTTCAAAGACGACTTTCTTCGAGAAATGCTACACCCACGCATGACATACCAGAGCGACTTTCTCGTCCAAAACGCGCATTGCGTTTCGCAACAACCAGCTTGCGTTCGCCACACTGTTTACGGGAGATAATGAACGCGAAATCCGAGAAGACTATCAGGAGGCCGAATCTCGTAGCAGTGACCATCGAAGAATGCTGTTATAATTCGATTGAAACTTAACAATTTCAGGAAGAGAAGAGCTTTAAGGTCGAAGTAATTCGATTGTAGTTTCTAATGCAGCAATCTATCCAGCGACACATGCGCAGGTATTTCACAAGGGCATCAAATCGGTTCAAGAAGCCAACTTGAACCCGCCAGATACGTGATAAGGACGACCCTTCAGGTGATTGAAGAGCGATGTCGCATTGAGCGTGCCATCAATGGCGAGCACTTCAAGGCCTCATCATTTGCTTGCTTGTTCAACAGTTTCATCTGTGTTGATGGCTTTCTTTCCTTTAAGGCTGTACGCAATGTCAAATATTTCGAGGGCTTAGAAATGGCCCCGCTGAATATACAAGACGCACGCCTGTCATCTTGTAGAAAAGCGGCGTTGTAATTGTCGTTTGCATTTGCCACATTGTGAGCCTGGGGCCAGGGAACTGTTACAGGTGCTGATTCGGCTAGCCTTGGGAGCCATGGGGGCAAATCACCACCTCAGGTATCGACGCCTGATCCTCTTCATGTGATAATGCGGAGATTGGAATGTTGACTCGTCGATGGAGGTGAACGCGAGGAACGTGACTATTGTAAGCAGTCGCACTTGCAGCCAATTCAGACTCGGGTTTGGGATTCTATCTAAACCCTTTTTTTGGAGAGTTGTGTCTCTAGTAGATGTACCTGAAATTTAGATTCTCCCGATCCGTCAAATCCTCGAACGCGGTCCTCTCGTATCCTTCAACCTTCCTTTTCTCAAGCAACTCCTCAGCTGTTAGCCCTTCATGTCCCTGAACTCGATCTCTCCTCTTATTCTCTTTCGCCAACATGAACCAGAAGACGCAAACCACGCAAGCTTCTAACAAATGACTGACGATCATGCTCCAAATACCAAGATCATAAGTAGGCGCCTGCTCAGCCAAATAGAAGAATGGGCCCGCAATATTACCCGTGCAGTAACCCAAGAAGAGAACAGCGTTCGTGACCACTTTCTTCGTATGACCTGCTGTGTTCGCGATCTGCAGCGATAGAATCAAGACGAACGCGGCATTGTAAGGTCCTGTAAGTAAGTAACAGATGTACCGTCCCGCGAGATGACTCTGGTCCACGAATCTTAATCCAAATGCACCTGCGATGTTTGGACACAGGAAAAGCAAGACGAATTTACACCGATTGTTGTTTGGGAAGCGGTCGTTGAGCCATATGCAGATTCCGATCGACAGGGCAATAAACGCACCATATGGAGCCTGCATTGCGGCCGCAAGTAGATCGTCTTGGAAGATGCCACGTACAATGAGCGTCCCAAAATTGGAAATACCGCCATTGGGAAGATTGCAGACTGTACCGAGGATGTAGAAGAGGTAAACTTTCGGGTCCTTGAATGCCTCCCATACCTGATAGGGCTTGAGATGCTTATTTTCCACGCCGGTCTGGTTATCTTTGAGGCGGACGACTGTGATTCGCTTGTCGTCGTCGGAGAGGAACTTGGCTGTGACGGGACTGTCGGGCATGAGAATCATGATGACGATGCCCCAGCAGAAGCAGAGTGCCCCAATTATTATAAACTCGAATTTCCAAGATGGAATGGAGCTTTTGATGTTGCCGATGCCGTAGCCTAGAAGCCCGCCGACGGCTATGCAAAAAGATTAGTTTGTGCCAAAACGTCCAAAGAGCTGAGAATCTTACCAATACCGAAACCATTTCCCAAATACCATAAGCCGATACGCAGCGGCTGCTGACGCCTAGTATACCACATTTGCGTAATCAACATGAACGCAGGATCAGCGCAAGCCTCAGCTGCTCCGGACAAGAATCTCAGCACAGCAAGGGTTGCGAAAGAATTGCAAGCCGCTTGCAGCATGAGAAAGACGCCCCAGAGGATGATGTTGAACCCTAGGTATTTGCCAAGAGGAAACTTCTGCATCAAGAAATTGGTCGGAAACGCCCACGCTAAGAAGCCAAAGTAGAATAAACTGGAGAGCCAACTGTACTGGCTGCCGGTAAGGTTGAGGTCCTCTCGTATACCGTACAAGGCGGCATATGAGAGCGTCGTCTTGTCAATCTATTTAAAGGTCAAAGCGTCTTCGGTTGTGAGATGAAAGTCCAGCACTTACGTAGAAAAAAATGTAGTTGATCGCAATCATCGGGATAATGAACCAGTCGATTCTTCTCACGACTCGCTTTTGATCGGCTGGGTCGACGTCCATGTTGAAGTCGTGGTTCTCGAACAGTCTCATTGCAACATCTGCTGACTTCGTATCGCCTTTCACTCCTGGTTTCAAAGCAGCAGCCATGTCTGCCGCAATCATTTCATTGTGCTCAATTTTGTTGACGTCTTTGAGATCGCCAGAATTCCTTGGGGTTGTATCATCCATTTTGGCTACCGCTTTGTGAAGACCATGCACGACGTGTTCAGCCGTGAGCTTGGTCAGCAAATCGATGTAATAAGAGAAGTCCAAGGGAAGAGCGAGCGAAAGTCGACATTATAATCGGCTGAGATCCGATGGCGCCGAAGGCCATAGTGAGCACGCTCAAGCATCACAAGACTCGCATGCCGGCGTAATGAAGTCAACGTGGGGAGCATGTAGGTACTTCAAGCTTTCCGCTCCGCATTGAAAGCTGGAGATACTTGTCAAGTGCCGCATTATCGTGGGGTGGAGGCGTCATTGGCGGATGTGGTTCCACTTGACTCGTTTCACCGGAAAGTGGATGCCTGTGAATGCTACGTGTATGCTGATCACCAAACGGTCTTCGTCGGCAATAAACCGTTCACCTGAACTTTCATGTTATCCGAGGGAATGATCTGCAACGAGCATCGATAGTTTGCGCTGTAACAGTCGGGTTTCTCTCCTGGTTTCTTGTTGTAAACAGCGCATCCTACCGGTCAAGGATGTTCAAATGGGGGGTGTGAAGTGTTCGCATTGACGGAGGAGTTGATCCTTCCAATGGAGACTAATTAGAATCCGGAATGCGGAAAGAAATCAATGCCAGTCGAACTGTCCATCCCGAAGCCTTGAGCGAAGAGGTCTTCCCAAGCCATATCAACACTCAACGTCGCCAATGGTGCGTCGGCGACCCCAGTTGCATCTCCCTCTGGCCACTGTTCCTGAAAAGCCGATGCTTCAGGGGCGACGGCTGAAACCTTCTTCATCCTGGACTTGAGCCCGAACCATGACAGGAACTCTTTATCAACGTTCTGCTTGTTGGCGTCGCTACTGGCATCCAGAGTCGTGGAACCTTCGTTGTCGAAGAGTGATAGCACTGCCTTTCCAAGTCCTTGAATGATTCGCGCAGCCTTTTCAGCCACTTCGCGCCCGCTCGAGATGCCACGAATCAATGACAGAGCGCTATTGATGTTCGTTTCAATGACTTGTCTCGTTAGATCTGTCCGCACTTGTGGACTTGCCCGCAACGAGTAGAGCATGGTAATAGTTGCCATGAAAATAGCTGAAAGTGCCACAAACGAATAGCTGACCTTGTTTTTGGCATAAAGAGATCCGTAGCAGCTGATGAGACTGATGGAGGAATCCGCACATAGTTGGAGTGATTCGATTGAAGGCTGCGGCTGGGCAAATGATGGTCGGTGAAGAGCAATAACAGCTAGATGGTACGCGGTTTGGAACCATTCTGGAGACTGGAACATCGAGGAGCTCATCGCATAGCGAGGTGCAGTGATTAACCAGTCGTTCAACTGTGAATAGAGATCTTGGCGGATCAGGTCCAGGTTGGCGCCACTAAGGTCGTTGTTGTTGCTGATGGAATGAAATGTTCTGTATATGTCAGCGTTGATCTTCCTGAGCTTGATAAGATGGATGAAGGTTGACATGTCTTTGAAATCTGCCCGAGTTCGAGGTTGCACAGTGGCCAGCGTCTGGTTGTCGAGATCCTCATCAGTCAGTTGCAGAGGATACGGTAGGTTGATATCAGCATCTTGAATGCCAAGCGGTCGGCCAAGGTAGATCGACATGCTCCGATCATATGCATAGATACTCCAGAACAGCCTTTTTGACATTTCAGCTTCTCTTAGCTCCATATGCCGGATACTTTCGCTCCTGTGCAAATCCATGCCGAGGGCGATGCGAAGTGCGAGACCTGTCGTGTGCCACATGTTCACTGATTGCGGTTCTGTCCTACCATACATAAGCAGCAACACCAGAGAGGTGATGCATTCTGTGTCCTCAGCAACGAGTACGCTCGTCAAATCGCGGACGGCCAGCTCGAATAGATCGCGATGTGAGTATGTTCGCTTCTGCTTGATTCTGCTTTGCTCCAGTGCAGCAATTGCAAATACCATAAAAAGCTGAAATCGTGCTATGCCGGGCAATTCTTGTCCTTTCGCAAAAGGCTCAAAGCGTTCTCGCATGAACGTCGGCTTGTGAATAACTGGTAGGTGAGGCCAACGCTGATCAAAGAAGATGTTGAGCAATGCTAACGCATCGCTTTCTTGAAAGGAAATGTTCTCGGCATTCGGGTATTCTATCGGCGTTTCCGCAGAATGATCGTCTTTCCAGAGACTCCAAGCACTGCTCTTGTCTCCGGCATCTACCCAGTTCTGGTGAGCTACACCAAAAGTTGGTCGTAAGATCCGACCTGTGTAGCTTGGGTAGACACCATGATCACGCTGTCCCGCTGCCACACGCGGACTTGCACCATAGCCAATCGAGTCATGCGTGGATGTGGTCGGGGACGCTAGTGGTTGAGTGAATGGTGGGTTCGGAGCATGCGAAGCTGACCGCTGCTTTTCTTCAACAAGCTGTCGATTTAGGTCCGTCACCTGCGCTCGGAGGCGTCGAATTTCATCTCGCCATGTCTCTTCACCGTCAGTGCCTGATTGTGCAATCACCGTCAACCGATCCGACAAGACGCATTTTACACCGGCTGCTTCACATGGACTACAAGTGGGAAATTTCTCATCACACTAACCTCTATCAGCATCTGCTGCTTCAAAAGCCTAAAGCTTCCTACCTTTTGCTTGCGCCGTCGGCATCGTTCACAGGCTGCAGCTATGCGTTTCAAACCACGACGATGCTTTCGTCTAGGGGTAGCGCTGAAAGTGGTGTGTCAGCCGCTTGGTCTGAGGGTGGATCTGGCTGGATCCGGCTCACCTGTCATCCTCGAGTTGTTGGCTCATGCCAAAACTGCACAAGCTACGAAACAGATTATAAGGACTATTTAGTATTCGTCAATATTCTTTTCGGTATCCCATATACCGCATTCCCACGGTAAGACAAAACTACCATGCGTGAAAAATCAAAGGTGAGGTTGTTCATCGGAAATATCCGAAGCTCTTGGAACCAACTCGGAATTCCGTCCTTCGTTTACATGCAACGACTGCTCGCCACTGCTGGTGCGCAAAAGCCACCTCAAATGCAATAAAGCTCACTGCAGCAGTGGGATCAGCTCTATCGATAGTTCACAGAGGTAGGTGAAAGAGCAGGGCTCGCTATTTGTGCCGCCCGGAAAGAGCGTCAGACATGGTTCACAACGAGCACCGTCTTGATATAAGGGAGACAAGCAATTGAAGATTGCATGCACGTTGCCCGAATTTATAAAGTCCCCCAAAACGCGTGCTGCCGTTATAGCCTGAGTAGAGCGTCCTCTTCTATGTTGTGGATGTCGCCTACAGCCTCACATGCTCTCACGAGTCGTACACCGAAACTACTTTGCCGTCTTTCATTCTCGCCAATCTCTCTTCCTCTGCCTGCACCTGCAACTTCCTGTAGTACTGCTCCAGCTCCTTCATGTTCGCCGATGCTTCGCCTGCCGCATTGTTCCACGGAGATCCGGTATTGAACATTCTGTGACATTGTCAGTGCTCGTTCTTTCCGTATTCTGGCATACACTTTGCAGCGTACTCTGGAAAATTGATGTTCGGCCCTGAAGTCTCTCGAGGATACGACGATAATCTTGTCCGATCCACGACCGCCTGAGCCATTGCTGCTTGGTTCAACTTGTTTGCGTCAAAAGTCTCGTGCTTGCCCGCTTTATATTTCTGGTATTGTCGAGCGAAATAGTTGTCTTCTGAACCATAGGCGAGCTGATAACCGACGTAGAATAGCGGGACCGCGCATAGGGTCAAATAGAAGCCTGTCTGTGTGTACATCAGCACCCGCCTACACTCTTGCCGTACGCCTTGGACTCTTGACTTCACGTACCCCCATTCCCTCATTCCCAGAAGGGTTTGCATCTTTTAAGTGCAGAGCACTCTCGCCATGTCCGTGTGGATGCTCGTGAGCTGCGCCGTGGCCGTCAGAGGCATATCTGCGCGGTATTTGTATTAGACGAGAGCTGCGGAGCGAACGAGCTGCAGCACTCGTTCGCCTCGATGCAATTGACATGTCAGAAAAGCTGCAGATTGTATGTGTCGAAATCATCAATTGGTCATTGCAACATTGAGGTCGTCGCCCAAGCTCTCCGAGTCGCCAAGGCAAACTCTGAGCTAGTCTGTGTTAGGTTCTAGCGCATGAGCTTCGTATACTCAAACGCCGCAATCAAATGGTTCTTGAGAATTATCGACTTCCATTGCTGGTTGCCATATAGACGACAGATCGACAGACACAATGAATTGAACACTGATTTAAGCGCATCCTGGAGCTACCCATCGGGCTACAGCCTTCAACGACTTTGTTGGCAACGCCGGGTTGCTAATACGGAAAACGCAGTGATGGTACTAACAGGACAAACACCTCGGACCGGTATCAAATGCCTCAAAACAATGCATTGTATTGGCTATTCATAGCAGAGGCAATACTACCTTTATGCAGAAACTAGGAATTGGAATTGCGCTCTGAGCCTATTTCGTCTTACGTGCGCATTCCACGCACGACCAGTGAAATGCGGCAATGATCTCTTTCACTCTATTCATTGGCCCGCCTAGAAAAGGTGCTCTCCAAATTAATTGGTGTCGTGAGTTCTCTCCTACTCGATTGGCGACTCTGGTGTCTGTCTTGGAGATGTCTTTATCGTGGGACACCAATGCCAGCGTTGTGACTGTTTGAGTGCTAGTTCATTTGTCTGGGAGTAACTGCATTATGGGTATTGGCCTCTTAAAAGTGAGCAGCCTCGCAGTCTCAATGTGGAAGTCATAGATTTCTTGTGGGGATTTGCTGGGATATCGTTAAATGCGAGTCTTGAATAGTGGAAAACACTCAAAAGCAAACGACTTCAGGCAATGGGCCTCAATCTATCCCAGCAGTTCGGTGTCTGGAACACTGTCCAATGACGAATCAAAACCATTGCCACCTCCGGACAAGGTATACGTGACAACCAAAGGAATACCTTTGTGATTGCCAATGCATATGTGTGCTCGTCAGAGTTTGCTCAGTATGTGGCCTGCCAGGATACGCTTGGTCAGTTTGAGTCTCAAATGTGCCCTAGCAGACCGCAAATCTGTCCCCGCTCGTTCGGATATGTGGTCCGCACAGGGATCGACAAGGCCCACGAGTCGCCTTAACCCCTGAACAGACATCATGATGTGAAGTTTCAAGACGGCTTGCACAATATGTGTATGGCGAAACGTTTGGTGGAAGTCCAGGAACGACATCGGCAACACTACGTGCAATATGCAGGGATCAAGGGACCGAATTCAGTCGGATATCCTTTCCGTGAGCCATGCAAAGGCCTAGACCCTGTGGCCTGGCCGCTTGTTAGTGGTCTCTCAGGCTGACGACAGGCGCTGGTTTGATCCTGAGCAAATGCAAGCGTTACATCTTCAGCAAGCGACACACAGCTTCATCGCGACAGGCAGCACCTTACCTTGTTGGAAGACGCCAGCCACGCCCATGGTTAGAAAGCCAAAAGTCGCTGGAATTAATGCTGTGCCTCTCGACATGATTTTCACGTTTTGGAATCGTACTGACGCGTCATGTTTGTCCTGTATTTGAGAATTACCTTTATCCACCAATTCTGTTACAGGCTGCCTCGTCTAGGGAAGCTGACCCCCTCAGTTGCAGCATGGTCCGTGAACCAGCTTACCTTCTCGCCGGCCTGTTCGTTCACCAGGCCACACGGCAAGGACCGTCCTTCTTCCGTCTCCAGAATCCGCTTCAATATATTTTTCTTCCCACCTCCGGTAGCCACAAATGCAATCTTAACAGCGTGTGTCACCACAGGTAGTGTGAGTGTAATTCGTCGCGGTGGAGGTTTTGGTGAATCCTCAATCGCTGCGGTCCATGAATCTGTTTCCCGCAGAAGTTCATGGCCAGGAAACAACGAGCAGGTATGACCGTCAGGACCACATCCGAGCAATATCAAGTCGAAAACTGGCAGTCTAACGGAGTCCTTACCAGCGAAGCTGCTCATCAATGTGTCTTGATATCGATCGGAAATCTCTTGAGTGTTGTCAAGAACCTCTACGTCAATAGGAAAGACCTTTGGTGACCCTGATGTCGGCGGTATCTTGTCGAGTAGGTCCTTCTTGAGCAAGCCATAATTTGAATCGTCGTGGTCCAGCGGTACAGCGCGTTCGTCTGCGAAGAATATTTCCCACTTCGAGAATTGTGGCTTGTCGTCGAGCATACCGTTATCTGGTGCTAAGAGGGCTTTAGCTAGCGTCGCTGGTAGCGATCCTCCAGACACGGCAAGCTTGAATGCTTCGTGACGCGAAAAGGCTGCTTTCTGACATTGCATGATGTATTTGCGTAATCTGGCAGCGACCTCGTCTATGGTTGGGTCACTATAAAGATTCGGCTGCTTCGACATCTTTGCGCTTAGCTTCAATTGTCTGGGGCGAATATGTCGCAAGTTCTCGAAACCAAGATCTGGTGAGCGTTGTACAATTTGATTACGTGCACGGCTGCAAAACTACAGCGTCTGGATTATGGAGGGGTTGCAGCTGCTCGAGAATAGATTTCCTCGAAACGCAGGCATGACGTAATCGTTGGAAGACCACCAACGTTGCCTTGCTGAATGCAACCACATAGCCCAGAGAGCACGCGTGACGAGCTCTTGTTGTTGAATCATTACCATCTCTATTACTACTCACTACTCGGAGCACTCATAATAACACTAGAAACCGAAGGCAGGTACGGTTGATGGCTTGCTCCTACGAATCTATCAACTGCAGGCCTTTCACGGGCGTAGACCGAAGCCATGCCCAGTAAGCCGACGCTGCCGCCGCAGACTGCAAATATGTCTGATTTTGCCTCTCCCGGAGGTATTTTCACTACATGGTGATATTGAAGTCGAACACAGCTTGGGCTGCTAGGCTAAATAATGTGACATGGTGAACAAGAATGGAAGAACGTATGGGTTTTTTTTGGCATACTAACCGAGCAAAAGTGATTTCTATCGCATTGTCCTTCAATTGGCACCCTCACAGCAAGAAAGCAAAACTATACTACTAATCTGCATGCCATTGCCTTTCTGTGCAAGACATGAACCACACGATTGGCTCCGCGACTCTCGTTTTTTACAGAAAGAAGTAATCACTGCGATTCTCAACAGCATCAACCTTATTGACGCAAGCAAAGGAATATTCTACTACCACTATGGCGTGACCGTCGCTTGAAAAGGTGTTTTTAACTTACTACCGAGAAATGATATCGACATCGTTGGCAAGTGCAATACGGTCTTTTATAGACTTTGCGATGTGGCGCAGAGCATTCCATGTAGAATAAGCCCAGTTCAATTCTATCTGAGTATTGCATGGAAATGCATGATTCTGTTGTCCACCGTTTACTTTAAGCCGCAAGCCGCGGACCAGGTCCACTACCACCACATGGTTGCGGCTCGGCCGTTAATTCCGACAATCATAATGTATCCGAGCGTTCTCGGACTCAACGGCCCACTCCAGACGCGTTTTTAACAATGACGAACGCCGAGCGCAGATCCAAATGCGCCCAAAATCGATTTCCTTCTATCAAGTCGTGGAAGATTGATCCGCCCAGCACTTTAGGTAATCGGAGATGCACTTGAGTAAATCTTTGAAAGATTTATCCAACTGAGAGTTGGAACGCTGAGGCACATGGCTGAATCTGGATTCTGAAGATTCATCGGAATGAGGATCATGATACTTGATGTCGCGTTTACTTTGCCTGCGAATTAATGGCTGTACGCTTTCAAGAATTCGTCCTAGGCAACACGACCTGTTTCAAGCCACAGAATCATACGGCAATTAGTCACAACTAGGTCAGGTTGTGGCGCTCTCGTCGAACAGAAGGGATCAACATTTCCGTAGGTCTCGGTTCCTGTTTCGTGGCACAGGTAAACAAAGAGGATCTTGTTTTTTCGCAGCGCCCGACGAATCCACCATTGAGCAGGACTTGCCTGCACAAACCCCGGCGAGGTGGTTTAGAACGATTGGAACTGTGGCTTGGTCTCGATGTCGCAGTTCGACTTCAAGCGCTTCGGAACCCGGCCAAAGCCTGTTTCCCAGCATTAGCGTTTGCAGCAAGCTGCACGGTCCAGGCTTGACTCTCGACTCCCACATCGAGAATGTGATGGAAAATCGTTACTTTTTCTCCGTGTCATTCCTTGGCTAGATCGATTTTCAGTCACTTTATCGAACCTTCCAACTGTTCTCCGTCCACTTATTGTTGCATATAGCTCGTGCAGTCGGATAACCTCTAATGGCGTTTTGTTTGCATGCGCGTAGCCGCTAGAAATGCCAACCCCTGCAAACGATCAAGAGATGGTACTTCGGAGATGAATTGCGATGAAGGCCATGATGACCAAAGGCGAATGGTCGTTTTGGGACATCGAGATTAATCTCTTACTCCATCTTCGAATTACTTTACTACGTTTTTCATTTTGCGTTGTAGCAAGCACCAATATAGCATAAACTCCGCTTCATATACCGTCCCTCACTTCCTCCCTTGCCTGTCAACTTCGATTATCGATAAATCGAAACTATCTATTCATCCCTTCGATCCCAGAGACATGGTCATGGCTCCCTCAATCCTCCAGCTACAAACTCAAGTTGGCACACTGCCTATGGCAATTGACAGAACTTCGAAAAGCCGCAGTGATGACAGCATCAGTACACTGTCATCCAGCAGCAGTTCTACTGCACCTAAGGTCTCTTTGGACATCGTCAGATGCTCAAGATGTCAAAGGTCACTTAGCATCGATCTCTCAGCCCCATTAACGAATCAGGGGGCCATTCGATTTGGCCTCAATTCATACTATTGTTGCCGGTGTGCTAACATGGTTGGCTTTGTCAAATGAACAATCTCAGCTTTGAAGCCATGGCAATAAACGCAAAGAACGAGAATCCGTGTGCAAAGCAAGCCCGCAAATTCCTTGATTGAACTATTTTGTCAATAAACCATAGCCGAGAATCACCTACATCAGTACAGTGCTAGGCATGTCTACCGCAATGTTGGCGGCTGGCGTGCGTGAACAGTCACTGCATTACATGGAAGCAAGAATCCGCCTGATCAGCTCTAGCACACAAAAGGCCCTGATATAAACGATGGGACAGGTGATGAGCGTGGAAAGCGAAGACACCCTCTACCACCACATTTGTTCCCCGGTGTCAGAGCCAACCTACATGAGATCGAAGGCAACGAATTGCAGAGACATAGCGTGGGAGTATCCCATGGAGCACCCGGCTCCAGGTAGTAGTAGGACGGTTGTAAGGCTATATCTAGCCCCAGTCCAAGCCACGCAGCCGCAAGTCAATAGATATGACTCTTGACCAACACTACCCTACACGTAACTTCAAAGTGTCTACCAGAAAAGACTGTCCCCATGCCGTCAATGTCCCAGTGATTAGGATTCATACCACACTGACACATTTGAGCGGTCTCGGGTGTCACGACCGATGCACGTGCTGTCAAAATCTTCGATCTTAAAGCGATTATGTGGGGGTGTAGACTTAATTTCTACAAGAGCCAAGTTCTCACTGAGCCGCATCCCTGTTAACGAGAACGCAAGCCAATCACAGAGTCGTCTTTGTTGAAGTAATTGCTGACTCAAGAAGCCTGGGACGTCACCAAAGCGTGACGCGGAAGTCTATCGCTTGGAGGATGGTATTTTGAGCATCCTCGAAGGGTATCTCTTCAAGAGCCGCAAAGTGGAATTCTCGTGTAAATGCCCGATGTTGCGGCTTCCAAGTGGTCCGTTCCTTTCTTGCCCACCTTTGTGATGTAATAGCACCGTATTGCTCTCGAAAGATCGGTGCTGTATTTCTCGGCGCTGACTTTACTATCAGCCACAAAGAATCCCTTCGTATTGTTATTCGAAAGCTCGACCGTTGGTCTACCAGGCACAGCTCGCGTCCGAGGAGAAACTACACACAGGACGTTTGATGGGTGATGACGTTAACAATGCCTGTTCTAACCCCTTTCAATCTAACGCGCCCCTTCTGTTCAGCTTCTACCACTTGGTCGGTGTGCAAATTACTTGGGTACGACAGTACTTTGTGACATTTGACAGCTCTTAGCAAAAGACAGAATTTTGTCAAGAGTCACTGGCAGCACGTCGGAAATGTGAAAGATTGGACTATCAAGAATTTGGACCTTTTCCCGAGGATGAATATTGCGGTTCTATACACGTCTGTTCCCTAGACATGCTGTCTCTCTGGATGTCAGCTTTGAGGATAGGTCTCATGAGTTGGCCGATAGTCTATCTAAATCTTGCTTTTCTTAATGGCTTTAGTCGCACCCTGGAATTCCCGCCACAAGGGATGGGACCTCAGTTTACAAAAGCTTGCTTTCCTGCAGCCGCTCTGACGGCTACCCCATTTACGAGCTCCGCTGCAGCCAAACACGCCGACCTAAAGACGCCAAAAGCAGCTCAGGTCACTAATCCTTGCAAACAATGGCGCCGCACAAGTGGCGCGGTCTCGGTAGCCTTGAACCAGCACTAACGCCTTTGTGCGAAAATCGTTGAGCTAGAAGCCCACAGATCTTTCTTCTTGCCAATTTAGCAGTTCATGGATCTATTTTCACATCCAACAACTGCTCTGAACAGGCTTCTACCAATGTTTACCCTGCTGCTTTACCAGATGGGACAGAACCCTCTTTTCGCTATCCGAAGCTCACAAGCCGTATTGCTGCATCTAATCTGCCGTTCTAGGATTGCTTGTCTAATTTAATGCAGGCGAAATGTGACCTGTCATATGTCTACCGATCTGATGCTGGAGTCTAGACTGCAAATCTATATTGGGGGTAATTAGACGCCGCACAAGATACAAGGCCTCCAGGCAATCGAGGTCGCATTCCTCACCTTGAAAGGCTACAAAAAGCTTCATTGCAGAGCTTTTCCCTATTTGGTTTGCTTGTGAAGCGTGGATTGATGGCTTCAGCTTAAAAGAGCTTAGACACACCAGTCACAAAACTGGACGACAGGTTTCTAGCCAAATTTGCGGTCTTTGCAGGCGAATCTACAGCTTCTTATTACAACAATGACCCGTTTGCGGTCTGTATGACGAGCCCAGCTCGAGAGTCCGCATGGAGTATCCTAGTTCACCAAACCCGCTGAGACGATCTCCGAAGATGTGTCAAGATCTACTTGTCATTCCCAAAGATTTTCGTACATGGGAGGCAGAAGTCAGCGTAATGAGACTGGCCAGGTCTGCTACTATTGGTTGAAGGAGGCCGCTAATCGACTCTGGCCGCTCGTGTGTTGGTGCACACGGATGTACAAAGATCATGCAAACAGAGCCGAAAAGCTACATCAGGCCAACAGTTTGCTTCAAGCTTTGAGAAGATTTTTTGCAACTGATACGATTGACCTGAGCCTTCAATTATCCTCAGCAGTATCTGAAAGTTAGTTGCAGGTTGAGTGGCGGCCTACTGGAATATTCTTCCTGGCAACAATCGGTACAAGTATTCATGAGACGCCTGATGCCTGATAGGATGATCCAATACCCCTCCTGCAGAGATTTGCCCCTTCATGCCCGGAACAAGCTTATAGAATTTGCACCGGGGGCCCTACCTTATCCCGAATTCAATGTTTCGCCAAATTCGCGTCACGATTGACAGGCACCGATATCTGCAAGCTTGTCGCTGCAGGGGCCGCATCTTCAGGTCGATCATTCCTTCCTTCACGAGTCAGCACGACAATGAAGAACGATAACACCACCTCAACGCTTCCGAAGGCATGCATTTGTCCTGCTTAGCGCTTGCTTTCAGAATTTTGACGCGTGTCACACCAGCAAATTGATGTGATGGAATGGCACAAGCCCAGGTTTACCGGCTGACTTCTCTTCGCGGCCAAGTCTTCTAGAGATAAAGGGATGCACTTGTACGGAGAGAAGCCCCAAGAGCGTCTCTCAACCATCTCTTCCACATATTTGCGTACACAACCGATCCAACACTTTAGATTTAAGTAGAGGGCTAGGGCCTGAACTTTCCATGTTGCCGCTACTGACCTGAGTATTTCATTGCTGCTGGCCTGGCTCGAACCAAAGAGACTACACTGATATCCCAAAATAATTCAAGTCCATGCCTGCTTCTGCAAGCCGTAAGAGCGAAGGCACCTACTATGTCGTTGTCGATGGCGTACGGAACTCTTGTGCCTTACTGCTACTTACTAATGCCTACAGATACCTCAACACTGTCAATGGCAAGAGCTCAAAGATTATCTTCGAGACTCTGCCAAAGTAAGTCCAGGGTACGCGAATGTCTTGAAGGTGAATGAGGATGGCACCCGAGTCGGATTCTGCCCACTACGTAACAAAGCTGATGCGAATCAGGCATATGGTAAGAGCAGACAACCAAAATTGACACTTGAAGCCTAATTGACTCGACAGATTTTATGATTGCAGAAGGTTGGCGAGGACTCGACATCCGAGTGAGCCTGATATGGAAGTCCGACTTGCAGTCGGAAGAGATACATCGCAAGCGAGGTCCAGAGCAAAGTCGGCGGAAAAGGTATGTTTTCCTGTTGACGTGAGGGATTTGTGTCTAACAATCACAGGATACCAAGTTTGACACCAGCGCTACCATCTTTCACAACGTAAGTTTGTTCTCCACCCCTAATACTTAGCCACTGACCAGGAGTGGGAACGGAACGAGATCAGCACGTCCTGCACCAGCAGTGCCTGCTGCATACGCTAGAACGTCCATGGCACAAGTGTCGGATGCCTCATCATATCCACTGTCTGCAAGGACGCCAGCGCTTGCGACTGTACGGGGCGTATCAGTGGTTCCAGTATGCGGTACCACTGTGCCTTCACCACGGGGAAGAGAGTCGTCTACAGCTGATCCCCAGCCCACACTGACAAGCCCTATCTCACAAATACCTAATCATCTTTTGCAGCTTCAAAATCTCTCAGATACAGATCCTAGTGATCTCGTATGCCTCGATCAGCAATCAATACACATCTCTCGTCTACCTCACGATCTCACACACCGCGAGCTGCAGAAATTTCTGTCAAAAGCTGGCGCAGTCACGGATATTTCGATAAAACGAGGCAAGGATAAAAGATGCTCAGCGACAGCCAAATACAAAACCTCGCAAGAAGCAGCCAGGGCCATTAGCGAGCTCAACGGCAAAGAGCTCAGGAGCAGGACCCTCGTAGTTCGTCGAGATCGAAGCGAAGCGGGGAGCATATACTCAGTTCCGGGTACGACCTCTCGAGAGTCGGATTCTGATAGCTCGATTTCGAAGATTTCGAATAATCAGGTAATGTCCCGTATCGGACCTCTGGTGGTAAATGGGGCGAGAGGACCGGGTTACCTCAAAAAGAGGGATAAGGAAGATGACAGGGAGAGTGTAGCCGACAGTAGTGATGAGGAGACAGTTTCAGGTAATATACGCTCCGTTACTGCTTACGGAAAGTGAGACATCCATGGTTAGATGCCTGTGCTGACGAAAATGTACGCACAGTAGATTAAGCCAGCCTGCCTTACGATCAGTAGCATCTCCAGTCTTGAAGTTAGTATAGGCATTCATTCTACTTGAACCTCCCAATATTATGGAAATCGATAGGTGGCATGGAGATCGGACTTCGTAAGGTTGCAGCGGAAAGGAACACCACGCTCTGTTTTGACATACTCTAAGGGATTGCAGCAGGCATTGAACTATTTTGAGTGAGCAGTGGCGTCAGCCTTATAAAGTTGGTCCTTTGTGCTCATCCAGCCACCCGAACCGGCGGAAATCACATAGCCACACATCAGACTTGCATTGAATTCCTTGGCCAGCAGACGACAAGAAACTTAGAAAACCGAAAATGGGGTGATTGAGTCGGTCGAAGATACCGCTCGTGCAATGTAGTTTGCAGGCCTGCAGGCTGCAGGAGAGTGGCTGTTGCCAAATACGTGACGGTCTACACCGTCTGAACCAAGAGGAACCAGTAACACTGTAATGCCGATGCCCACTCTGAACCTTCACCTAGCTAGTCAAATGAAATGGCCTGGTCAGTAAAACATGCACAAACAAAGTTCATTTGACTGCAGCGCCAATGATATTAAGGAGCACACCTACTGTCAGGCACTTTCACCATTTTCATATTGTCATAACCGCAAGGCGCTGCAGGCCATCATGATCAAGATTACGCACCAGGGAAGGAAGCAGGCAACCTCACAGTAGAAGGCATCTTGCGTCATCTGCGATCCTCGATTTACCACGGCGAGGCAGTCATGGCCGATGTTTTCCACCTGATACGGAGAGTAGCTTCTGGAGATTGTTGTCATCAGCTCTCATTTGGCATATTCAAAGGCTAGCCAACCGGACTGGTCTTCACATTCATGTTTATGTCCACTATTCCCATCTTCGACCTGGAAGGCTGTATCAGGCCTGGGGAGTAGCAGCTTGATGCGACCAGTCCGATGCTACCAACGATTATTGCGGAGTTCCAGCTAATTCTCTTACCCAATCATCTGCCGCTGCTATCTACTTCCTCAAGCCCTTGCACTAGCTTCTCGAGGTGTAATCGGTATTCTTGGTCAAAATTGAAAGTGTTAGTAGATCAGTGCAGATGGATAAAGCCTTCAACTGCTGAGGCCGCCGATGGTGCGGACTAACCATAGATCGCAAGACACTGTTTTTCGTGGTAGGATAGTAGACAATACATGTTCAGGCCTTGCGATATTGATACTCCGCCCAACAAGCATCCCGAAATGTTACGATGCCTCACAGTCATATTGCATCAATTCCGTCTAAGACTCATCCTAGGCTGGAGACGTGGTCTGATAATCGGTGTGCGTACCGCCACGGGCTTTGCCTTTTCCCTGCTCCTGCTCTTTGCAAACCCAGCGCCGGCAGGAGCTTGACTTTCGTGAGCAACTTCATCGTCTTTTAAGCGAGAATGCACTTGTTCTCTATCAGCATAAATACGAGGATATTGCGTCATGTGAGCTAGTAGAACTAGGGGGTTTGACGCTATGCTGTCACACACGAATCAAATCATGCACGAGTGCACACTATCTCAGTAACGATGCATTTGGTGCCTGAAAGTGGCTACTAGCGTCGCCATAATCGGTGGCAGAAGGTGACCAATAGATCAAACATTTCCCAGCGTGCTGTACTTTGTCTAACTTAAGGCCAGCTGCGAACTGAAGGTCAACCTGACCATGCTGGTCGTCTGCTTACAAGTCCTATTGGAAATCAGTTAGATTAGCTGCTAATCCTGTCTTAGGACGTTGGCGTCAAGCATAAGCAATATTCATGTCAACGTGGATAGAATTATGGCATGAGGAAGATAACAATTGTCAAGCTAGTGAAATCTAACAAAGCTACTGCTGCGCGCTTTCTCATTCCAGAGCCATATGCCGCCCCATGTTCATGTCTATAGATGATACAATTGATCTCTCTTACGACGTAAGTATGACAAGTTTCATCATCAAAAGAAAGAGGTTTTGGTAACCAATCTTGATAGAGGTGGTGCTTGCCAACGAAGTCCCTGGCATACCCGACTCGTTTGTGCCGGGGTTATTGGCCGTATTTTGAATGGATCCTACCATATCCAGCATTCTTTGCACATCCTCAACAAGAACCACGGCCATGCCGCTCCGAAGCCAGATTCAGTTGGATACTTTCAGTTTGTGAATCGTGACTTACCACAAGATGCCATTGCACGTGGCAATGAAACAACCATGCTCCTGGATCATCAGAGATGTATCTAGGAAAGTTTATCAAATTGACCGGGTCACTGGAGCTGTTGTCTCATACCTGATGGCGGCCCAGCCTGAAGCTGGCAAATCAAAGGTATCGCGATAAGGGGGGTTTTCCAGATTGATCATTGTTGAGGGGGCGTCATTGACAGATTCGAACGGAAAATCACCCTCGCCTGTCCCCAAGACCCAAAATTTGTGGGCGTGCAAATGCATTGGATGTCCCATCTACATCGTATCCTGTCAGCTGGGAGATTGCAATATTGGTGAGCCAGGCAAACGGGAAAGCTTACCCGTATCCATTGATCCATTTGCGACCTTGATTATAAGATCCACAGTTGTGTTCGGGGAGTTGAAAAGTGTTGTACTTGCGTTCCAGCCATCAGAGGCGCTGCCGTAGACGATTGGTCGACTTGGCTCCGAGAATGGCTCTCCGTTGACGACCCAAGTCACGATTTCTGTTTGATTGATTGCAAAATATCGAGTAAGGTCGGCGATTCTCGGTGGTGCGGTGTTATCCTCTAAAGATGCGAGCGCCTTGTCGTCAAGAACGACCGCGTCTAACATTGCTGACCCATTGACAAGCATCCAAGGCGCGGGTGGCTCGTTTACAGTAGCAGGATTATGAGTGATGTTTGTATCCTGGAGAGTTAGTCCTACTTTACGAAGCGGCTGGGCTGTCATCTTACGTTGTATGACATTATTGCTTGTCCTTCGATGACTTGCTGCATGTCGCCATAGGGATAAGATGCAAACCTTAGATAATATTCTCCCAGAGTTTGGTCGAGTTGCACCATCACCGAGTAGCGCTGACCAACGCAGAACCTAGTACACATGTTAACAAAAGCATCTACTACATGCTTCCGAAAGGCGAACCTGAACCCTTTGTGGAGTCATATACAAACCGTCCGCTTCATAAACGAACATGGAATGACCGTCCAATGACACACTGAGTCTGCTTATAGCTCCTGCGTTGATAAGGTGCAATACGGCCCACTTCCAGACCCGCCGGCAGTGAACTTGAATTGTTCGGAAGTAGAATTAGTCCAAGTTTCGGGCGGCAGCGAGCTTGCATTATAGCCAGGTTTGAACATCATGGGCATAATGCAGGCGCGGGGACCCAAGGCAGTTGCCTGCGTACTTGACATGGAACTCATGGCAGTAATCTCTGTGACCGCTGCCGTGGGCCGTGATTCAGTTGGCGTCATAGATGTCATTCTGGAAGACATAGGAATCGAGACAGATGGGCTTGCATTGTGGTCTGACCTTTTGTGCATGCTCATGGACATACTCTGTGACTCCGTCGAAGGTATTGATATAGAATCCGTGGACATTGACGCCATGCTCATGTCACTGATGGTTGATGGCTGCGTTGCCATGGTTGTGGTATCAGGGTCGTATGAGTCATTTGCGACAAAGGACTCCAGACCTAGTCCAGGTCCAGCTTGAAGAATGCTTTCAGGCAAACATTGGACCTTGCCCTTCCCATTTGCCAGAAGGCTATCAACGCATTGTGGAAACGCTCCTGTCGTGAAGTATTCGTCATGTATCTCATCAGAGAGACGATGATACCAATCAGTCAGGAGGAGGGATGTTCCACTGCGCTCGGCTTTCAGCATTTTGTCCAAGTCCGAACTACTTCCAGCAAGAATTCCGAATGGGCGCACTCGAGACGGAGAGGGATGTATTTATAGAGGCCCTCGTTAGGCATCATTGTAATAAGGCTCGAAAATGACAGTGATACCAGTAAGACCCGTATCCACCAGCCGTAGAGAACCGATAAGTGAAATTGCCTCCTGGTGGGATGGGGAACTAGCCACGCGTCAGTATTGCGTGATACTACTTGCTGCAACCAACCTGAGTGATTCCTGGAACACCGTCCATGTCTGGTCTGCCTCGCTGAAGAAGGCCTCGGACGACCATGTCAGTGTTTGTTGACACGATATATCGATCCAGTCTGAAAACAACTTACCGTGCCAATGAATGGTTGTTTCAACAGGCAAATCGTTTTGGACGAGTATCTCGAGATCATCTCCTTCGTCAACTTCAATCAGAGGGCCTGGTTGTTGGCCATTGATAAGGTAGACTTCGCGCGGCACTCCATCTGTGAGCACGTCAGATAAGGCAAAGCACGAGATATTTTGAGCTATGTACTCACCTGGGCTTCGAGTACCCGTATTCAGAACTAAGCTGCATATGCGAGTGGCGGCCAACGCAATGTGCAACGTAGAGCACACAAGCAATATGATTAAGTGCGGTCGTGATTGCATATCTGAGCAAAAGTAAGGGAACCAGTTGATCAGCGCACAGAAGAGCTGACTGCCAGTAGATGTGTACTTGTTTTCGGGCGAGCAAGTTGGTCTTATACGAATCGCAGATGCACCCAGGTGCTAACAAACAGGGATCGATGGTATCAAGTGTTGCAATAGACCTTGACAAACGGCCGACGAATACTCTTGCAGGTTTTCTTGACAGCTGCAGCGACCACTGCTGAGGGTCAACAGAATGGGAAGAAGCTTGACCACGCTTGGGACATAAGTATGATCTCCGGATGAGAAGAAGGGCCGGAGCAGCTTTGGCGGAATGGCTCCCCCTCGAGTCATCTCCACAAACTACGAATCAACCATTTCTTGCCACCGCTATGGCTCTCTCTCGCCTGACCCTTGTTCATGTGAGGAAGGCAGTGGCTTTTGCAGGCAAAATTTAATCAGCCATCGGTAAAGCGTCCAGGATACGTGGCCAATTTTCAAGGCTCTGTCTCTTCCAGTAGTCAACGTTGAATATGTCAAGCAACAGGCTTTGAGTACCCAGGAATAAAAGGAGACCGCTAGGCCGCGCACAAAATGCTATCCACAAACAGGAAGGCGTTGTCGGTCATCCAATGAGTTTGTCAATGAGTGAACCTTGCGAGTAGTTATGGAGCGATCATTACACAACTATACACGACCGATGACTCTTGCCACAGACGGGGAATCCGAGGTGGCCAAAGTTTCAGACAATGGTCCCGTTTCTGTCAAGCAGACAAGTTGGAGCAAGCTTCAAAGTACATTGGCTGCGAGATTTGTGCTTCTTTTAGCGGGGTATTGATCCTCGTCGTCGGACTGTGGGGTCCAATCATCTCCTCTTAATGGTGAGTCCGTGCTAGGGTACAAAGATGGAGAGAGTGCGTATATGATGTTTGTAATTTGGTGCTTGGTGACCCATTGGTACGTAGCAGCGCAAATATTAAGCACATCAGTAGCGGTGCCAATTTTTCAGTACCTTGGCCAACAACGACCTGCTTGCTTGTTGTCCGCATTGCTCCAGAAACGTATGGAACGATTGAGGTCTCACAGCCGGGCGATGGATGTTGCAGAGCAGCGAAGCTGAATATGACTTGCGAGACTGTGTTTCAATAGGGCTATGAAATTATTAGCAACAGTCCTATGTGTTGTCTTACCGGCAATTTCCGGCAACGACTGATAATCAAACCACGGACCACACGCTGAGAGATAAGATTGTCGTTGCTTCGACTCTGACGCAGACCTCGCTGCAAGCCACGGCGATAGTCTGTTTAGCTGTCTCCGATGACTGCACAGTACGGAAGGGTCAAATAGCCTAGATGCATGGTAAGGATAGAGCTGTCAATCCATCGCTAGATCTGCTACTCCATAATACTCCACTTGCAGACTATCGAAAGCTCGGCTTCTCATAAATCACCATCGTCCTGAGTGTTTTGTGCCTATTTTAGCTCTCCTTGCTCTCGCCTTAGCATGGGATCAGCAGGATCTGTGATACTGCAAGAACAGATGCATGGGTACGACTTGACAGCGAACCTCGATGACGATGTGCAGTCTATCGGTTTCTGTCCACAACTCGATGTGAGATAGCCTGTCTTAAGTTGTTGTGAATGGCCTTCTGGTTGTAAGATCGATGGGGGTAATACGTTCGGTAACGTGAAATCAGGCGATCGTCTCCGCCGGGCTGCAATGGGACCCTGGTTCTCGATGTCTGCAAGGCCAGGGGTGGGCCACATTTTCTGGGAAATACCATTGTTGTCATGTATAGTCGTCTTCGATGCACGTACGGTCAAGCCGTGGCAGAATATCACGAACGAAAATCATGCGCCGCTCCTCGGGCTCTATTGCTGAGTCCTCCCGCTACCGCAGACGACTCTTTCATCATGTAATATATCCACAAGGTTCGTCAATAGTATAGTCTTTCGAGACTGTCGCTTGGCCCCTCAAGCTCAACCACTACAGCTCGGTGCTTGTGCGCTTTGCATTGTGAAACACCGAGTTGTATATGTTATCTTACAAGATGCAGGATGTAATAGTGATCGAATATCACGTAACTTCCGACGAACAGCAGTGATTTGGCAGATGTTCGCAAGTGAAAATCTGGTCCGGGCAACTGAAAGGAATGAGAGCGGTGTCCTAAGCTGGACCCGCACGGGCTCTGATGAACCAGGGCAGAGCGAAAGTCGATACCATCCGCCCGATCTGACGCCAGTATGGTATTGGTTTGGCCTTCCATCCCAGTTAGTCCATTATCGATAAGCCCGAAATGCAAAACAGCCCGCCTACAATTGGTTAACGGTGACGTCTCCCCAAGTTATTTGATTGCAGCAGTATTTTTCTTGAGGTCTGTCCGTCGTCCGCAGTTGCGACATTCGAGGCCAACTCTGCTCGCTCACGCCTCAATAGCATCGTTACAGCTTCTCTAACTCACCTCGTACTCCAGTTCGGAGGCGTCAATCTCGCAAGTGACTAGTACACACAAATTCGCGTCACAATTTCTTCTGTGCCACGCGACTCATCACGGGCGCAATGTGTGATGGCCGAAGAAGATGCGCGGGCGTATGTGCTCGCTTTCGAGAACAACAAAGCTGAGGCTGCGCGAGTCGCATCACTAACAGCCCAAAGGCTGCAAAAGGGCGAATACAAATTAGTCGATGTCATCAGATCGACCGGGGAATACCTCCAGAATACCGACTCGAAGATAAGGGAAAGAGCTACGAACTACCTAACTGCAATAATAAATGCTTTACCGCCCAAGTTCTTGACGAGACACGATATACCTGTGCTGAATGTCTTTCTCTGCAGCAGGATAAGAGATGGCGGCGCAATCGAAGGGCTGTCAAAGCTACAGAGCCTGGAGAGGTACTCAAAAGAGAACGCACAGGAGCTGGCTCAAGCTATCTTCGAGAACTTCTCGGATATGGAAGAGAAGAAGCAGGCCGAACGGTACCAGGTGTACATACTCCTCAATGAGCTGCTCAGCCGTCACCGGCAAGCCATGCTCGAGATGGGTGACAAGTCTCTGCTAGGCTACGTGCACGTGGTTGCAGGAGAGAAAGATCCCCGCAATCTGATGCTCATTTTCTCCATGCTGAGAGTCTTCATGATCGAATGGGATATCTCGAAGCATGTCGAGATCATGTTCGATTCCGTGTATGCCTACTTCCCGATTACCTTCCGACCTCCGCCGAACGATCCCTATGGGATCACGGCCCAAGATTTGAAGGACAGATTGAAAGACTGCTTAGCCTCGACACCTGAACTTGCACCTTCAACCTTTCCAAATCTGCTCGATAGGCTAGATTCTACCTCCGAAGCGGTGAAGAAAGATGTGCTGCAAGTCCTGGCTGCGTGTGCTCTGAACTATGACCCAAGCACGATCGCGCAGTTTTCAATACCTCTATGGGATGCTGTGAAGTTCGAAGTGCTGCAAGCTCAGGAGCCGTTCCTGGCTGATGAAGCCTTAAATGTGATCAAGAACATTGCCATCTGTCTCTCGCGGAAGACCAGTCCGCACGCGCCGGAGTGGAAGGCTGATCCTTTAATACAATATCTGAGGCCGCTCAACAAGGAGTGCCTCGAACATTTGCAGGAGCCAGCGTCAAGGCAAGCGGGTGCTTCGGGAGACATACTCAAGGCAGCTGCATCAGCCACTACAAGGTCATTCGACATTGTTATCAAGACCGTCGGGCCTGCTTTATTCGCGCTTCAACAAGCGTCTGAGGGAATCAACAACCAAAGAGCAATATTGGCAGTCGTCAACAAGGTCTTCGAAGCGTCAATTGAGGTGTACGGTTCATGGCTGGAGCCGGGTGAAATGAGTGAGGCTGGCCAACCAACACTGATTGCTGAATTCAAGGATAGATTGCTCGCGATATACAGCAGGGCTCTGATGAGCACAGTCAAAGAAGAGGTTTCATACCGGCTGGCCGCTGCGAAGGGCCTACTACTTCTAGCCGAACAGCGTGCATTACTTGACGAGAATGAGACGGGCTTGATAGTGCAGCACTTCAATGAGATTGTGCTCGACGAAGAATCCTATGGAAGAGATGAACTCAAGCAAAGAGCCATGCATGCGCTTGCCGAGATCTCGAAATTCAGGCCACGACTGATTACGGACATCACGTTTCCACAATTCGTTGCCCGGTTACCCGAGGACGAGATTCAGGCGTTTGGGTCCAACACGTACCAGTCTGTGCTTGAAGGTCTTGCTGAGATCAGTGTTGGCCGTGATCTCTTGGAAACACTGATTCGGAGGTTGCTTAACAAGCTTGACCTACTTATTCAAACCAGTCGGCAATCAGCGTACCCTTACACCTGCGCCATTCTGTCTACGGTATATCATGTGCTTGACCTTAGCGCGCAAGATCCTGGACTGAGCTTGGATAGCTATTTCGATCGCATCGTCGTAGGCTTGTCTAGGAAAGCTGGCAATGCCTCCGAAGGACCACTAGCCAACGAGTTTGTGCTGAATCTTCTTGGCAGAATTGTCAATCTCATCATTCGACGATCTTCGCCGGAGCACAAGGACCAAGCGGCTCAAAATATTCACAGCCTCTTCGGAGAGGGCATAATTAATGCAAGTACCACAGGACTAGCTCATTCGAAGAATGCACTCATATTGTCAACTTGGATACTGGCCGCCCTATCCAAGTCGTCCAAAGCTGGGATTTTAGCAGAGCCACTGATACCACTCATCCGGAATCTCAGAAATCAGGCCGATCGAGGTACCACTTCCCACTACTTTCCTGCAGTCGAGCAAGCGTGTCTAAAGCAAATTGCATTGCTGGTCAACAAACACATATCCTCTCAGCAAGACATGACCGAAGTTGACAACTTCTTTCACGTTGCGGTGGACACCATTTCTGGCAACTTTGAACACCAACCACAAGAAGCGAAACGCGACTGGCACTGTGTTGTGCGATATGTCTTCGCGATTGCTAAAGCGCTCGTTCTGCGGCTTGCCGCCATGACTGACTCGATTTTGTTACTACTGGTCAACTTGCTCGAATGCCTTCCACTGGAGAGAGCACGATACTTCGCGCTGGGCTTCAGCAACCTCCTGTCCCATGACGATATTCTCTCAAAGACAAATGATGCTCAAATCAGACTTCTAGCGCCGCAGAGGGTCTTCCAAAAATTGGTGCCAATGTTCAGTGAGAAGTTTAGGGATGAGAAAGCAAGTAAAGGCAAGAAAGAGACATATCTGACAGCTCTTAGCGGCATTCTGGGGTCGGTAAGCAGCGATATCGTCATGCCAGAACTGCCTACTCTTCTACCGTTACTTCTACAGTCCCTTGAGGTTTCAGACGCAAATCAGAATATAAAGGTAGCAACGCTTGAAACAATGATTGTCGTCATCACACAGAACCCAAATGCCCTTGTTGAGAGCGGTCACATACCTGCACTCACGCGTCGTCTCATTACCGCTGGGACACTGCAGAAGACATCCCCAAAGATCTCGAAGTTCTATCCCGCATCAACAAAATCACCCAAATCACCGGACACGAACATGACCGACGCCCCAGAAGTTGGTGCGTCTACGCCGTCACCCAAAGCCAGGCAACTGGCGTTACGTTGTCTGACACTCCTACCTCAACACATTAAAACCCAGAAGACGCCAAATCCTTTGCTGTCGCTGAAGAGAGAAGTATTGAATGGTCTTGCGAATTGCCTTGACGATCCAAAGCGAGATGTGAGAAAGGAGGCGGTCGATGCTAGAGCAAGCTGGTTGAGAGGCATTGATGAAGCCGACGACAGTGAGGAGGAATGAAGACCATTTCACACGCAGAACGGAACCCCATATTATTTACGAGTGGTCCAGCATTTGTAAAGTGCATGGATTGCGTACACAGAGACCCATGTTCACAACTTGTGCATTGCTTCAGTTGGAGCGGCAGTTGTCGTGATCATGTTGCAAGAGGCCTAACCCATTCAGATCGATTTGTACTGATCCAAGAAAACGGCCATGCTGTGACCGATACCTCTTCTGATCGTCTGTCTTGACTCCCACCAAGAAGACTTCTATCTTCTTCTAGCCATTCGCCACCGAAGCTGAATTCACTTCCGGAGCCCGATGACTACAACTCGTCCTTCCGCACGATCACCATTTCATTTGTTGCGCACGCATTTGCCTACATATTGAGAAGTGGTATTAGAAAATAGAAATTTGAACTTCATACATGGCTAGTGTATGATTATCAGAGACCATCTCATATCAGCGTCTAGTTTCCTTCTTCTACAGCGGCTATACAGCTTCCTCTGACTTCCAGTGACAGTTGTCTTTTGACCGATCAGGGCAGCAGGCACTTTTCTACCTGCTACTTCACTCGCCGCGACACTCCAATCCGGATCATAACTGTATCATGCGCCTATTCACTTGCATTGAACTCCGGAAATGCTTCTTCAACACTTCGTCTTTCAACCCTTTCATGTCAGTGGCCATCCAGGCACGGTGTTCTGTGGCCAGCCTTGCTGTCCGCCATGATATTGCTGCCATGCATACCCGTTCTGTGGGTGCTGAATTGGTATAGGCGCAGATGTGGCCGCCGGACTATACCCTGGCGACCACGTGGAGTAAACTCTTTCGCCTGGGCTGCACCTCAATGCTGCGTACATGTTCCAGGCGCTGACTCCGTGGCCATAGTAGAGGTTGCCTTGGATAATGGTCCAATTGTAGGGATTTGACATTTTTCTGGTTTTTAGAGATGGGATTGTCTGTTGTTTGGTAAATGCTTGGATTGATGACGTTTTGAGCTCGTTTTTGACGATTGGGAGCTGGTCCAGCTTGCATTGGGGAAGTATTTGTACTCTCCCTATGGCAGGGGTGGTGTTGGAACAGTGGCATGTTGTTGGTCTGGTGGTTGAAGTCGTTTGAAACTGCGCGTCTTTCATGTGGTTTCCTCTCCCTACGACCGAGATGTGCGGTCGTTGTGCTTCAAACCACTGCAGGAAAGACCGCAGTAAGAAGAGATGGCATGACTGCATGCGCGTTCAAGGAGCCGTCACCTGGCATCACGTCTCCTCGAAGTTCGTGGCAGGAGCAGATATGCAGCTGGTCCATTGGGTGGGCCAGTCGTCCAGGATATTCAGCGATGACAAGCGACTCCACTTAAAGAGATGCACTGCTAATTTGGAGGCAGGTAGTCACCTCTGACACTTTCCGAAGTAAGTTTTGGTTACAAGAAAGATAACCTGTCCCGGACCCAACAGGTGGCTGCTGCTGCCTGTCTAATACCGCGGATTGCAAGCGGTGGGCATAATTGGAGGAAAAGTTGGATGAGTTTGATGCTGGCTGCAAGGCTGACCATCACATGAGGGAAGCACATTCGACCTGCAAGGATTGAATTGCGAAAATCTTTTATGGGTAGAGCGTTTTCCCTAAGCTTGTATGCGCCCTAGCAGATATTAGTGTTGCGCACCACATACTCAAGCCCGAGCTGGGCGCCGCAGGGCTTTCTCAAACGCCAAGACTCGACTCCTCTTCCACAGAGCAAGGCTGAATAGTGGGATACAAGGAAAGCCTTACTCGACGTTCATACATAGTTCATCTTGCTATTTCACTAAGCCAACTGTATCCATCCTGGCCTCATGCGCATCTGATTTCTTTCCTATGCCTCGGCCGACACCATCCCGCGTTAAAAAAGTACAGAGTGCACTCGCTGACTGGGATGAATACTGAACATCCGCTCTGGTCGCGATCTGGTCCTAGTATACTCTGCCCTGCATGCAACTCAGAAGGTGCCAGTTGTATGTCAACGCCTTTCCGTCAAGATACATGAATGGAACAAGCTGGACACATCAAGTTCTTCGCCTGAGATGCGCTATTGACATGATGGTTGACCAGAGACCCTCATAAGGCTATTTGATATAGGACTGCCACACCGGATAAGCGAGAACGTAATAGCACGACTCGTCGCCGGATTCTAGTGGCTCGCCAACTTTCACAATGTAATATCCACCAAAGCCAAGGCATCATGCAGCGGGTACCATCAATCTTAGTTAGAAAAGGGTCTGACCGATGCTACTGCTTTTGCTTGGCACATCATGACCGGGTGTATCTCCTAACAGTGCCAAATCCTCTGGTTACCTGCATCATATCATAACGAGGACTAAGAGGTAAATAGCCCGAGATTTTGTTTGATTGCAAGACAGTAAAGCATAATGGATTGTGCGTCAACATTCTCGTCATGCCAGCATCGTCGTGAAGTATGCGTGACGTTGACGCCGAGGCAGTGTACTTCGAGTTCGTCGACCCTAATAGCTTCGTCGATTTTTCGCTCAATTCCTTCCACTTTTGTCGCAGGACAAGACGCTCTCTGGTATCACTATCATTGGCTCCGAGTGCTTTGAATGACAATGCCCAGCATGCATGAATAAGATCAAGAGCTTGTTTTGATGAACTCGACTGCTGATGCATAATCTCGGCCAACAGTTGTTGCATCGCCAAGGTTTCACGATGGGTTTTCCCAAGCTTTACAACTCGGTGTTTGAAAGTTGAAAACGCAAGCGGCTCAGCTTCTTCTGCTTTGCCCATTGCACTGAGCGTGACAGCCAAAAGACCTTTAGTTTTCATGACATCTTCGTGCTTCTCACCAAGGAGATCTATTTGCACTGCAAGCACATCTCTCTGCCATCTCTCAGCTTGTTCAGCTTCACCTATATATGCGTCCCGATTAGAGAGAAATCGTTGCAGCAATGTCATGGACGTGTCGATGAGATGTCGAAGCGTGTGAGGGTGCTCAATTCCTGGATCTATCAAAAGCTGATCCACAATCTCGTACTTGTATTGCAAGGCCTTCTGGAACTCTTCCAGCGCGGCCTTCTCGAACACCACGGCATCATAATCTGAAGCCGCCTGCAACAGTATTGGAGTTTCTGATGCTTCTTGTTCTTGTGTCACAACGGTTGATACGGCATCGACGTTGTCTACTTCAGCCGTCTGGTATGTTTTTCCCTGGTCCAGGCCCAGTTCTGCAGCAAGCTCGCGATTGCTGATCAAGTTTGGGTCAGGGGCAGGAACGGGAATCGGTTCTTCTGCATCGCCATCATCGGCAGGAGCATATGAATCACTGTGTATTGCAATGATCTGGCTCCGCCATAAATCCGCCCTTCTATCGTGAATACTGGCCAGAATCTGTAGCCCTTTGGCTCTCCCTAGATGGTGGTGATTTATTGCGTTCGTCGCAGTTTGTAAAGCCTCTGTCACAAGCAATTCGGCCTCATCGAGCTTGGCTTGCTTGATGAAACACAATGCAAGGTTCATCGTCGCCTGGAATGTTTCAAGGTGTTGTCCTCCGTGTGTACGGCGTTTGGATTTAATGATCTCTTCGCTCAACTTCTGCGATTCGTCAAACTCATCCAGGTCGTCAAGGACATTTGTCAAATGCTGCTTGCCAAGGATTGTGACTGGAGCATCAACCCCTTTGTGCTTGGCAAGGCTGGTGACAGCACTTTCCAGAGCGCGCTTTGCTTCAATGAGGAGTTGCTCTTTCTTAGCAGTACGATGCCGAGCATAACCCATCAAAATCTCAGCAATCGTGAAATCGAGCTTGAGAGTCTCCTCGTGGTCTTTTCCGAGATATGCTGACGACAAATCTCTGGCTTCGCGAGCGTGCCGCAAGCCTTGCTGGAACATCTTCTCCTTCGCTAGCATCTGGCTTAGGATGCGCAAGCTGTTTATGCAAGTCCGACTGGTTTTTGCGGCGCCTTTCATGACATCCACAATCTCTTGACAAATAGCCTTTGCTTCCTCGAAACGGTGGAGCTGCCCTAGAGCTTCTGCTAGCTCACATTTAGCCCGAAGCAACTCAACTGAATGGGATTCATATGATGATTCGCACAAGCTGACCACTGCTTTCCGCATATGCTCCGATTCAAGGGCGCGACCTTGATACAGCTGATGCTCAGCGACCTTTCGCATAAGCTTGACTTTGGTTCGAGTGTCGAGACTCACGCCGAGTTTACGCTCTTCGTCTAGAAACTGAAGCGCATGAGGCAAGCACGTGTCAGCTACTTGGCGTTCCACTTTGCCCGTAGTCGCCAGAAAGACTTTGTTGAGTCGGTTGAGGGCATCACGTGCGGCAATTTCGACGTCCGCATATGCAATTTTCAAGGTTCGCCATCTGCGCGTAACATGATGCACCAATCTATGAATTTCATAGTTGCCGTCTTTGCTGTTCTTCAACATGAGAGAGAATGCTTGCAGATCGCCGACAGCCTCAACGAAGGTTGGGCTAGAATGTCGTTCTGTGTCTTCAAGCAACAAAGCCGGGCTTATGCTAGTATGGTGGAAGAACGACACCAGTACAAGCAGTCGTCCCGTTCGAGGTCGTTGTTGTCGCAGGTAGTCCAGCGAGAGCATCATTGTGGCGCCAACCGCATTTGGCACGCTGGCGTCGAAATGTTGGCGCCCATTGGCCTGAAAATCGCTGGTAAGAAGCTCTTGTGCATTTTCCGCGCTTTCCTTCCACATGTTGAGGTAGTCCTTAACAGTGATCGAGTTCTCTTTGATATAGGCTGCTGCCTGTGCGATGGCAAGTGGCAGACGCTCGAGATGTTGAACAAGTTCAGACGTTTCAGACGATGCAAAGCTCGATGCTTGGCTAGCTGATTGCGAAAAAGGAGATCCAAGGAAAGAGTTCATCAATTCTACAGACTGTTCAGGTGACATTTCATCCACATGGATTGTTGTTCCATAACATGTGATTTTCTCCGCAATCTTCTTGCTCCGCGTTGTCACTAAAAGTGCTCCGTGGGGACATTCCGCAATGGCGTCTGCTAATCTCCGCCGAGCATTGAATAACATGTTCGCGTCATCAGCATTGTCAAGAATGATGAGCCACCGACGAAAGCTTGTCCTCTTGAGCCAAGCGCCAACAGCAGTGAATACATCAGCGTGGCCATCGTTGTCGATTTCGATTTCGAAGGCATCTGCGATTTTCTGGAAACTTTGACGCAGCCATTCTTCAGTGCTAGCGTGGATCCAGAAGACTGAGTGATCTGGGAGAATCCTGCGATATCTGTGTGCAAAACTAATTGCAATTTGCGTCTTTCCAACTCCACTGAGGCCGTAGAGAGCTGCACGGCGATGCAAAAGTTTTTCGGGATCCAGTACTTGCTTCTTGTCTTTATGACTGCCGAGCAAACTTTCAGTAAGAACGCGCAGCTCTCGTGGACGATCTATGAACCGAGAATTGAGCCCATATGGGACCAAGAACAAGGGCTTCTCTCCAAGCCGTTCTGGTAGCTCTTGAGCAGACTGGCGCGGGGGTTGCACTGCATCTGTGGGAGTACTCGAATCAAGTGCATTTTTGGGAACCAAGCTCCGTTCGTTGTAAAATTGATCCCCCAGTTGTACGCGAGCATTCCCACCAATGTGTATTTGAGGATACGGGTAACCCACGTGGTGGGGTATTGAGCCACCGCATGCTTCTTGATTGTTGCCATTGGAATTCTCTTGCTGCGCATCTGATCGCTTTGAGCTAGATAGGTCTGTGCATGAGGGAGTCTGCAAAGGCGTTGGCAGACTCTTAGCGCGAACTGTACTCGTCCAACGATAGTCGTTAGCGAACTACTCATGAACTGAAAATCGTCTTATTAGAGCCTTCGTTAGCTTACCTGCTTTCTCGAAGAGCTTCCCAATACATCGCTGCAGGTCGGCAAGCAGACTCTTTGACCCAAGATATCCAGCAGTAGCTCCTGATATTTCGTCTTTCTCTCTATGTTCCTCTAAGCCTATGTTTGTTAGACCTTCGTCGACGCTAAAGCGGAAGGCAGATCCATTCGAGAACAACTCGTTATGTGTCTGCCGAAAATTCTCGGCAGTTACACGCGTCTCGGTGGCTAATTGCCTTAGTTTTGAGGTCGTGAACTTCCAAGTGCTCTTCTCAATGAGGCGAATGTCAGGATCGCCAGTACCGATGGACACGAAGCACTTAATTCGATGCGTAACGTCGCTTGCACCAGTAGCCCAGATCTCTGCTGCTTCTTTCCATACCTCAATCGAAGGGTTATTGGGACCAGTTCCTGCATCAGCATAAGTCTGACTATCTATGGTTATAGGCTCAAAGAAAGACGTCGCACAAGTGGCTCGCGCCGCTTGCCAAACAGTAGCATTGTTAGCCGTTGCCTGGCTTCTTGAATCGTACGACCGTAGTCTGGCAATCTTGCCTGCGTTTTTCGTCTCAATGGCACAAACGAAACTGGAAATGTTAGAATGGCCGTTTCTAGGGGCGCCTAAATTTACGTTCTGCAATGCCGCATATATGCGCGACCATCATTGAGCAGCTCGTGTTCAGGATCCCTGCCCGCGATGTGGCGGCCAATGAGTTCTTTCATGTAGGTCTCAAGTTTGGAAGTATCGAACTTTGCCCTCAGTCTGCCGCTCAGGGAGAAAGGTTTCTTCACTGCAACAAAGACACGCTCGCACAAGGCTAGGTAAGCGTCAATGCATTGTCCGACAGTCATTTCAAGCCGACCAAGCATTAGCGCAATGAGTCCACCTGTGCCGGTGCCTCCAATCAAGTCGAAGACCTGGCATGGCTTCACGCTGTCTTTGCCTTGTTCCCTCCTCTTCTGATTTACTCGAGTCATGAGACCGTCAAGGATGAACAACGAAGAGACGCCGCGAGCGCCGCCGCCGTCGAGGGACAGAAAGCAAAGATCTGCTGGTATCGAGGTCGTACGTTTTGTTCGGTGGCCTCCAAGGCTAGTAGTACTCATTTTCATATCGTCCGAGCGTGCATTACGCCATCGTCTCGTGTAGCACAAGAACAAGGATCTGGGGTTCTGCAGTTCTAAAAACGATTCAAAAAAGTGAATCGCTCGAGAGGGTGAGATGATCCTTCTTTTTGCTCGCTGGAAACATTCTCAATCTATCTGCTGCGAAGGCGCGCAGGACCTCAGCCCTTCACATACAGGAAATCCTGTATGGCCAAAAGCGGTTGCAGGGCAAAGGAAGTGGCGGGAAGTTCTCTTGGCTAATGGTTGTGAGCTGCGCACTGGTTTGGGGGCCAGATGCAGGCCAACCCAATGCAGGTCATTGTCTACTTAGTCGCCCGTGCTTTTTCAGCACGCTGAGCTGCTCGTAAAGTTGAAAGTATTGGAATGTCAAAAATTTACATGTCGTGAGGAAGATGGCAAGCGCAGTCAATCGCGACCTCGCCCATACAATTTGATATGCTATTCGAGATTTTGCCAAACATATAGCGCCGCAAGGAATGGTAGAACAGTGGAGATGCATGTGGAACATCGGACGGAGACACCGGGTACGGGCCGCTGCTCCAGATCTAGGAAGCAGGATCTAGTCAACCCTGAACGAAGTCCATCATCAAACAGGACGAAGGTTGCTGCGCTGTCAATCTTACGAGGGTCGAGGACTGGAAATGGCTACTAAAGTGTCATGTGGAAGGTAGACATTCCACATAGCGTCAAAGCACTTCATGAAGACGACCAGAAAAATGACAAGTCCGACGAAGTCGTGAGATCGCTTGTAAACATGTTGTTGAGTGGACCGCTTTTGGGACTATCAGTACAGCTTGCAGACCAGATGGAAAATTCATGAACTGCATCGAACAAAGGAGACCTCTGCCGCTAAGTCCTTTGAAATGTAACCGGGGTGTCTAGACTCTGAAAATCGGAATGAATAGTCTTTCCGGACGCGCCTTACCTATACCATAGCGTATACAAACAGATATATCGTGCGTGCCATGGCCAAACGTTCGAGGCACTGAAGTACGACAAGCAAAACATTATCCCCCTTTCGAGGAGGAATGGAGCTTCGTCAGGTTCTGGATCTTCGCCTTGTCGTTCTGCAACGTCAGAGAGAAACTGTCTGACTCCTCGAGCTCGTTCTCATCAAATGCCGCCAGCAGGTATCTCTAATTGCCTCTTGACTGTGTTTGATGTGTCGCCATCGTGTTCGCTGATACACTGCCTGCATAGTGAATCATTGGGCGCAGAGTCGCGATCGCCCCTGAAGTTGGATCGGTCTTGCCTCCATTGCCGTAAGTAAGTCTGATTGATTGATTAAGTCCCTGGTTATAGTGCATGTTCACGTTCTTGTTCGGTATATTGCACACCTGCTAATCCCAAGTCGTTTTGATAATTGGTCGAGGCGGTCTTTGAGGTGCCACAGTAGCAAGCTTCGGTGATTGATTCAGCTTCTTTTAGTACCTATAGATCTGCGGCCAGCACTATAGTCTTGGTACCTGGATATGGCGATCATGTAGCCTCAAGAACTATCACAGGTCCTGAGCTCAGGACGACTCTCTGCCAATGATCGTGCATGAACGTCCGTAAGTGTGGCTTAGATGTGCTGGCACTTTCTTGAACTGGTTTTCGTCAAATGCATGAAAGTCCGACTCATCCTGGAAGACCATTCCTTGGAGTGTGATGCTAAACGCGGATATTTGCAACATTGAGTTCCTAGCTTTTGAATCGCTTTCGAAGCGTAGCATGCAATTCATCAGTCCAAGCAACGTCTCGAAGACAAATTTCCCTTTGTGCTGCAAGTTGTTGTAGAAGACTGGCAGGAGACTGCTTCCCATTAACGGCGCCAATCGCAATCCTGCAACTTGAACACATCCGCTACAATACGGTTGCGACTCGCTGATCGCCTCACAACGTTAGTAAGGCATTTCTCATATCATGTTCAAGAGAGTCGACTTCCAATCTCGTACTGTTAGCTGCAAGATCAACTTGAAGGTCGTCCAGGGAGTATGTCAAGTTGACGATTGGATTCTACACATCGTTGATTTCAGCATTATTGGCGCTTAAGGCTGGATTTCATGTGTATCAACCTCCTGTCACTGAGTGCAACAAACAGTCGGAAATTCACGCGCGAGGAACGGCTGGCTGAAAAGATGGTTTCAAGAGAAAAGACTTATCATACCTCCCTCCCACTAGGTTCTATAACTGCCTCCTTCCTGCAAGAGTTTCTGCCTGCACAAAGCCTGCCCAGTATCAAGCGGCTACAACCCCCTTTCACTAAAAAGTGCTCGGAATATCGATCATGGTCTGGCAGTGTACGGCCTGAGCTTCGTTTCTTTGGTTCTTTCCCACCACTACTGGCGTACCTAGCCTACATCTCGGTTCGAAGTGGCTATACATATTCTAGAACTACTATGCCTAGCTAAAGATCATTGCTTCTTCCCATGGGACATATCTTGCCTTTCCTCGCACTCGAGCGTAATTACCTTCTGCAGATTTGCCGTTGCCTTATGTCTGTTAGCGGATACTAACATGCCTCGAATCATCAAAGTTGGTAGCACATGGTCACACTGCCTTGCTCTCAGGACGCTGCATCGCATAGCAATCACTAATGGGCCAGCACAGACTAGTGAAAGCAAATACCTAACGAAAAAGTTTTAGTAACCGTCTACCGCGCTGGACTGGCGAAACCACGACTCTACGCAGCATTTGCAGAACAGCAACAAAACTAGAAAGTAATTCAGAAGTCGAAATCGTATCATGATTGCAAACGTAATCGCACACATCAAACACACATCTTTCGCCTCGGCCCAAATCCAATACGCGCTACTGCTGATGACATGCATGACAATTCAAGTGGCTGAGAGATCTTCGTTTACCACTGCAGCGTAATCTCCTGACCTTTGACTCGGCCAATGACAATGTCTGGAGCATACTTTGGAATGACCTCGTCATCGTGTAGCATTTCGAACTCCTCTGAGGCATCTTTGCCCATATGAGAGAAGAGAGCTTGTGGACCACTGCAGTCATTGTTAGTATACGTTGTGTACGGCACAGAATGTCAGACTCACCCTGGATGCTCATCCAGCCAGTTCGTAACGTCAAGGACAATACCCTTTACGGCGATCCAGAGATCGTCCTTCTTGTTGTGCTTCGCGACCTCCTCAAGTGAGAATTCCTTCTCTGGCACCTTGAAAGCTGAGATGTCTTGTGTGTCCTTTTTCTTGCCCGGATCCTGACTCTTGTTACCATCCATAACAGGCGCAGCAGATTTCTGTGCCTGCTGTGAGGTAACAGAATCGCCCGCCGTCGCACCAGCAGCACCCTGAGCCCCAGCGCCCCACTCAACAGAGACCTTTCCTGGCTGACTCGGGTCGATGTGCAGCGAGATCTGGCCAAGACGTTGAGCAGCGCCGGTGACACCTCCTCTGGTAAGTTCTTGGAACAAGTACTGCGACGCCGATGCGCCAGCTACACGTCCATAAACGACGCAGCCAAGCAGTGAGGAGCCACCGAGTCGATTTGCGCCGTGCACACCGCCAGCCAATTCACCGCAGGCGAACAGCGCCTCGAAGGGCTTCTTATCGTCGTGCAACACCTGTGCCTTGTCATTGATTTCAATCCCACCCATGGTGAAGTGTAGCACAGGTTCCATCTGCGCAACGTGGAAGTCATCATCAACATTGACGGGCATGTTGTGGTAGTATTTCTTGCCCCAGGGGTCCTTGATCTTGCCTTCTGCAGTGTCATTGTATTCTTGGAAGTTCTTCTGCAGCTGTTCCTTGCTGATGCCAATCTCCTTAGCAAGCTGCTCACCGGTCATCTTCTTCATGAGGCCTCGGCCCGAGTAATGTCTTGTATGGAAGTCGAGGGTGTTTGACGCCTTGGAATTGAGGACGAGTCTGATGGGCCACTTGCCCTTCTCCTTCTCCTCCCACATCTTGCCTGAGACGTAATCTCTGTGGCCGAGGTCGTCGCAGAATCGCTTGCCTTCACTGTTGAGCAGGATACCACCCTCGCCTCGCAGAGCTTCAGCGGCCAAGAACTTCCATTTCGAACCGGGGTCCTTGGGGTCTACAAGACCTGTCGGATGGACTTGGACCTTGTCCATGTCAATGTCGTTGGCGCCGATAGCCATAAGCATTTTGTGGCCATCGCCAGTGGCGTGTGTACCGTTTGTGGACGCCAGGCCGAAGGTGTCTGGCCGCCATTTCTTGAGGAGGGAGTCTTCGCCGAAGTCGGCTGCATAGCCACCAGTTGCGAGTATGACAACGCCATCGACGGAGTGTTTCTCGCCACCAAATTCGTATGTGACACCGGTGACCTTGTTGCCATCTTTATTCAGGGAGATAACCTTCGCTTTCTTGATGACCTGTACTCGTTCTGGATCATGCTCTACCAACTCTTCCATTCTCTGCATGAGCGCATATGTAATGGCCATTCCCGGGAATTTAGCATCGTGGCCTCTGTGGGTTCGGGGAAAGGAGTGACCACCCAGTCGAGAGACAAGGGTCAGGTCGAGGTTGAAAATGTCTTGCAGCCATTCGACAGCTGAGGCAGACTGGTATGTGAGCACTCTAATAAGGTCTGGCCTCGCTTTGTCTCGTGCTGACTTCAGGGTATCGTCGTAGAACTGCTTGACGCTGTCTTGGATTTTGAGGTCGACTTGCGCCCTTGTAAGAGCTCCATTGATGCCAGATGTCGCCTTTGTAGAATTGCCACCAAAGAAGTCTAAAGTGTTATTAGCATTCATCGCACGACTCAAGGTCTCATACGTACTGTTTTTATCCAGCACCAGTACGTTACCGCCATTGAGGTAGACTGTGTGAGCCGCGCTCAGGCCAGAAACTGTATCACATGTCAGCACTCATACTTGGCTTATGAACATGTCGAGAAGTTACTTACGGCCACCGCCAACAACAATAACACGAGGGGCAGACATAATGAATAGTGTTATAGAGGCTGATTAAGTCTATGAATGCGAAGGGAGATGATGTATGAAAAGAAAGAGAGTAGAATGCGGGAGTATGTAAGGAAGGTCGACTGAAAGTGTGGCTCGCTGATGTGGATTCAGAGACAAAATCGTGCTTTTCGCAGCACCGGCGTGCTTTGAGCAAAGATCACCTGCGCTGGGCTGGGAATGCCGAGGCAACAACGGACAGATCACCTGGGCAAAGACTGGGCCCCCAGATTCGAGATTCTAGAAGCAAACTCAGAAAACGACCCCAGACGTGAACGCCACCAACGGGGAAGCAGATCTTTGAAATTGGAAAGTGAGATCTCGCTCGAGATCTGTGACAGCAACGGACAATTATTTATGTTTGTATCCAGCCGTTCGGAGTATCTCAATACCTTCACGGCAACATCACCGTCGTCGGCATCTGACCAGTACGCGGCGAATATTGCCTCTTTTGGCTACGTAGAATCATGGCCTGGAGACCGATGGTGTGGGGAAGCTTTGTATTCAAACTGTCCTGACTGGTCGGCGAGAATACCTACACGTGATGGAGACCGTCAGGCTGGACTTCGAAGCCTTGTGCAACAGATCCCAAACAAAGCACATGTCAATCGCGGAGCCCCCCTTCGCCCACTCTCTGTTACTGTTTCTTCCTGCTCCTTTTGCATGTGAAAGTTGTCAATATCAAAAGTACACGTGCTCTTCTGACATATTCGACCTGTCGAATGATGCAATACCCATGAGGAGACCTCGTGCCCATTTCAAAACCAGCTCATGCATCCCATCTCAGATCAGAATGCAAAATCATACCTCCTGTGCGACGACCAGTTTCAATAACCAGTCACCCGTATTTACTCCTTTATAATCCCGACTTGAACCCAGATCAAGACTTGCTTCGTACATCACCCGATGTCTCGTACAAAAATTGTCATTCCGATCGACACTTATCTGCAGGTGATGGATTTTGACAAAGTGTACATGGCCAAAACCTTCGATCTTCTATACACTTTGCCTACAGGTGAAAATTCTCCCCGTGCCAATGGTTCTTGTTTGAGTAACTGCACAATGGCTGTCGAATGGTCGATTCGGGATCCAGAAAATTCAAATCGCCGCTGCCGTCAAGTTGCCTACTTCCGGGTGTCAAAGTAGATTTGCCAGCTGAGCCATATTGCAGTTCAATCAATACGACCTCATTTCGGATCAGACGACGTTCTCGCCAGCCTAGCCCAGCTAAAAGGTGACTTTTCCGAAGAGGCTGAGGTATGTGAGTCACCTGTGGTCGATGATCTTATGCTGGATGAAGCAGACAACAGCTGAGCATCACTCTGCTTGAACTGATCATCGCCCGGGTTCTTGTAGAATTTTGTCAGGCGAACCGTTTGGTATCTCATCTTAACCTCGGTTAGACTTTTTGTCTTCTGTGATCCAGTGAAGTCCCGATAATTGGTAAACCAGTGCTTCAAGTCACAATTATCGAAGAATTGCAATGGATAAGGAAGCTATCAGAAAGGTGCAGCAGAGATAATAAAGAGATGTCTTCATGGAAAGAAGTCAAAGGCCTCTACTCTGAACATAAGAATCCTCGTGTCATCGTCGTAAGGTGCTCGATGTTGTCAACCCTGACCATCCGCGATGACGCAGACATTTTGATTCGTTGATTCTGTCGCAGGCATAGGGAATTCTCGGACCAAGAGTTTGTTTCCCGAGTTTTCGATCGTCTAGGCTTCAATCCTGGCCAATAGAGTTTCATTTTCCTCGAGCTCTTACCTAAACATGTTTCTTCGAGACGTGCTCCTGCTTCTCTGTTCCGATAGCAATGACGAGGCTGGTGAGGAGGTGCTCTTGTTATGAATAACGGCATAATCCACACATATGTTCCCATCCACATTCTGCTGCTAGATCACTTGGTGGCCTAACATGCACTGCGGCTGCAACACCCTAATTATCAGCTTGCCCTCCCTCCAATAATGTTGGATCTTTATCCCTGTAGGCACTTGGTGCCTGGCTAACGCTTTTCTTGATCCTTACCGACGCCCGTCGTTCAGTAGTCATGTTAGCGGTAAGGTGTGCTCCTCCAAGTGTGCTCACAAAATATCATGCTTTAGAATCCCCAGACCGCATTATTTCAATATTTCTCGTGCAGACTCGCGCGATATCTCCCGTCTTGACAAAGCAACACAGAAGAGATCAAGGTGAAGTAAAGGTACGTCCAAGATGTTGAAGTCTCCTTAGACTGGTCAGGTCATTGAGTATCATCAGCGCATTCCTCCTCCTGGCGTGTCAGCCTTCATAGTAAATTTGGTAGACAGAACCCGGGATCGTCACGTTTGGCCATTTGAGACAAGTTAATCGCCAATCCAGGCGAATCAAAATAAATAGCCAGAAAATGCTCAGCATCTTTGTCTATCCACTGCTGGCGACCGGCCTTTACGCTACCTATCTTCTCTTCGCTTATACCAAAAATGTCTTCTCCGCTCGCTTGGTTGGATTTCCAACGGTGCATCTCCCATTCATGGTTCAGAATCACCCAGTGTGGATGATCGCAGGTCCAATCTCACGCCTATGGCTCAAGAGAAATCTTCCAATCTCACTCTTCAACCGCATCGCTTTATCAATATACGGCCTAGAATTTCATCAAAGAGAGCAGCCGTTCGAGGAATATATCATTCCTCAAGTCCGCGCGAATCCGAGTTTGCGTGGCAATGGCAAGACATACATGCTTGTCACTAGCGGCAGGCTCGAGTTCTGGACCTGGGACTCAGAGATCGCTAGAGAGGTCTCCGCACGGCCAAATGACTTCCGTCAATTTGACATCGTAACGCTCGTCATGGGTATCTTCGGTGATAATGTCCTTACAACGGACGGTAAGGAATGGTCCCGGCACCGCCGCATTGTAGCCGGCGCGGTCACGGAACGAGTGAGCAGTCTAGTCTGGAACGAAAGTGTACGCCAAACCCGTGCTCTCCTGTCCTCAATCAGTAGAAAGGAAAAAGCCACCGACGTCTCTGATTCCTGCATGACATACGCCATGTTCGACCTGATAAAACGAATTGCGATTCATGTCTTGTACGCCGCAGGAATGGGTAATCGACAGGATTTCGAGGCCGAGACTTCCAGCACTGAGACCCTGGAGCCGGGCATGAAACTATCATACATCGACGCCGTCAAGGTCATAAATGACAACACATCCGGTCCTACTATTCTCCCCACCGTCGTCCTCCGCAACTGGCCTTCTTGGCTCCCCGGCTCAAAGTGGCTCCGCGAGCTGGGGCAAGCTAAAATCGAGTTCCCGCAACATACCCGCAACGCACTGATAAGGGAGAAGCAACTCGAGGCCGAGACAGGGAACACTAGAAACAATGTCATGAGCGCACTGATATCGGCGTCTGAACGAGATGAGGAGGCCGCTGACGCAGGTAGAGGCAGCGTCGCCGGCAAACGCAAAGGCCCAGCTTTGTCAGACGAAGAACTCGTCGGAAATCTGTACATCTTTACCGCCGCCGGCTTCGACACAACAGCCAATACCATTTCTTACGCGCTTGTTCTGCTGGCTCGCTACCCGCAGTGGCAGGCCTGGCTGCAGGAGGAGCTTGACGGCCTTCTTCCTGCCGACAAATCGGATGATTTTGAGTACAGCACCATCTTCCCTCGGGCTCACAGGACCTTGGCAGTGATGCTTGAGACACTCCGTCTTTTCCCACCCATCATTCACATCTCGAGAATGGCGAAGACCCCTGTGACTGTTACCACCACAACTTGCGGCGAATTTACGATACCCGCGAATACAACAGTGTACGTGAACAGCATCATGCTGCACACCGATCCCGCCGTATGGCGCAATCTGAATATGACAGCTCTTGAACACGCTGCAGTACGCGACAATGAAGACGGCATCCGCGGAGACGAGCACGACTTCCGCCCTAGCCGCTGGATCAACCCTGACGGCTCGATCTATCAGCCCGCAAAGGGAACATACCTGCCCTGGTCCGGGGGTCCGCGTGTCTGTCCAGGACAGAAGATGGCGCAGGTGGAGTTTGTAGGTGTGCTTGCTACACTGTTCGGCAGTCATCGAATGGAAGTTGCGAGGAAAGATGTGGAGGTTAAGGGAGGGGGTGGGGTGAAGATACCGGAGAGTGATGACGCGATCAAGAAGAGGTTGGATGCGTTAATGGAGGGGAGTACACCAAAACTGACGCTTGAGATGGATGTTTACAATGTGCAGCCTGGAGAGGAAAGAGGTTTAGGACTAAGGTGGGCTAAGAGGTGAGATCCTGAGCAACTTCCCTCCGCTCAAGTGCCAGGTACCTTTTCTGCCTTTGTCCACAATTTCGCTTGGAATTTGCCGAATTTTGCATCTCAAATATTGATGGTTTCGCTCCCTTGCCATTCCACGTCGCCCTGTTGTTCCTGCTGATGGACCGAGATATCGCCTTTCCTGTTTAACCAGCCTAGAGCCTCCAGCCTACAGACTCATCGGTCTAGGCACTATTTTTGATGGTCTGAACAGTTCCAAGCATGCCTATCGAGTCGCAACATAAAATCCCACTTCCAGAAACTCTTGTCACTGGCTGCGCTTGAAACCCTTCAGGAGCAGGTCATTTGGGGAAGCTGTTAAGATTCTGAATCTCGCGCGATATTGGCTGATAGATGGGCCATCCTGTTTCCAGTCATTCGATGGAGCAGAAGCTCTAGAGACGCACACCGGTCTTGGAGAAGGCAAGGCACAGGACGACGAAGAAATAGCTGACTTATTGGAGAACGCGTGGATAACGTCGCCATGCTCGCTGACAGCCGGGCCTTGAGCGACAAGCAGGTCGATATTCACCTCGAGGGAATGTTGCCAAGCGCGTGAACGAAATCTTCACTTTGTGACGTGAAGCAAGAAAGTTTCCGTCTGCCTGCTTGCTTCCCAAATCTAGCTAGGTGCTTTTATTTGTTTCCATTGCTAGATACCTGCTTGCTTGATTCTGTTCGCTTCATCTACCCTCATTGATACACATCTATTTCATCTCTGCCCCCCAATACACGTCCTACTTCACTCAGCAGTCTATCGCCACTTCATTTCAACGTCGCAGCTATGAAGTCTTCTCAACCCCTGATACAGACGCTCATGAATGAGGACCTGCAGCTTTCAACAGAGATGGCTGTCAAATGGTTCGAGCCGGTTAAAAGAAGTAAGTCTAGCTGCCAGTGATTGGACCTTCCTTATCTACCAGACATCGATCCAAATGCATCCGTCTCGCTTTGCCTTGCGTTGCCAGCCACCAACCGAGTTAGCAGCTAATAGAGGTATTCCATAGTGCTCACATATGAGATCATCTACCTCGTTGACAAGCACCGCTCAGACCTGACTGCCACAGATTACAAATCTGCAGGCAACCTTCTCCGTGGCCTCTGGTCCCTGCTTCAATCCAATGAGAAGCCTGATCCCTATGCACCCTACGACATTGACGCCATATACGAGAAGTCTAAGGTGCATTTCATGCCACAGCTAAGACTTGGTTGTTCGAAGATCGACATGAAGAAGCTTTTGTGTACGGCTATTGTCGAGAAGCTCTGGCAGGAGCATGAGGGGCTGGGCTGGGTTGTGCAGCAAGTGAGTGCTGTATTGTCTCGATGAACACAGTAGTATATGGCGCTGACGGAGTCGTAGGCGATCGATGTTGAAAAAGTTGAGGCTACGGAAGCGCAGCAGACGACTGGTGGTGCAGCAGACTCGTGGAGAGATGGCGATGTTCTGATAGAGGCTGGTGGTGATGGAGGGTGGTAAACCGAAGAAACCACGCTGTCAAACAGTGAGTCAGACTTCGAGTAAATGCGATGGTTGGCTGTGTGCAGGACGCTGTCGAAACTTGGAATTGAATGGTGTCCTGATACTTTTGGCATTCGGAAAAATGATTCTGTCGTGGTAATCGGATAGATGCAGAAAATGCCGGTGTTACCAATCTTCGTCTATATCAGAGGCATGCACGTCTGTCGACTCACTGGCGAGGAGCGTTGCAGCAGTACAGAAAGTCCCATCATACCCGTATTCGTGCTGTCATGCTCTTGCGATGTCGAACAGAAGCAAGAGGTCGTTGTCTTCACCATGCCTTGTCGATCTCTTCACTATTTCATCTTTCCGCCTGCTTGAAGGCTCATATTCTGCCGCTCTGTTTTTCAGTCGAGGACTTAATAAGGTCAGAGTGGCGTTTGAGATGACAGCGATGCTACTGAGCTGCTGAAGACTTCTGTGAGATAGCATCGACGCTGTCGTGGGCTGAGGCGAATTTGTGCAAAGGCGATACTGAGCAGCTCACTCAGGGTGGACTTTACCAATTCGGACTTGCTGCACAACTCCTCTCTGGGCTGGTTTGCAAGCTGGAGGTTTTGTAAAGCAAGCAGTTGCACTGTTCTTCTGCACGGCGTTGCAGAATTCTATTCTCACGACGTGTCGCCCATTCCGACACCGTACTAGCCTAATTGGCCGAGATTGGTCAACCATCACGTTTGATTTCTCCTAAACTCGTCAGGTCTTGGTCGTCTTGGCTTTTTGGGACTGGTGGCAATATCGGTCTTCAGGTGTTGAATAACTGTCCGACTCGTCTCCCGCTCAGCCTCAAGAGCCACGATCTGTTGCTGAAGCTCTGCGATCTTCTTCTCTTTCGTCTGTACGGCGATTCGAGCTATGTCCCTGCCTTTCTCGACGCCGTGCATTCTTAGCTCGTGCTTGTTGAGCAGCTTTATGAGGGATCTTTCTATCTCCGGAGAAAGGGAGGGGCGAATGGGTGACAGTAATGAGAGAGCTTCCAAGGCAAGGCTTGAGGGCTCTTCGCCGGAGTCGCCCTGTTGCTGACCAGCTAAGTGCTTTGGATCGTCTGACGATGGAAAGAGCTGTCGGCGCAGATGAGCAGGAGTCGTGCCTGGTGAAAGCAGGCCAGACGGATACGACTTTGTCGATGTTGATGGGGTTCGGAACACATCATCATAAGTCGACCCAGTGCCGCTGCTGACGGTATCTGACGCTGCGTCTGGTGCACCAGCTGCGCGCAGCATATCTTCGTAGGAGCGTTTGCTTGGTGAAGCGAGCTCTGAAGTTTTTACTGCTTTCCTTGGAGACTCGTCGTAGTGACCTCTAGCTACGGCTACTGTTTCTAGGCTGTCCGCAAATTCTGCTAGCTCTTCATCTGCGCTCGAGGACCAGTCGAAGCTTTCGTCATGAGTATCAAATTCAACGACACCAGGTCGTCCTCTGCTGCTGCCTTGTGCATTCTTCGTAGGGTTCCTTGACTTGCTCATAGGAGTTATTGGCTGTGTAATCTTGCTCTGCCGTTTCGGAGTCTTTGGCGGTTCAATCTCACTTCTCAATCTTCCTCCTTCTCCTAGACTTGTACCCCCGGCTGCGGCGCCTGGTTCTGACCCACTGTTGCTCAATACAGCGGCTTCCTCGCGTACCTTCGCATCGTCTGACCACAAGAAGAAACTGCATCTCTTCGGCTGAGGCTTTTGACACGTATAGAACCATCGACCGTGATTCTTGCCACCATTCTTAACCTGGAATTTCTCAGCTGGGAGTCTTGTCTCGCAATCGCAATGCCATATGCCCTTCGCGAAGAGGCCGCGCTTGGCTGTACGACCATTGCGGGTTGTCCAGTTGTTGTTGCTCATTCCGACATATGGACCGCAAGCTGATTACGTCTAGCAAGAGCCACCATGGTCCAGATTGCTGGGTGGTGCACTCATGAGGAGAGTTACTGCGTATCATAGTCACCGCGATACGGTCGCCATGAGATAAGTAAAGCCACGAGACCCTTGTAGAATCCGGTAGGGACGGGCCCCTGTCGACTTCTAGAAGACCGCTGTTTACAGGTTACGTAGGCGTAGTTTAGGCATGCGGGCGCCGCAGGGACGGACTCCACTTTTCGGGCCGGACCTGCCAAAATGCACCCAAAAACACCTTCACCCTGCATGACGAGTTATTAGTTGGAACAGCTCTGCTCAACAAGTTTCTAGAGCGGGTCACATGCATCAAAGTAATTTCGCATGTTCGCTTCTCGTGCTACTTGATCCCAGGTTTGGTTCTGCCTGAGCGTCGACTAGCTTTTAGATCCTCGTTACGCAGTGAATCAATGCATAACAAGTACATCGCAATAGATCGGTGATTACGCCTTTCGGCCTTCGTGAACGGCGTACTGAAGTTCAAGCCTCTACTCAATGAAGATTGCGCGTCGGTAACACGATAATCTCGACCATGGCGCCTACCGGCGGCGGTAATATCAAAGTTGTCGTCAGAGTCCGACCCTTCAACAACCGCGAAAAGGACCGCAATGCACAATGTATCGTGCATATGGACGGGTCGCAAACCGTCCTTGCCCCTCCCACCGATGTGTCCTACAGGAACAAAGCCGTGGCAGAAGGCCCCAAGACGTTCAAATTCGACAAATCTTACTGGTCCTTTGATCGCCATGACAAGCACTTTGCTGGACAAGAGAACTTGTTTGCGGATCTGGGTGTGCCGTTGCTGGACAATGCCTTCAAGGGATACAACAATTGCATCTTCGCCTATGGCCAGACCGGTTCCGGAAAGTCATACTCTATGATGGGTTATGGAGAAGAGATCGGTGTCATTCCGCGAATTTGTAAGGACATGTTTGAGAAGATTGAGAGCATACAGGGTGGAGATCCAAATGTGAAGTGTACCGTCGAGGTGTCATACCTGGAAATTTACAATGAAAGAGTCAGGGATCTGCTAAATCCGGCGTCGAAAGGCAATCTCAGAGTGCGAGAGCACCCTAGCACCGGCCCCTACGTCGAAGATCTAGCAAAGCTGGCTGTTCAGAGCTTTCCTGAAATCGAGAACCTGATGGACGAGGGAAACAAGGCTCGGACGGTTGCCGCGACGAACATGAATGAGACTTCTTCCAGATCACATGCGGTCTTCACTCTAACACTCACGCAAAAGAGGCACGATGTCGAAACGAACATGGACAGCGAGAAGGTTGCGAAGATCTCACTTGTGGACTTGGCTGGTTCTGAAAGAGCGACCTCGACTGGCGCCACAGGTGCGCGTCTGAAAGAAGGCGCTGAAATCAATAGGTCTCTGTCAACTCTGGGTCGTGTCATCGCAGCCCTTGCAGACTTGTCGTCTGGGAAGAAGAGCATGAAAGTGCCTTACAGAGACTCGGTTTTGACTTGGTTACTGAAAGACTCGCTAGGTGGCAATTCCATGACTGCAATGATAGCTGCCATCTCTCCAGCCGACATCAACTTCGAGGAGACGCTGAGTACCCTCAGGTATGCCGATTCGGCGAAGCGCATCAAGAACCATGCGGTCGTTAACGAGGATCCAAATGCTCGTATGATCAGAGAGCTTAAAGAAGAACTTGCCCAACTCAGAGCGAAGCTTGGTGGTGGGGGAAGTATTGGAGTCCCTGGTCAGCCTGTCGAGACTTATCCAGAAGGCACCCCACTGGACCAGCAAATGGTCAGCATCATACAAGCAGATGGAACGATAAAGAAGGTTAGTAAAGCTGAGATTCAGGATCAGCTGGCCCAGAGTGAGAAACTGTACAAGGACCTCAATCAGACTTGGGAAGAAAAGCTCTTGCGGACAGAAGAGATTCACAAAGAGCGAGAAGCCGCGCTAGAAGAGCTCGGTATCAGCATTGAGAAAGGCAATGTTGGCATGTCCACACCGAAAAAGATGCCTCATTTGGTCAATTTGTCAGATGACCCACTCCTTACCGAATGTCTGGTGTATAACCTCAAGCCTGGCATTACCACAGTCGGGAATGTGGAGAGTTCAGATAATTCTGAGATCCGGTTGAATGGAAGTAAAATCCTAGAGCACCACTGCAAGCTGGAGAATGTAGACAATGTTGTTGCAATCATACCCAATGAAGGCGCAGCCGTCATGGTCAACGGCATTCGAGTCGACAAGCCTAAGAGGCTCCGATCAGGAAATCGAATCATCCTTGGCGACTTCCACATCTTCAGATTCAACAATCCGCTAGAAGCTAAAGCTGAGAGAGCTGAACATAGTCAGAGTCTTTTACGACATTCTGTTACCGCGAGCCAACTGGGCAGTCCGCTACCATATCGACCTGGTCACGAAAGGAGCATCAGTTCGACAACCTCTAATTGGGACGACTCCAGCAGAGCTGAAAGTCCTATGCCTGGAGGCGATGACTGGGCGTTCGCCAGGCGAGAAGCGGCAAACGCGCTCCTCGGAGTCGACCCCAAGATCAATCAGTTGACGGATGAACAGCTAGACAGCTTGTATGAGAGTATACAAAGGGCAAGAGAAGGAAGAAGAGGACGACCCGAGAGCAGGTTTTTTGAGCACGACGATTCTAGTGATGATATGAACTCGTTTCTAGTTAGAGACAAATACATGTCCGAAGAAGGCACAGTGGATGAGGACTACTCAATGGATACGACCTTGACGTTGCCTCATCAAGTGCCACAAACCTCTGAAAATACGAGCTTGGACGGTCGAGAGCAGCAATCGAAGCAGGAGCAGGTTAAATCTGCTGAGCTGTCACAGCTTCAGTCTCCACCTATGGAAGACTCAGAGCAGCAAAAGCAAGCGGAGATGATGCGACAAGAACTCGAAAGGACAAAAAGAGAATTTCAGGAAGAGCTGAGGCGGCAGAAGGAAGAGTACGAAGCTCAAATCAAGGCTGCCAACGACCGACCAACTGGTCCAATAGCCTATGCCGAGCTTTCTCCGCAGGAGAAAGCGATCGCGCGGACAGCTGTCGAGACTTGGCGGCAGCGCAACTACATCAGGATCGCAGAAGCCATCCTGCAAAATGCCGGGCTCCTCAAAGAAGCTCAAGTGATCACCAAGCTGCTAGACCAAGAAAGCTCATTCCAATTCACCGTGCTCGATACTGGTCAGGAGAAGATTTCCTCGTACGATCTCATTTTGAGCGATATTTCCGACGATGACGATCACAAGCTTGCTGAGATGCGGAAGCCGTGCCTTGCGGTTCGTGTCACTGATCTCAAGAACAAGGTCATTAGAATATGGTCGCTAGACAAGCTCAATTCACGTGTCATCAAGATGAGACAAATGCTGCAATACAAGGATCAGCCCAAATACTTGCAACATTTCAAGGTCAGCAATCCGTTCACGGACGCAAATGGACCAACGTACTCCTTGATTGGTGACTGCAGTATACCGCTCACGGCGGCCTTTGAGACGAGAGTGCAAGATTTTGCTCTCGACGTGATCTCACCATTCTCTCGGCAAGTCCTTGGGCGCCTCCGCATATCTCTCGAGCCATCGGTTATGGAGGCCCCGCTTGGCATGGTCAAGTTCAACATTGTGCTGCGAGATCTTGCCGGTTTTGCTGAGCACGAAGGCTCAGAAATTCATGCACAAATGTTCGTCTCTGGAGCACCAGACGCCAGCGTTGCCACGAGCTCTCTGATTTCTGGGTTTGGTGATGGACCAATTCGCTTCGAAAGTATACATGGACTTAGTGTGTCTCAGGCAAGCGACAAGTCTAGTATGCTGAAGATTGCTATCTACGCAAAGGTCAGCTCTATGCATCTCGATAAGCTAATTAGCTGGGATGAATTGAGAGAAATGGCCGAGCATCCACCTGTGCAGACCTCTGGCTCCCGTTTGCCAGAATCTGAATTCAGTGTTGAAGAAAGACATGATGTGTTTGCAAAGGTGCAGATACTTGAGCTTGCCGAGAATGGGCAATACCTGCCTGTCGAGGCAGTCCAGACGTCCGATTCTGAGCCTGGCATCCATCAGCTGCATCAGGGCCTTCAACGGAGGATATCGGTATCGCTAACGTACAGTCTTTCCGGCTCTCTACCCTGGGACGATATCAGGAACTTGCGAGTCGGCGATATCCATCTTGTCGACTCAGCAGGTCGGGTTGCTGACGCCAGCACCACCACGCCAGAGATCTTGCTCAAGCAGATCCAGGAGCCGATGATCAGAGACAACGCGGATGGGACTTCGAACATCAACTTCATCGGTCAGTGGGATAGCTCTCTGCATAAATCACTCAACCTTGACCGAGCGACAAGCGAGCTCAACAAAGTGCGCATCAATATCAAGTGGGACATCGTCTCGTCTCGTCTTGAAGCACCAATGACGTTTGCCATTGAACAATTTGTCCAGATTCAATCGCGGTCGTACCTGCGTCCACAAAGTATATTGAAGTTCTGGAACCAACAGCGGGTAACACAATCTGCAGATGGAGTCTTCTCGATAGTTGTCCGACCGCTTAGTGCAAAGCGCGCTGCTGACTTGTGGCGGCTTGATACGAGCAAAGACTACATTAACGGTGAAGAACTACTTGGATCCTGGTCGCCAAGAGGTATCTCGCTGGTGAAAGACTACCTCATGGCGAGACGAAAACGAAGACAACTGGAGGACATTGAAACCGCTCGAGCGGCACATGGCTCACGGAAATTGAACGTCACTAGTCTTAGGAAGGGCCGTGATACCTCGCCCACGAATCTGGACGAAGCTAGAAATGCCCAACAGGAACTGATACTTCGCAAGTTCGTCGCAATTTGGCAAAAACGAAACAGTGATACGTCCAACCCGATCTTTGACGACAACGGAGCCAGCAAGCCAGCTGCAACAGCCTCGTTCCGTGCTCAGCAAGCAGGAAAGAGACAGCAATATGCCGCAACAGTGACCCAACAGCCCAAGAACCCGCTCAGCATGAAATCCGGCTATCTCCTCATGCCCTCTGAAACACTCCCTGATCAATCCTCACAAGCAACCATGCAATGGAAACGCCGCTTCGTCGACCTCCGGCCTCCATACCTCCATATCCATTCCGTGCCGGACGGCGACGGCATAAATGCCATCAATCTCTCTCGTGCGCGAATCGATCACGATCCAGATTTTAAGCGCCTGCTGGGTGGGTTGCATGGTGGCGCTGATGAATTTGAGTCTGATGCCTCTGGAAACGTAAATACACCAAGGAGAAACGGACATAAGAAGGGCAGGAGCCAGGATCTGAATCGTGGATTGGGTCATGTATTTGCGGTTTATGGTGAGCAGAACACGTTTTTGTTTGCGGCAAGGAATGAACGTCTCAAGGCAGAGTGGATCTTGAAAATTGATCAAGGGTGTTTTCAGGAAGATGGGGACGCTGAGGGGTTGGCGGATGTGGAGGCGTGAGTTATTGTAAAGAAGGAGTAAAGAGTGGGAAGACTGCCTCTCATTTGAGAAATGTAAAGCGTTTGCAATTTTTGATACCCCATTAGAGCGAGATAGATGCGGCGGCAAGAATGCTGCAGAAGCAGCACATCACATAGCTAATGTCAAAGACTATACCTACAATAACATTACCTCATTCGCACTTGCGATAACACTTCATCAAGCCTAGGCGCAATCAACCATATTCTCAGTTGCTCTGGGATAAACAGAGCTTGCACCAGCAGAAACCGACAACCTCGTCTTGCGGTGTCTTCAAAGCAGGATGAATCGACGCGCTAAAGGCAGGGGTTGGCGGGTGTCTTTGCGGTTGCCTTTGAGCTTACGCAGCGAAACTCACCTGGCGCCTTCTTTCCATTGTATTGCTTCGTGATTGGGATGACGCTCTGTCTGGCCTTTCAAAAGAGCATCAAATCTTCTCGCAACGACTGGCTTGATCATTTCGAATAAGTCAGTAGTGAGCTTCTCTTCTTTTGCCCCTTAAATGGTTGTCAAAATTGGTGGGATACCAAAGCTCTCAAATTCACCTGATGCGCGTCGAATCTGTCTCAACGCTGTACTGCTTTGGTAGCCTTTCCATCTTGCAGATGCATGTTCACTTACTAAGCGAGGCTTTGCAAATATAGATCGACAGCGATCACGACTGGCACGCACCCAGCGTAGCGGCTCTGCGGCGGCGTTGATCAATGAAAGTTCACCTACGCCGTGCGTAGTACAAAGCGCACGGAGGCTACCGACACGAGCATAACTATCTGCTGCATATTCAGTACTAAGCGCATTGCAAGCTGCTGTTCGTTTGACACCTGCTGCTTTGACATGACCGGGAGCGTTGAATGTGAAGTGCCCCAGCACTTTGAACGCACGTTGCACACCTTGTTGTCTTGATAGTGACAGAGCTCATTTTCCGGCCTCATACCATCGCTTCTCCATTGACAGCTATTCGGAAGTGAACTGAGAGGTAGTAATTTGACCTTATCAACGAGAAAGTGGCTCGAACCACAAGAGAGCTGAAGACCGGTATAGACACCACGCAAATATAAAGTTTGATACTCCCAATACAGTCAACGGAACCGCCAAATTCGGGCAGTGACCCCTGCCAAGAAGGAAATTTTGTGGCTAGAGCGGCTAGACTTTCCTCCAACACGGTGCATAAGCACGACCATCTCGCATCTCTTCACGTCTCAGCATGCTTGCTAACTCGCTCGATGTATCGTACGAGGCTCGATGATGGCCCGTGTCATACTGTTGACTGTTATCAACCGTCATATCAGCTCAATTTTAATCTGTTCATATGTGTCCCGCGAAAGCAATACGTGAAAGAGGTGGTTCGCGAAAGTACGCCCAATTGAAGAAAATTCTGCCGAGTTGAAAAACAACTTTGAAAGCTTTTCTCATACTCACATTTTGCGATGTGCTAACACTGTGATCAACGACACCATAGCATATGATCCGTGTCTTTTCGCCGACCAAGACTTGCGAGTGCCATGGCGTCTGAACCAACGTCCTGTAAGGTCGTGCTTGCCGGGACCATTGCTAAAGGGCTTCTTGAAGAAGTCAAAGCCGGCCTTTCAGCTCTAAATGGCAGACAACCACATCTACTCGGAATATTAGCAAACGTCGATGCGGCGGCCAAAATTTACGCAGATTGGACGCAGAAGACGTGCGAAGAGAAGTAAGTTGTCTGTTACGCCCACAATCAGGTACTGAGTTTACTATCACTGTCTCAGCGACGGCGTGGTAAGATAAGATAGGAGCTAACCTTAGCAGCGGCTTCAAGTACACTCTCGCCCAGGTTAAAAAAGACAATGTGGAAGAAACAATCATCAACGCCAACAATGACGCTTCCGTCGACGGGATCATCGTCTACTACCCAATCCATAACAACAGACAAGATCAGTATCTTCAAGAATGTGTCTCACTATCCAAAGACGTTGAAGGCCTTACCCACAAATACATCTTCAACATGTACCAAAACATTCGCTTCCTCGACGAACAAGCAACCATGAAAAGCGTGCTGCCTTGCACACCTCTGGCCGTAATTAAGATTCTCGAGTACTTGCACATCTACAACACCATCCTTCCCTACGGTAATAGACTTTTCGGGCACACCATCTGTGTCGTGAATCGAAGCGAGGTCGTTGGCAGACCTTTAGCCGCACTTCTCGCCAACGATGGAGCATCCGTCTACTCCGTTGACATCACGGGTGTGCAGAAATTCACGCGCGGCGAAGGCTTACGAAAACGCAAGCATGAAGTCGAGGAGATGCCGGAAGGATGGTCGATAACGGATGCTGCCCCGCTCTGTGATGTGGTCATCAGTGGTGTGCCTGGTGAGAAGTACAAGTTTGATACGAGTCTTCTGCGGGAAGGTGCAGTATGCATTAATTTCTCAAGTGAAAAGGTAAGAATGCAACACCCTGATGCCTTGTGTAGAGAGTCACGCACTAACCTCTGGCTCGATTAGAACTTCCCCCCAGAGGTCAAACAGAAAGCCTCGATTTATGTACCGGCAATCGGCAAAGTCACGATTGTGGTACTGCTCAGGAATCTCCTCCGCATTGTGCAGAACCGTCAGCTACAGGAGGACGTCCAAAAGCGACAACAGGGCAGTACGGAAGCGGAAGCAGCTCACGCAAAGCCAGGTTGAGAAAATCGACAGAATCCTAGATCCGTGACGGTCAAGCACCCAGAACGGGCAAATTCTCCACATACCTCATGACATTGCATTCAGACGAGAGGCTTAACGCAGAGCTTTCCGGTTTTCAATACAGAAAACTAGATTTGAACCAGCAAGTTGGTTTGATGCAAAGCGCTCGAATAATCTTCCCTGTCATTTAGTAGTAAAGCTTTCGTTCTCATCGGTGTCCGAGGCAGAAAAACATCTGTTAGCGCTTCTACAGACATCGCATCTTGCTTGTCTAGAACGAAGCCGAAGATGTCTTCAGGCTTGAATACTTGTTGCTTAGAATTGTTCACACTGGAGATCAGGAAATCTTGGCAAATCTTTACAGATCTCAAGCTGACTTTAGTTTATTCTCATTTCTATCGTCAATGCTCTTAATATTTTCGCGCGCGACCAGGGTGGCTCTCGGTCAGCTACAACGAGACAATGTCCCTCTTCACTAATATAGATGGAGCTTGATGTGTCTGTGATTCCTGCATCTAAAGCCGAAAGCCACTCAGACTGCAGCAAGGTCACGCGAGCTGCGTGTCGGAAGACTCGAGAGATGGCACGGTGACGGGAATGCTGAGATACCGGATGTCGTGAACGTACTCGAGAGCTTTGGCATTATCAGTTACATAGTAGGTGTCAGGGCACTGAAATACTATGGTGCGGGCCGGTTGCTGCATGTATTCATTATGCTCTTATGCAACTCAACTCCAACTAATTCACTATCAGAGCTGGGAGATTTGCGTTCCGACTGAAGACTTCCTAAGAGCAATGAAAATATCAACACCACCTCCATACGATTAACTCTACAAGTTATGCCCCGTCCAGGCCTATACCTTCGCTCGATGCTTCACACTTTCCCCTCTTCAAACCAATGGCAATGGCGGTCAGGTTTCATGTCGTTCCCTCGGACGATTGCCGCATCGATTGCACAAGCTCCAATATCGAGTATAGCCAGAACGGTCTGCAATACCTGAGGCTCCACGCATTCGCTCAGCCGTTGTTGGCGAGCAACGAACTTACAGGTCTCACCGATCTCATCGACGGCATGGACTTGGATGATGCTTGGGGCCATCAGAATCTCGACCCCAGCGGTACTAACGATGTAGACTGGGCACGGCAGAAGAATGCAAAGATCGAAGCTTCGTTACTAGGTTAGGATGCGTTTCTGGCGATGGCCCCTGCTGGTCTTGTCAATTGTGTAGAGACCTGGACCGAAGTCGTCAACGCAAGAGAACGTCGCATTGGGCTAGAATTGCCCAAAGAATAATTTTCTACTCGATTCCGCCTAAAAGGATTGGGTGATCCGCGAAAGCGAGACAGAGCCTTTGTTTGAGGACATGAGTTGTCTGAATTCGCAGGACCTGGTATTCGTGTCAATTATTTTCTACGGGAACCTTGGCCACTATACGTAGAGGCTGTCGTTACGCCATAAAGCTTCATTTACCTTACATAAACGCAGACATCAGAGATTGAATCTGAATGACACTCTTCCTGTCACACTCAGCCTTCACTCCTAATACCAATTCGCAGACCTCGCTCATGCATGTTCGCTGTATGCAGATTCGAATATGCCATGACAATACACTTCAATCAACCATGTCTCGTGTAATTAAGTTCTGCTGAATTGCGCGCTGGGCTGAGGAATGTTAGATGGTAACGACCTCTAGAGCAGTGCCTTGCATGCCCAGAGGGGGAGGTTAGGAGGCTGGCCCAGACACGCCTGGCACGCGGCATCACGAGCGCTACTTACTCGTTGTCCACCCTGTCCACAAGATGAGAGGGATATCACACGTTGTCTGATGCGAGGTGAATGACACAAATCCAACATAAATCGTGTTTATAGGGAGCAGTCATGGTTGGTGGAGCGTTTGTGTGGATGCGACGGCGGTAGGGAGTGTATGTGCTTGAGCTGTCTAAGGCGCAACAGTAGGAAAAGACGAGACGATTGAAAGCACTAGTACCCTTACCAAGAAGTTAGAAGTCAAGAGTGCTGGCTGAGTATATGCTTGCTGTTTCCGGTTAAGAGCATTAGTCTTGTGCTTCTAATAGTGTGTTAATAGACGCTCCCTGAAACAAGAGAATTAGTACGTTGTCAGTGATTTTCTGATCCATGAGACCTGTGGACAACTCGTCGCGATGGGATGATTTCTTGCGAGTGCTCGGCTGGCCTCGTTGGACGTCCTGGATGACAGGTTTTGTGGGATTGACTGGTCGCTTTTTGGTCCTTGGTAGGAATATCAACTACCCTTCTCATCTAGTAGGGGCACTTGTGACGTGCTGGTGGTTGTGATTGTTGCGGGAACTGAGCGATGTAGGCGTAGTTCAATCCGCTTGGTTAGTGCTCTTCTGCGACGTAATACGCTTGCTTCCAAATTTTCATTCGCACAGGCATCTGGATTCTTGTCATGGGTTTTATTTGTGGATTGCTAGCCCCGAGACCTTGACCGCAAACACAGTCCTCAAGGATCGGGCAGAGATGCAAATGGTATCGTGCATAACGATGAATGCTTTTGCGCAGCATATCATCACGGCGTTGGTAGTTCCATCGTGACCTTTCATCACTTCTCTAGCTCTTGACAATGCCCAGCAACGAACTCGAGGATTTCCTCTGGTCTCGTCGTTGCCTCATCTACCATGCAAACACACTCGCAATTCCTATTCCTGGCGCGTCCCCGTAAGCTGTAAACACAATTTATATCGAAGATGGGTACAACATGACTCTGACAGAGGCGCCGAAGGTTCGTGGAGGGAGGTTGTGTGCGAATTTGGCTCTCACCACACCGCTGTTGCCGTGTGGGCGTGTGACTTTGCCCCAGATGACTCTGATTTTGGTACCTTGTCGTTCTCGTGCGGCTCGGTAGATGTATGCTACTCGCTTTCCCAGGTAAAACCTGCGTGGAGTTGTCAGTCATCTTGTTTCCAGAATCGTCTTGATCCATTCTCTTTGATTGGCTCTCCCTGAACATTTCCATCTCTTCCTTGCGTTCGTGGCAAAAAGGTGAAGAGGGCGTCCTTACTGTGCGGCCTTTGTATCATCGACACCCTCAATCTTCAGCAGAGAGGTGTTCGGATTTGTGTTTCGCTTTCCTCTCTGGTATGAAAGGTGCTTGCCCTTGACGTACACTATACAGTTTGTCATTAGCATACGTTCTCAAATCCTCCTTCAAATCGCCTTTGAGTCGCATTCTATTCGTTGAAAATGAGAGATGGTTAACGTACGTCTGTGACCCTGTGCGGAAGGCATCTTGACGGCTGCGTGCTAGACGTTTGTAGAGGGAATGTCGGCAAATTGAGGTCGTGGGCGCGAAATCAAATTGCGCTCGTCGTTTGGACTTCCGCGAAACTTCTCGGCTGTGTGCGTATCCTTATTGGGAAAAGCGCACATGCCAAGGCCACTACATATCATTGCTGCCTGACAGCCTCAATTTGCCGAAGCTTTTCCTTTCGGACAAGTCAGCAATGCTTCGTCTCCTCGGCCCTGTCTCCGCTCTTTGTCACTGTGGATCGGTTGGGACCCGTCTTCAGACAAAGATAGAAACTACAGCAGCATTCGGCACGCCGTCCTTCTCAGTCCAAGCTGTTCTACTACTCATCTGCGAAAAGATCGTCAAATCAGCAGTCTGTGCAGGGCGCGAATCACGTCTTAAGTCTGCTAGCTCTGATGAGCTTGCAGGATCCGCAACGGTACGTACCCAGAAGTTTTAAGGCGCGTTGCGATCATCTCTTGGTCCAAGAGGATTATTAGTCGGAAGCGCAGCATGCACTTCATCCAGGGGATTACAGGGAATAGAAAGCCGAAAGCCTCCTGGAGGGTTGGTACAAACTTGGCAGGTGTAGAAGGTGGGAGGTTATGTCAGCAAACATCCTGACCAAGCATCGCACATTAGGTGTCCAAGCAGGCACCCTGTCGAAAAAGCCCTATCTTAGCAGAAATGGGTGCCGAACCAAGCCGCAGGCTAATAGGTTCCGCTTCATTTGTGCGGCGAAGCTGTCAGGCGTGCAAGCTAGCGCAAGAACGGCATTGTCATGCTTCATACGGGATAATATTTTCCAAATGTCCACTTTGCTTTCTGATGACATGCGCAGAAAAGGAAGCGATTGCTGCGGGCTTTGATGGCTTCAGTCATCTATTGGGAGCAGCGGCCGAAAGTGGGCGACGTCATTCTTGCCATAGCAATAATAATGTCCTTGCCAACAAGTCTGCAAAGCCGGCCACGGCCAGGAGGGGCACGGTTGAGCTGGAAAAGCTCAATCTTGTCAGCGCACACTTGTATCTGATTTTGCTGCTGTCAACGGTCTCAGCATAACAGAGATTGCATCGGAGACTCCTGTAATGCGGTAACGCAGGATACCATAGACCACGTTCAGCGAGATATCTTGTCAGAGAACGTCAGAATAACTGGTGTCACTCGGGACTATCATCGGGAGATAGCACTTGTACGCCGTCCCCTGCGTGTTTTCGGAGCAATCACGCATGAATAATGCTGCAATGCGCCGTAAGCTACCACGCTGCCCCACCAAGCACATCATAATATTTCCCATCAAACACCGTTTCCGCCGCGACATACGTTTCTTTCCTCCTGGCGCCCTCTCTAAGTCTTCGGACCTTCTAATGCTTAATCACAAAGCCTAGGACAACTATTCAACATGTCTGACACAATCATTCACGCTGAGGAGCCGCAGCATGCCAGGTACGTTCAGACTGACGCCCATTTGACGAAGAGGGATTAAAACACTTCTAACATGGCCCAGCACCATCGAGCTCAAAGAGGACACGGTGATCATCGTACTCGGTGCATCTGGCGATTTGGCAAAAAAGAAGACGTTCCCAGCTCTTTTTGGCTTGGTAGGTCTCAGCACAGCATCTGTGCCACTGCCAACTGCTAACCCCGGCCACAGTTCCGAAACAAGTTCCTCCCAAAAGACATCAAAATCGTTGGCTATGCTCGAACAAAGATGGACCGTACCGAGTACCTCAGAAGAGTAAAGCAGTACATCAAGACACCGACAAAGGATGTGGAGGAACAGTTAGACGCATTCTGCGATACCTGCTCTTACATCAGCGGTCAGTATGACCAGGACGAGCCATTCCAAGTTTTGGACAAGCATATCGAGGAGTTTGAAAAGGGCAGAAAAGCGGGCAACAGAGTCTTTTACATGGCTCTGCCTCCCTCAGTCTTCATCACTGTCTCTCAGCACCTCAAGAGGAACTGCTATCCCAAGAACGGCATTGCGCGAGTCATCATTGAGAAGCCTTTTGGCAAGGATCTGGCCTCCTCGAGAGAGCTCCAAAGAGCCCTGGAACCAGACTGGAAAGAGGAGGAGATCTTCCGTATCGACCACTACCTGGGGAAGGAGATGGTGAAGAACCTGCTCATTCTCAGATTCGGTAACGAGTTTCTCGGCTCAAACTGGAACAGAAACCACATCGACAACGTACAAATCACCTTCAAGGAGCCCTTTGGCACCGAGGGTCGGGGTGGCTACTTCGATGAGTTTGGCATCATTCGAGATGTCATGCAAAATCATTTGCTCCAAGTTCTCACCCTTCTCGCCATGGAACGACCCATTTCCTTCTCTGCCGAAGACATCCGAGACGAGAAAGTCCGAGTCCTGAGAGGCATCCCAGCCATTGAGCCCAAGAATGTCATCATCGGCCAATATGGAAAGAGCTTGGACGGCACGAAGCCAGCTTACAAAGAAGACAACACAGTACCCAAGGATTCGAGGTGTCCCACTTTCTGCGCCATGGTAGCATTCATCAAGAACGAGCGCTGGGACGGCGTTCCCTTCATACTCAAGGCCGGCAAGGCCCTGAACGAACAAAAGACCGAGATTAGAGTTCAGTTCAAGGACGTCACTTCTGGAATCTTTAAGGACATTCCACGAAATGAGCTCGTCATTCGAATCCAGCCGAACGAGTCGGTCTACCTGAAGATGAACTCAAAGTTGCCCGGCCTCAGCATGCAGACTGTCGTCACCGAGCTCGACCTGACCTACCGACGGCGATTCTCCGATCTGAAAATCCCAGAGGCATACGAGTCACTGGTGCTTGATGCGCTCAAGGGCGATCACTCCAACTTTGTGCGAGACGACGAACTCGATGCATCCTGGCGAATCTTCACTCCAATCCTGCATTACCTGGACGAGAAGAAGGAAATCGTGCCAATGGAGTACCCCTACGGGTCGCGTGGTCCGGCCGTTCTGGATGATTTTACGGCATCTTATGGCTACAAGTTCTCGGATGCAGCTGGCTACCAATGGAATACCGCCAGCAATAAAGCGGCTCTGTGAAGGGTGAGTCGTGCACTGGGGTTTTAAAATGCAACTTTCCAAGTAGATAGATTTCATGACATGACAAAATGAGAAAGGTGACTTCACAGCACGACGGCTTCTTCTAAGCATACTGGGCAATTACCTCTTCAGCGCTTAATTCAAGTTACGCAACGCTAAGGTCGCCTGTACTGTTTGTTTCGATACTGAAACGATCTCGTCCCGCACATCGACCGCCTGCGATATGACTTCTCTAGTCCCTCCTCCTATCCCTGCTTCACATTCCTCGAGATCCCGAAGATACCTATCAATACACAAAGTTTCTCACTCCCACATGTCTGGACCACACCGCCCATAACATCGGGCAGTGCTACGCCTTTTACGCGCACCCACCATTACATTGCACCTTTATCATATTAGGTCACACTTTCAGTTTACTTACGCCACGGTGGCCGCTGTCTCGAGGCGACTGTATTTCGATCCTGTCATCCTCCTCGCCACCAACGCCTCACTCACGCCGAGACTAGCTGTGCACGGCCGCGCCCTCGCTCTCTCTCTCTCTCTCTCGCACAACGCCATGCTATGTCCTGTCCTCGACGGTGCAGTGAGCAAGCCCCGAGTCTAGTGTCCCTATTCTGCGGATTACGGCGCCCAAGCCACACCCACATTCACATCCCGCTCCCTCGTAGCCATGCTGTCTGAGCTCTGCCCTTCCGCTGATCTCACACAAGAGTTCGCGCTTGGCTTTCCCACCGCCGCCTCAACTTGAGGCACGGACCGCGTCACAGATAGCTAGCTGCTTCGAAACATGGGAACCAGGGTTACTTTCTTGATTGCTGGACTGCCAGTTCGCAAGGAAGGGTCAGTGGAGCCTTTCCGAGTGGACTGTGACGCGTCCTTCCAATAAATAGCTGTTGCGGACGCAGGACAGATTTGTGCAAGCCGGGTACGATAAAAGTTTCCAGACTGTAAGGTCGTGCTTCCGACTTGATGATATGCGGCGAAACAAGTATGGATGAATGGATGAATGCTTGCGCTTGATGACTTTTCCCTACGGTTGCTCCAAGCTATGCGTTGCCTGAAACACGCGTCTATCCTAGGAACTCGTCGATACAATGCCTGGACGCCAATCATGATTTGTGTCATGCCACGCTTTATCAGTTACAACCCAATCCTATAACCCCGTCTGTATGTCATATCCTGCGAGACGCTGATGATTGACTCCAGCCAAGGAGACGCCCCCTTCAAGCCAAGCCCAGGCTTGGCAGATGATGGAAAATGCTACCGCTTCACACCCCTCACCAGCCTGCCACTCCGACTAATCGTAGCCTGTCCCTTCTTCACCTTCGCCCCTTCATCTTCTTTCTTCTTTTTGCCCACCCGCGTACTCTTCAGGCTGTACGGGTCCGGCCCGTCAAAAGGGTCCTTCAAATTCTCACTCGCTTTCGCTGCTGCTTTCCGTCTACCTCTACCTGCAGGCTTCTCTTCTAAAAACTCGGGGCTACTGACCCTCTCTTTCTTGACTTTGCCGTTCGTCTTGGACCGGATTGGCAGTGCTTCATCGTCGTCTTCTGAATCAAGCTCACTGCTATCGAGCTCCGTTAATGGGCTGTCTGCACTGCCGTCGAGACTGCTTATCTCGGCCTCTTCTTTCTTGATCGGTTGGCTAGATTTGAGCTCGTGTTTGAGCTTTGAGCCGCCGACGCCATTGCTCTTCTGGCTCGCTCGAAACCTGCTAGGCGTCTTGCCGGTTTCCTCGAGCTTCTTGAACAGCATATCCTCGATCAAGGCGGCGCCTTCCTGCTCTCTCTTGTTAAGGCCGGCGTCGTCCTTGTTTGGTCGGCCCTTTTTCGTACCGATCTCCTCATCAAGTTCAGCGGGTGTGGCGATGCCGGACATAGGTACATCAACAGCTTGCGTATTCGCGCCGTCTGCGCCCGATACTTCTTTGTCAAGTTGGAGCTTGACCTTGCCCATCTCATAAATCTGCTCCTCAACGCTGTCTCTGGTGACCAGCCGATAAATCTCAACATCCTTAGCCTGCCCGATCCGATGACATCGGTTCTCAGCCTGGACATCATCTTGCGGGTTGAATCCTGAGTCAAAGACGATGACGCGATTGGCGCCTGTGAGATTAATACCTGCTCCGCCTGCTTTTGTCGACAGGATGAAGACTTCGAATTCAGAGCCTTCGGCGTTGAACGTGTCGATCAAGTATTGTCGCTCGTCGACTTTCGTGCTGCCGTCTAAGCGGAGGAATGTGATGCCGTGGTTTGTGAGGATGATTTGGAGGATGTCAAGGACCATCACGAATTGGCTAAACACTAGCGTCCGATGGCCCTCGGCCTTGAATCGGCGTAGGAGTTCGAGTAATTTGCCGACTTTGCCACTGCACTCCCAATTTTCAGGCGGCAGAAGGTACGGGTGGAGAAGGTCGTGCTTAGAGCAAAGATCGTGTGTCTCGAAGTCTGCGTACGCGATCAGTTCTGTAAGGATGAGATCGACATTAGACTCCTTAAACTGCTCAATCTTCGGACACGTCTTTGCGATCTTGCGCAGTGTTTTGTCGCTGTAGAAATACCGAAACAACAACGGATGGATCGCAGCCTGCCGTAGTCTGATTAATATATTCGCAGACTCGTCAGCAGGAACACGGATCCCATTCGCTTTACGCTCTCGCACATCCCATGCTTTGGCGAGCTGTTGATTGTAGATCTCCATTTGCTCTGGAGTCATCTCACAGATCTCGACGTGGCGGGTCTTACGTGGGAGATCTTTGAGGACTTGCCATTTTTTGCGGCGGAGAATGAAGGGGGTGAGCATGCTTCGGGCGCGATCGATGCGTTGTTTTGATAAGAGCATGGATCGCGAGTCTGAAGAGCCTTCAGTGGTTACGGAGATGCTCTGCTTGAATATGGCAGCGAGGTCTTCTTCTGCTTCGGCGAAGACATGAGGCAACAAAAACTTGAGTAGACCCATCAATTCATTGAGGTTGTTTTGCAGCGGGGTACCAGTAAGTAGAAGGCGGAAGCGAGATTGGATCCGAATGAGTTTTGTGCTGACTTCTGATGTTGGATTCTTAAGCATATGACCCTCGTCGAATATGGCGCAGGTGAAGCCAAAGCGACGCAGCCAAGGAATATCATCCTTTGCTTTGGCGATTTGATAGGTTGTTACAATCACATTTAGAGTGTGCCGGCTGGCTTCGTAGTCTGCGCGCATTTGTTCACGTTCGGGGATAGATCCATAGTATGGCTGGACGTTCATGCTGGGGGCGAATTTTTGGAACTCCTTGAGCCAGTTCTCCAGGGTTGCGGAGGGTACGACGATGAGATGAGGACCATTTTCGCCAATTTCTTTGAGGTGAGCGAGGAAGGCGATTGTCTGCAGGGTTTTGCCCAGACCCATGTCATCTGCGAGAATGCCAGAGAGGTTTTGTTTGAAGAGGAGGGAGAGCCAGTTCAGGCCGACTATTTGGTAGTCTTTCATTTGGGCGCCTGAGGCGAGGGAAGATGGTTGTGGGATGAAGCCCCTTTTGGCGAGGCTATTTGGCTTGCCGTCGTCACTGATTGGTGTGCCAATGCCTGAGTCCTTGCCCTGTGAGTCGGGAGAGTTGCCCGTTGGCAAATTCACAAGATCAAGACCTGCATCAGGTTTGCCCTTGCCGTAGACGTCGACGCCCCAATTGCCCATGCTACGAGCAAGTGGTTTAGACATGTTCTCGCACTTTCTCACACAGACATCTACCGCTTCGTACGCTCTCATCATCTCGTAGACTTTGTCCCATGTCCGCTCACCGAAGGAAGAATTTGCCTTTTTCGACTTGTTCTTGTTGTTCGGGTTCTGAACGTTGAAGACACTCTGGATGCCCTTGAAGGGACGACACGAGACAATATGCTCCGCTTGATCCTTCGGTATGCCCGAGATATCGGTAAGCTCAAGGGATGTACAGGTATTGAAGAAGTTGAGGACCCGGGAGTCAAAACTAGCATCTTCTATGCCTGATTGAACTCCAGAATCGGCTTCATCGCCCGAATCGTCCAATGCAATTGCCCTTTTGGCATTAGCAGCCCTCGAAGCAGGGCTTGGACTCCGATTCTTCCGACCTCTCATAAGGGTACGCTTTTTTGGCTCCTGCGGAGGAGGTGTATCAAAAGCATTCAATATCTTGACCGGAGCGGGTGCGATGGGCTGAAGTTGAGTACTCTGATACCTCTGGGCGATACTCTTTTGAGGTGCTCTCCTCGTTTGCTGCGATGGCTGAGGCGGCATCTGAGTGCTCACAGCGACGCCTTTTGGCGGCCTTGCTGGAGTCATCATTAACTCGTCGTCCGAACTCGGCAGTAAGATCGGCTTGGTTTTTTGATGCGGCGGCTGCTGCTGCTGCTGTTGTTGTTGTTGTGGGCGGTCTCTCCTCTGACTCATCAGCAACAGATAGTCCACGGCTTTGTCGAAATTGCCGTTGTTGTGAACGACAGCATCGAAAGCTTCTCTTACAGTATTCGTGGTGCAAACAGCTAGCAGACGCTTGACCTTGTTTCGCAAATTGGGATCCATAATATCGTTGACCTCGAGATCAGGCCTTGTGGGAGACGGTGACTCAGGCAGTTGAACAGGCTGAGCTCTGGAAGGAGCCATCTGTCTCGGCTTCTTGGACACGTTACCATATGCGCTAGCAAGCCCATCTCCAGACCTCTTTAAGACTTGTGGGTTTGATGGATGATAGCCAAATTCACTCATAAGTCCACTAAAGGTGTCCCCGGTCGGTGGATATTGTCGGTTGCCCGAAGAGGTGAACTGTCTAGGCTTTATGCTGTTCTTTTCTCGCTCAGCTCGATCACTATCACTAGAAGCCGGGTCTGTTGGAAAGTCTGCGACGACTGAAGGTCTCTGCTGAGGTGGAGAATGCAACGGCTGCTGTTGAAGAAGAGGTGGCCTCGAATATCGTGGGTTCAGCCGAGCACCTGCAGGGGCCATCATATTCATGGCCTTTCCCAGTAAACCAGATTGGTTGGGTGGCTTCGATTTTGACGGTTGCGCAGCCATGGGAGACGATGCCGCTACTTGCACGACGGGTCGAGAGGGCGGGGGAGAGGAGAGGTCGGAGACGTGGCCGGCGCCAGGCGATCGTTGGATAATCTGCGTGGGCTGTGTGACATATTGACTATAGTTGTAACCGTTGAGCTGGCTTCTGGCGTGGGACTGCAAGTCCTGCGACGAGGGTAAGGGAGGAAGCGCTGCAAGACTGTCATGGTCGTGCTCAGGTGAGTCTGCTATCCTATGCACAGGCACCGTCTCTATTGTTTCATAGCCTGAAGGTCTTGCTGGGATGTTGAAGAGTTCATCATCTGACTGCGCGGAAAGTGCTGGTGACGGGGCCATGGCTTCCAGGTTCTGCAACTAGGAAAGGACGAGGGAGGTGCAGTTGCTGCGTCTATTGAACGGCGACATGAGGATTGACTATGCGAAGTACCCTTATGACACAGCACAGTAATGGTGAGAAGGCGGCCGGCGTCCTCAGTGGCAGTTTGCAAGAGTTGACAGTCGAGGGTCGAGATTCCTACTTCGTCCCTCGCGGCGGAGGCTCCTCGACTCCGAAATGTCCAGGACGCAAAACGCGTAAAATGCGGACGAGGCGCGTCGCCGTCAGCCAAGATTTCCTACGGTCGGTCAGAAAGTATCGCATGGGTCAGTACGGATGCGCGTACCCCTTTTCCATCACCAACCTGTCGTCGTGAAGTCCGGGACGTAGCAACATCACCGCATCGTGCCCGCGCTTGGAAAGCACAATATGCTTTTTGTCTGCGATATGGGTGAACATACGCCATGTTCTGTGTCGATCTGTTGGTATGACCCGATAAATGAGCATATTTTGAGGACAGCGAGATTATGCTTTGGTACCGCGCGGCTCTCCCAATATCAGCAAAGGTTAAATATTGCAAATCCACGTTGACTACGGAGACCAGACTCAACATGCTCAAGACATGGATATAAGCATAAGCAACACCGTTTCGCTTTTCGATCTTTTTGTCGAACGCACAGCTCGAGGCGAAGTCAACAAGTAATCTACCACTCCGTCTTCCTTCCCCGTTCCCATACATGGAAAACGATACTACTCCACCTGTAGCAAGAGCAGCAAAAATTGCTGAGTCGACGGCCCGGCAGGATGCTTGCTCTCCTGCAAGTGTGCCGTGTCCAGATCCTCCCAGTAAGCTTTCTCAGGAGCCCTCGGAAAAATGTAGCCCAAACATCGAAGTCATCCACCTCGAGCCTCACCGGCACCTCGCAGCAACCTATACCACATCTCACAAGCTTGAAACTTCGGGTCATAGGTCCAAGCCAGCCGACGTGAGCTGCAAATGCACCGTCTGCTCGGATCATCGGTTCACTCAAGTTGATGTTAACTGCGACTGCCCGATTTGTTACCTTCCGCTCTCGGAAGCGCCAGACTTAGACCATTCCAGCACCATCAGCAAGGATCTCGCCATAATCACAGAATCAAAGTCAGTCCTGCCAGAGCTCACGCATCATGCATCTTGCCGCCAATTTCTTCATTCTGAATGCCTCCAAGCCTGGATAAACAGTCAACGGCGATCAAAAACCGCTCTGGCCGTCACTTGTCCCTTCTGTCGGGGGGTTCTCCGACAACTCAAACAGCATAGATCGATGCTAGTACCATCATCACTGGAGGTCCCCTTTACGAACCGTAACGGGCTAGTCTCTCAAGCTACGCAGGGTATTGTGAGTCGAGCTCAGAGTTTGCTCGACTACTCCCGGAATATTTTGAACACAGCCACCAGACCTTTGAATACAACCCCCAGCAGCCCAGTTTCCGAGACATCCGCACTGACATATTGGATTGAGAACACGGTCACGGTCAATATTGGCGGATCTACTTATCGCGCAATTTTTGAACGAAATGCTGTTTTTCGACGGGTTTTGGGCTGGACAAGAATGCAGAATTTGACGTTTACTGAGTTTCAGGAATTTCTGAGAGTGGCAGCCGTCCTTGCATTCGAGAGACGGAGGTCTGAGATACGAACAGTTAGTCGTGGACAATGGGATATTATTGAGACTTTGCGCTCGGGACATGTGCCGATCGAGCTGGGCGTTGAATGGATGGAATTCATGACTGCAATGGAGGACGTGCAGACCCGTGTAACATGGCGTACATAGACACTCCGTAAATCAGGTAGAATAGTGATAATCTGTTGTCCTGCTCGACTGTTGCATTTGGTTAATGTTGTCCCAACTCAAGTCTGTGAATAAAAAGCATAAATAACAGTGGGGCGCTGACACTAGATCTTAGTGCTTAATCTCGAAAAGTGTGATCCTTCGATTTGTCGTACAATCGTACTCCAACAACCCGATATATTGTGTGTAACCATGAGGGATTCAGATTCACAAGTTGATCTGCGCTGCATTTAGTTAGAGGCACCCAAGACGTACTCCGTACCGACCGCCCGAATCAAGAGGGTTCGTGAGGCAGCGGAGGGCCAATACGATTGATCGTCGCTGTGGCTATTGCTCGACTTCGATTGCATTCAACATCCAACCTGCTTCTGCAACTTGTAATTACCCACTTAATGTGCATTTTAACCTGGTGAAGAGCGCCTAATGGCAACGTATGGCTTAGTTTTCTGGAATTGAAATCCTTTTCCCAACGACAAAAATCAACACTTTGTTAACAGGACGTCCAAACCCTCTCACAAAGAGTGTGCTTCTTCTTGTGCGGTCCGTATGCAAGCATTCTTTGCACAGAAAATGAGAGATGGCTTTCGCTACTTACAGGAAGCTCAAAAATGAGCATGAGCGGTTTTGAATGTTATTCAGCAGCTTGACACAAGCTGAGAACATCCAATTCCAACCGAATCCGAGGAAGTTCAAATCCTAATGCACTTGAGTTTGCTAAGCATCCGTGCACCTAGCACCGGGTAATTCGACCTTGAAAATGACACAAAGCAATGGGTGGGACGATGAATGTCCATGGCCTCGTAGGCTTTTGCACGCAGCAACATTGACCTCATACGAATGGCAGCCTGAAAACGTGTACAACGGAGTGGTTGAACCACGATATAACGCCATATCATACACATGGGGCCGCTTCACTTTGCAGCCTGGTGAAGAGCCCGAGGTCAAGGCATTGCCAATACGAGGCGTCCCATGGACGAATTATCTCCCACGGATCAAGCCGAGCCATTTCACCGTTGAGGACATGCGTCTGGCCATTCAGACCGCCGCTAACCCACATCCTGGCTATGCGGGCGTTGAATTTGTCTGGCTCGATATCGCATGCATCGACCAGACGCCGGACTCTGCTGAGAATGCAAGTGAGGTCGGGAGACAAGCGAAAATCTTCAGAGGAGCTACTGATACATTTGTCTGGTTACCAGCACATGACACCGAGAGCATGAAGGCGTGGGGTCTAGGCATGGGCGCGCTAACGGCTTACCCACCATCCAGCAATCACCGACACACACAAACCAAAGCAAAAGACACCGAACCTGCTCTATTTGTATGGGTGTCATCGGTTTCCAAGCTGATCGACGAATTTACCAAAGACCCATGGTTCGGGTCTCTTTGGACGCTCCAGGAAGCTTTCTTGAGCCCCCGAGCTATAATCCTATTGCGAGACGGTCTCACACCTGAGTTCTTGGATTGCTGTCGTAACGGCGCGGGAAAGCTCCAACTGTATACCATTGAGGCATGGGTTCAAGCTTTGCATATGATAAAGAGTTGGTGCGAAAACCTTGAAATTGCCGCAGACACACGGAGTAGGAGGCTTGTCAAGAAAATCAACGATATTGGATTTATAGAAGGAGTTCGAGATCAATGGGCGACGGCTTTCATAGACGATTTAGATTTTCCGGCAGGCACTATGGGCAACCCCTTTGCCCTTCTTGCCGGAGCAAGTCACAGAACCGCTCGCCGGGAGGAGGACAGGGTCTATGGAATCATGCAAGTATTCGGACTTCGTCTTGGGAAATCTGCTCCGGGAGAGACCCGCGCTGACTTCACACTTGACGAATTGGAAGTTCAACTCGCCACCGCATTGCTATTCGAGTATCCTATTCTTTCTCAAGTGGTCGTTCAAACCGCAGATTGCCCTCCGCATGCGGCATGGATGGCGAGCCGTTCGGTGTCGCTCCCCGAATCTGCTTTTCGAGCCTGGAACCATACAGCCTTCGGTGGACGGATGATCAATGCCACTTCTTTCAGTACGATGAAGCATGGCGACACGGTGCAGGCAGCATTTTCAGGGCCTATTAGTTCATTATCGACGTTGTACCGCACATATTTGGGCAAATTTCTGGTGGGCGTGCGCCTCGGACTGGACCAAAAGTGGCAGATTGAGGTGGCCAAGGACAAGGACGTTAACGCAAAGCCAGGGAACAGGAGTAAGATCGAATGGCTCCTGAGGACATTCAAGGACGTTCAGATCCTACTCTTAGGGTTCCTCAAACCGCCAGAGAACGTTAAAGCGGATCGAACCGCTAATTACGAATTCTACGACTGGGGCATTGGCTTGTTGCTGCGAGAGCAACAGGGCAACGCAGACGTCAATCGTCGCTATGCAAGACTAGGCACCATCGTATGGGATATACAAGAACTGCGCACCTATAAATCAGAGCCAGTATTAGCACAAGACTTCGACTACGTAGAAGGGAAGAGTAACCACTGGAGTATGGCCCAGGGTTTCTTCGGCTAGCTGGACTCAGACTCGAATGCGCGATAAACTTCGCCAGCAGCGAAGACACAAGCGATCATTCAAAGACCTCTATATCGCGCGTGGTTGTCACACAGATCGAGACTTGACTTGGAGCCTCGACTGCAGCATTTATTGAGAGTCTGAGGAACTGTCTTTGCCAATCAAGTTCTGACCATACTCACTCGCATCGTTTCTCCTGCACGCATTGTGTTCAACGGCCGCAAATTGCTGATACGAAAATGCTCAGCTCGAGGACGTGAGGCTGCATAGATTCCCGTTGAGCTTGGCGCGGAACTGGTCAACATTCGGGAGATGCTTCTCCGACTGGCTCATGGGTTGGTGCTGTCAGATACGTAGTTGGAACAACCTACGATTCCGTGCCTGAGTAAGAAGTACTCATCAGAATGTATGCAAGGAATCATGCCAACAAATGGCGTTGGGAGCTTGGAACGTCCAATGTGTGATATGGCTTGTTGCGATATCACGTAACACTTGATTGCAGCTTAACAGACGAGGAAGAGGTCAATTCCACTCACTCGCGGCCTTTCTTAACTCACTCGTCTTGTTCTCAAGCTGACATCCGACGGCTCTCTCCAGCACGGTAACAAATTCAACAGCGACCTGCACGTCATAGTCCCGCTCATCGATACCCTTCTTCTCCTCAAGGTACCCTATATCCCCGACTTGATCGAAATCTACATCCCGCTCAATCATCTCTTGTAGCTCATCGGCGCTTGCGACCTTGACACCGACCGCTCTTAACGCATCGAAAGCCCTGGCATCTGCATAGGGCCAAATTGCCTCGCCCCAGCCGTCGCAGGCTTGTACGCGGCGGCAGAAGATTTCCCCGCCTGTTTGGCCCATGCCTTTGATCGTGTTCTTGACGTACTCAATTGTTGCGTGCGCACCCCCTTCATTCGCCGCCGTTGCCAGCTCGAGCATCTCGTCCGAGTCGTTTTTGTCGCCTCCGTCGGCTTTGCTGTTCGGACCTGCATACTGCGACGCCATATCTGCTAGGTATGCCGCCGTCTTCTGTCTGTGCTGCGTCTTTGCTTCTTCAAGTGCCTCCCAGATCTTGTGTTCACCTGCAGCCTTCATCTTCCCTGGCGTGTGGAATGCGTAGGGCTCGTTGAGGAGTGTTCGTATAGAGCGCATGCCAAGCGTATGTGACAGTGGTTTACTCAGCAGGGCCGCTGTGACAAGATGCTCGAATGGTGTAAAGAGACTAGGTGGTGTGAGAGAATATGTCTTCTTGAATTTGCCAGACCGGGCTGCGTCGAGTTCGTCGGAGGGATAGCAGTATGGGATAGCGTCTTTGCTGAGAAGAAAATTGAGAATGTGCCTGGAGGTTACATCTTTGCCTGGTCCGCCGCCGTGCTGGCGCGAGGAGGTACGAATTCCATGTCGGGGCTCTTTCTTGGGTGGCTTCTCTTTTGTTGCTGACGCTGGTGGTGACTTGCGCTTTTTGCCAGCTTGCGATTTTTCTTCGGTGGGTGAATCTTTCATGGTTTCATCCTTGATTTCTTCTTTCTTCTCTTCGTCTGCAGATTGTTCTTCTCGAGTCCGGTCAGGCGCTTGCTTCTCTTCTTCGGCTTTTTGCTTCTTCTTCACAGCCTTGGCAGCTTGTGCGGCGCCTGCGGCTTTCTTTGGTGGCATAGCGAAGGTCAGGATGCTATGTACGATGAACAATTAGTCTAGATGGTTGAGAAGGCAAGGTTGAGGTTTTGTAGCAATTGCGACAAAAGTTGTGCTCGGTAGTTCCGTCTTGCTTATGAGACCGTGCATCCCCGTTCCTGACTAGAATCCAAAGCTAGAAGTCATGACGTTAATTCGTCGGAGATGCGAACCCACTTCCCCAGCCTCTTTGAATGCAGCCACAATTCGGAATGTCGGATTTGTGTTGCGGAACCACGGATCGTGTCGGACATAGCGTGGGTTGAACTTGCATGAAATTACCAAAGATTTGTGAGCTCAGCCGAGTCATTATGAAATATTTGTAACCTGCACTGAATTGTGGACAACGACCATGGCTCTCTTGTGGAGGGTTATGTGCGAGAGAACAGTGTCGACAACGGTTTGCGCCGAAAGCTTCTAGAGTTGCTGTCAGTCCTCGCGATCCAGCATGCTCAATGTCTCCAGCTCCCGCTGCACCATATCCTCAAATTCTTGTCGCGCTATTCCTGCACCTTTTGCTAGTCGGTACATGCTCTTGATGGTATATCCTATGTGCTGCTTAATGGCGATCTCAGAAGCAGAGTAACGATCAGCGGTTGACTCCAACCGCGCGATTGTGTCGGATCCAGCTCTCGAGGAGGGTGAAGTTGGCACAGGATGATCAATGTGCACCACGTCTTCATCGTCAGGGATGTGAAGGCTATTGCCGTTCGGATCTGGCTGCATTGTTACTTCTTGAGAAAGAGGATGCCTTTGGTACATCTGCTGCACGTTGTCGCCCTTCAGGGTCGAGTCGCCAATGCCTTCGTGTTGTTCGTCGGGATCGTAATTGTCCATTGCTGGTTGAACATCACCATACCTTGAGTAGTAATCTGCGTCTGACGAGGCGCCAGCGGGTGGATTGACTGAGTCTTTTCTTGGCGCCGGTGTTCCGTTGCCAGATTTATCGTATTGTGCCCAGTAATCATCGTCTTCATCGTTCTGGTTCGGAGCAGATAGTCCTCCACCCGGTCCTTGCTGCACTGGAAGACTTTGATCCTTCTCGTTGGCTTCCGTAGGAGAGCTCGACCATGACTGATCTTGCGCCAAATCCGAGTCGTATGGTATAAGCTCGGCTAGCTTCCATGCGTTACCTTCCTCGCTGCCTGTGCACCATACATAGAGCGCAGTTAAATTCCAATCATTGAGCGGTATCTGAGCTCTCAATGTTTCTGCATCGAATCTCTTGTAGCATATTCTCTCGACTTCTCCAACTTCAAGCTCTCCAGATACTGGATGGGGCTCAAAGTCCGTATTTTCTATTTTCTCTTTTAAAGTCTCTGCTTTTGAAGAATCCCAGGTCAATAACTTGGCCCAATTGTCGTGTGACGATGCAGAGCTTGTGTAATGGAGCCGCTGTCTAAGAATGGGTGAGAGGAGCTCGAGCATAGCAGGAGGAGGTCTTGGTGAAGCAAACGAGGTCGGTAAGCATGCAAGCAGCGATGGGATCAGCGTTTGGGGATCGGGGGCTGTGATAGCTTGTGCCATGGTGAATGCGGCTGATTTACTGCTGAGGTTGGAGGACCGTTCGCCCGCCTATGGGCTGATCAATCAATCTTTAGAGCTGCTGTTTTTAGCATGCTATCTCAAGAACAGCAACGCGAAGAGATTGGTAAGGCCGTAGGACAGGAAAAAAGATAAGTTGTTGTCCAGCTACACATGTGCAATGTTAAGCCACGCTGGGAAGTTAGCTTTAAGAACACTAGATTCAGGCTACCCTCAGATGTTGTATGTCATGTAAGCACAAGGCAGTCGCTGATCGAGGTCGACAGGAAAGCAACTCGGTTGTGCTCCGAACAGATTTCGTAGCGTCCATTGAACCGACGTTACCCAATAACAAATGAGAGCATGATCGCAGTGACATGATGTCGCTTGCCACTTTCACATGCCACGAGTGCCACGTTCAGGCACGATGAGAGCTTCGGCCATGGCTCCCCGCCCTGTATCCATGCAGGGTCTGGACAACGTGGTAGCGGCCTCGACGCATCGTTATTGTGGATGAAGCCTTTTAACTTCGACATTCATGAGGCTCTGCGCCACAATCACACGGGAGTTTCCACAAGGAGAACTGTTCAGCCTAAGCTTCAGGTGTTTTAAGACCAGAAAAGGTAAGTCTGCAGCGTTGATTGCTGCCCACTACCCTAGCTCCAGTCGGCGATCTCCCCGCTGTTTGCCCCTTTTTTTATCGGGGGAATTCGTTGCGTCTGGTCCGTCCTCTAGTTCCTTTCGTCACCGTTGCAGCTGAAAACATCAGGTGCACAAATATTACGCTTTTCAGGTAGCGGGGTTTAACCGCTGTTGCTGCTTGGACGGGAGCAAATGTGCAGCTCAACCTGGCCAAAGATTGGAGTTGTCGAAGGGTTAGCGGACTGAAATGAAATTCTGGCTTGCTATGCGTCTGATATGTTCAGGAGAGAAACGGGGAGCATTTTCATATAGATAAATGATTTCAGCACTTCGCCGCATACTATTCTACAAGAGGTCAGTAGCTCTTTAACTACACTGAATGCGCTCGCCAACCCCATGGAGCAGCTCACAACTGTCAGTGTGTGATCCATGCATGCTTCGTAGAATTCAGTATTTGGTGGTACAAGTGGGCCGGATTAAGCGCGCATTAGCATGCTGACAGTGGTTCTTAGCGATGCGTAATTCAGCCAGATAAACGAATTAACGTCTAGAACCGCTAGGGGGATTAGTTACCCTATAAGCTTATCGATTGATGATGAGAGTCAACTGGTTTTCAGCCTGGCAGAGTGCTATTTAGTGCTTTGCTTATTCGGGACCCATTTTTACCACCGAATATTAAACGTTACGAAGCATACCTGCAGACGAATCTCGGTCAAGGTAAAGAGACTTTTCCGCGGGTTAAATCTGAGCTTCTATCCTCACAAGCGAGCTGTCACCGTTTCATCTTTCAAAGTATCGAAAACTTTCATCCCGTTGGCAGAGGTCATGGACTTTGCAATTATGGTCTTAGAGGCGGAAGCAACCTTTACTGATGCTTCTTTTTGGACAAGCCTTTGCAGCAGTGGCTGAAATACTCGTTACTCGCTTAGCGAAAGGTGGAGGCGTTGTGCTTGATTCGCCAGCAGGATACATCCACAACTGGCTCGACCATCTTAGCACCTATATACCCATAATTTGTTCACGAGCTCATGACCTACAGTATTTAGGGCTCACCACATGCACTGTCTCACTTCCTTACTTGGACGAGATCATATATCTTGCTCCAAATCAGCGCAAACCCTTTGATTTGCCCAAGTTTCTCATCAGACCCTGCGACTGATTCTCAAGACAGATTCTCAAATTGCTTGCTAACCAGTGTACATAGACACCTCAACGTTCGTTCTAGCTCACCTCAGAGATAATCCAACTTGTCCGCCCTTGCACATCCCTTCCGCCTCAAAAAGGAATTAAACTTGCGATTTTCCTCAGTATGGCCACAGAGAAAGCGGAGATCAAAGTCATAGGCGTGGGCCTGCCACGTACGGGCACAGCCTCGTTGCAACGCGCTCTCACAATCCTCGGATATGGCCCTTGCCATCATATGCAGACCGACGTCCTCGCCGATGGCTTCCCATATACCAAAGCCCGTCGGTGGCTGGCAGTCTTCGACATGAAGGACAAGGTTCAGCGGCGGACTGAGATGCGGAAGATCTTCGAGGAGGGAGGATTTAATGCCACAGTGGACTATCCACCGAGTGTATTTGCCGAAGATCTGATCGAGATGTATCCTGATGCAAAGGTGGGCCCTCTAATCTGTGCCAGGTGAGCTTTTGCGAGGATTGGCTAACCTCCAGCGTATCAGTTTATCTTGTCCCTTCGCAAGACCCCCGAAGCCTGGCGTAAGTCCTTCAACGACACCTTGGACCTTACCCGGACTCCATGGTTCAAGTACTCCACGTACCTGTTGCCGAGTTCGCGAATGATGTTCCAACCACTGTGCCAACGATGGGAGGATCTAAACGCGAAGCGTCTCGATGGAGCTCAGGCCTATAGAAATGATTCAACGGATGTGTATACCCGACACAACGATTACATTCGGACGGTAGTGCCAAAGGAAAGATTGCTAGAGCACGAAGCTAGTCAAGGGTGGGCGCCTCTATGTGCGTTCTTAGGCGTCGAAGTCCCCAAAGACGTGAGCTATCCGCACGTGAATGATACAAAGGACATTAGGAAGTGGTTCTATGTTGGTGCTGGGATGGGTTTGTTGGTGTGGGCTTCTTGGATCGTGGCTGGTGTGGCGGCGTATACATACTTGCACAAGTAATTGGGACGCAAACAGCGACTTCTCGAATGCATTTAAGATCTGGGAGTGGTGATCAGATGTCGTCAATGCCACAGATACCGTTGTTCGAAGCGTCTCGACTTGTCCGAAGGTGTACGGTTCCTTGGAGTTGTATGATCCGGTCGGGTTGATGATCACGCGCACCTGTAAGCCCAATATTTCTGCCAATATTTACGTGCCTCTTTTTGATCTTCCACTTCGAGCGAAGACCGTGAGCCGGGATTGTCCTCAGTTGAGAAGCTGCGGCTACATCCGTGCTAATTAACAATTGACTTGATTGATAAATTCCGGCCCAAAAATGATTGACGTGTCGCACCCACGGAAGAGTGGTTCAAAGCCGAACAACTGCACTCCGAAGTTTGTTTCCCCAGTGCGGTCGACTCCACTACAACCACGCCGGCTGAATTTACTAATATGAACAGAATGATAATCTTCTGCATTTCTCACGTACACGGAAATCCTCTTGGGAGCTTGTGTTCGCTACTGAGATTGTACAGCTAACGTAGTCACATCATGAGTAGAAAATCCAGTGAAGCTGAGGTACAACCATTGTTGGATGGCCACAAGAATGCTGTCACAGTCCAATTGCCGGGTGAGGATAGTCAAGAATTTCACGACGATGGACATCTCAGCCGCAGTATATTGCGCAAGGTTGATTTGAGATTGTGCACCATTGCCGGCATACTGTGCAGTCTCAACCTGCTCGATAGTGGCATCATCTCATCAGCAGCCGTTACGTCGATGCCGCAAGACCTAGGCCTGACCGGTGATCGGTTCTCCGTGGCGATTTTTATCTTCACTGTGGCTTCCATATCCGCCCAGCTGCCCGCGACCATTATCATGCGTTTGGTGGGTCCACCGAGCTTTTTCAGCTGCATTACACTGTGCTTTGGCCTGATCACGTTGTGTACGGCATTCATTACCAGCTGGAGGCAAATGATAGCGCTCAGAGTCTTGCTAGGAATCAGCATGTCCGGCATCTACCCTGGTCTCAGCTATCTGATTTCAGCTTGGTATGCGCGACGTGAACAGCAGTTGAGGTTCGCCTTCCTCCAGTCTGGCCAGGTCATCATTCTTGCTACAGGAAACATTGTCAATTTTGGCCTGAACCAGCTCGATCGAGCGCATGGCCTAAGGGGCTGGCAATGGATGTACATAGTCCAAGGCTCTATCACCACCCTTCTAGGCCTGCTAACGTTCTTTTGGATACCGCACTTTCCAGAGAACTCTGCCAGAAATATCAAATTCTTGACAACAGAAGAGATCAATCACGTCTTGGCACGGATCGACCGTGACCGAAAGGATGCAGGCAGACCGGAGCCATTTACCTTCAAAGCAGTCTTGGTACCCTTCTTGGACTCCAAGCTCTACGCGTTCGCTCTGCTGTTTCTTTTGCAGAACCTCGTCTCGACAGCATTGTCCTACTTCCTGCCGATAATTCTTCAGTCTGGCATGGGCTTCAGCACGAATAAAGCGATTCTCCTCTCCGCACTGCCATATTACTATGCAGTTCTACCAGTCTTGCTCAGCAGCGTCATTGGCGACAGATTTCGCATACGGGGGCCAGTTGTCGTTTTCAATGCATCGTGTCTCATTGTCGGATTCTGCCTACTTGGCTTCCCTAGCCAGGTATCCGTACGTTATGCTGGCACGTTCTTGGCAACTGGTGCCTATGTATCAAACTGGGCCGCCTTGAGCACATATCAAGCGAACAATATTACCGGCCAATGGAAGCGGGCAACGGTGGCCGCTGCGGTCTCAGCATGCAACGGTCTCGGTGGCGTCGCAGGATCGTACATTGTGCGAGCTCCGGAAGCGCCAAGATACATGACTGCTATCTGGGTCAGCGTTGGAAGTCAGCTTTTGATGATCGTTTTGATTCTTGGGTGCACAATATTCTTCTGGCGCGCCAACAGGAAAGCGCAGAAAGGCAAAGGCGTTATAGAAGGTGTTGTAGATTTCAGATACACTTATTAGTGAGCTAGGGCGCTCCTGTGGTTATGCACCAGATGCATCTACTTCTGCCAATCCTAATTCTAGACAAAGTACAGACTTATTCTCCGAGCAAATTTCGTGGGAGCTCACTAACGCTGAAACTGCTTAGCCAGGTACAAGTCTAGTGTTACCGACTCCTGGCAGGCGGTGTGGACTGTGGCAACAATAGCAGCTATCTACCCCGGATCGGCAGTCAGACCTTCTTAACGCGGAACACGGCAATCTGGCAAAGTGGCAGCTTCGTTCCCAGTAGCGACGAGCCGTGGCTGGCTAAGCTCGCAATTACGAAAAAGCGTAATCGGATGCTGCACCCCGGATTTTATTGCCGTCAGAGTTCTCTCATTACTGTGGCAGGATTTGGGCGACGTGTCTGTTTCGTCATCGACAAAGGCGCCTTTGAAATGTTGCCAGGGTCATCAGCCAGCACGCCATTTTGGAAGAGATGAGCCCATTGACGAACAAGGCAACTCTGACTGGGGGAAATCGACTGGTCCAGTTTTTCTTGCCTGGTATCTGTTAGTCAACTTAGTCAAAACTCTTCTTTCGGCTGTGTCACATGCCAGCAATCGGAGCTGGCGCAGCGGCATTAGTGTCGATGAGCACCAATTCCGTTTCGTCCGTCCCGCAAATCAAAAGGTGCTCGCATCCGAGCGCTGTCTGTGCCTGCAGGAGGGCTCTCGACTAAACTGAACGTGAGGAGAAAGTCGACGGATTTTTTGGATCTCTGACGCGTAAGTTGCATCAACCTGCTGAATGCCTTCTGACGTCTTTTTTCACCTTGTTCTGCCAAATATCGACGATTCAAATCACCTCGAACGAGACCAACCTCTACGTGGTCATGTATCACACAGCTGTCATACACATGTTTGGGTTGCAAGGGGGAGAGAGAGTCCGGATCATGTGGTACACCGCTCCTCCAAATTAGGGCATGAGCTTTGCCAAGGTGGGCAAAGAAACTTCTTCCACCCAGAAGTATGCGGTCGACTATTTCTTCCGCATCCTGTCCGAGAACAGTAACGCTGCTGCGGATGATAATTTCTCGACCCAACTTCCTGCTCCCCACTTGGACCATGGTGCACGTTGCGTGCGACTACCAATCGCGGGTCGTCGCGTCGACCACAACATAAGTATCTCTCCTCACACGCCAGCCTGCACCGGGTCTCGTGCTCTCGCTCTCGCTCGCCCTCTTGTTGTTCTCCTTCTAGACCTGCAGTGATTTGGCAGTGACGGTGCTGCTAAACCCACATACGCTACCAACTCACCCACATACCAAACAAGACTGCCACCTTGCAGCATCACACACCCAGTGCCCACATCTGTCAACTACCACCTTTTTGCCTCCCGCCCTGGCCCTTGCTGAATTGTCTCCCTTCTCCTTCGCCTCTCCTCTTCACCATGGGCTCGATTCAGCTTCCAGAGTCTCCTCCCGTATCTCCTCCCAACGGCATCATGGGTCAGAATGGCTTCTCTGTACCTTTGTTCCCGTCCAAGCCAAACATTCTGTACATCATGGCTGACCAACTGGCCGCTCCCTTGCTAAAGATGTACAACAAGAACTCCCAGATCAAGACACCGAACCTCGACAAGTTGGCTGAGAAAGCGGTCGTGTTCGACTCGGCGTACTGTCCATCTCCTCTCTGCGCACCCTCCCGAATGTCTCTGATCTCGGGACTGCACGTTTCGAAGATCGGAGCATATGACAATGCCTGCTCAATCAGCTCCGATATCCCTACCTACGCCCACTATCTGAGAGCGTCGGGCTACGAAACGATTTTGGCAGGAAAGATGCACTTCATTGGAGATCAATTGCATGGCTACGAAAACAGGTTGACTGCGGATATCTACCCAGGCGACTACGGCTGGGCTGTGGATTGGGACAACCCAAACAGAAGATTAGAATGGTATCACAACAGCAGCTCTATCTTGCAGGCCGGTCCATGCGTGCGGACGAACCAGCTAGATTATGACGAAGAGGTTCTGCACAAATCAAAGCAATGGCTGTACGATTACGCAAGAAGCCCGTCAGACAAGAGACCGTTCTGCTTGACCGTGTCCTTCACGCACCCGCACGATCCATATGCGATCGAGGAGAAGTACTGGGACTTGTATGAGGATGTGGACATTGAGTTGCCCAAGGTCAATATTAAGCCTGAAGACCAGGACCCGCATAGCAAAAGATTGAGATACGTTTCCGAGTTGGAGGGACACAACTTTACCGATGAACAGATCAAGAGAGCAAGGCGAGCCTACTACGGCGCAGTCAGCTACATCGACGACAACGTGGGCCAACTGCTGGAGGTCATCAGAAAGTGCGGCCTGGAGGAAAACACCATTATTGTATTCTCTGGTGATCATGGCGACATGATTGGCGAGCGCGGTCTGTGGTACAAGATGTCATACTTTGAGAATTCGGTCCGCGTGCCCCTTGTGATTAGTGCTCCAAAGCAATTCCGACCCCACCATGTCTCGGAGAATGTGTCAACTGTGGATCTTTTGCCTACTTTTGTCGACCTTATCGGAAGTCAGTTGGTTCCCGGGTTGCCTATGGACGGCCTGTCCTTACTGCCACATCTGTACGGCCAAGGCGGGCATGACACAGCATTTGCGGAGTACATGGGCGAGGGCACCGTCTCACCACTCATGATGATTCGCCGGGGTCCGTGGAAGTATATCACCTGCCCAGTTGATCCACCGCAACTCTTCAACCTCGTCGAGGACCCTCTCGAAGTCAAGAACCTTGCTACAAGCACAGATCCCGCCATCAAGTCTGTCTTCGACGCCTTCGAAGCAGAAGCCCAAGCAAAATGGGACTTTAAGAAGATCACTGAGGATGTTCTCCTCTGCCAGCGCAAGCGCAAGTTCGTCTGGAGTGCACTGACCAAAGGTCGCTTCGAGTCCTGGGACTGGCGAGGCAGTGAGCTTGATGACGGCCGTAACAAATTCATTCGCAGCACGATGCCGCTGGATGATCTTGAACGCAAGGCTCGATTCCCGGTGCATCCGGATATGGTTGTACCACCGACGATTGGCTACGAGCATATGAACGCTGTCAGCAACCTAAGAGGCGGACCGCCAGAGAAAAAGTTGCAGGTACAGTCGAAAGTCACCGTCACTGAGGTCCCAGTTTCGCAGCCAGTTCATTTTCGCTGATGATTGAAAGACGCAGGTGTCTCAATATCATTGAGGTGGGTATCAGCATTGGATTGATTTTGGATCACGACACTCGTTTGATTGATGTTGACGTGCACAGTACCACTTGAAAGAGCAGAGCGAGCTAAGAGTTGTGAACCCTGATTTTGATGTTGACGCGCTTAAAGCGTAATGCACTTGAGTTAGAATGTGCTGCGTTTATAAGCGAGGGTGTTCGGGGTGTCTTGGTTGCTTTTTTGTGGGCATCTTTTCACTAGCATGGAAGCAATAGCGGCATGGAGTATGACAAGATAGCTAGCATCAATAGGTTAGACAGCAACGACATGATATCTTGCTGCACTTGCTGTCATCGTGTTTCGACACTGTGGAATTATCCCCCAAGCCTTTTTCGAAAGGCCGTGCACAAGTGAGCCGTACTCTGTTAGCCTCTGGCATCTATCCGCTCTTTGGTCCATGCCAAAGCGCCACATGTGACTTCTGGTGACCGACACAGGCAGACGTCTGCGAAGGGACGGTCGTAGGGAGGTCGAGGACGTACGGAGCTTGGACAACAGACGCCGCCATCACACCCGGAGGAGTCATTCAAATATATTTCGTCGGGAAGACACCCGCTCTTGCGCGGTCCGTCGGCGGCTGTGTCGACAGATGTGTGAGTAGGGTGCTAAAGTTACGAACGGCTGTGTACTGCCGTATCATAAGTGTCTTTGTGGCCGTAGGAGCATACCACTGTGCTCTGTCGCCAACTCAAGGGACGATGGCAACACCAACAGCAACAGCAAGAGCGAGAGCAGGTTGACCAGCTGGTAGACCGGGGTGACCACGCATGCACGAGTCAACGAGATCGAGCTACCTGATGCAATCCGCGGAATCGATCGTGTTTGAATTGATCTTCGCTTTCCACTTGCGTTGCTCCCGAGTGCCAGTGTGCGACGGAGTCTTCGAGCATCGCTGATACAAGAGTTCAAGTGAATGTTGAGGGAAAATGATAAAACGAGTGTCAGGGCCGAGCTGCGCGATGCGGAGATATTGTTCATATCTGGAACCGGAGTGAGCTATTGATGGGGGCCTTCTTGTGTGTTGGCTTGTTATCTGTCGCGCCGCTGGAACTATATTGAAATTTGGTGGGAAATGTCTGGGCCATACGAGTCGAATGGAGATGTGTAATTGATGGTCCTCGAGACGGAAACTCAAGGCCCAGTCGAGAGTCCTCTGAACTTTGGAGTACCTAGGGTCCTTGATGTCCTCGATGCGCTCAGCATAGGTGCAGACAATGACTATGGCTTGGCAACCTGAAGTGAAGCCTACAATCATATTGAGGAACACTAAGCTGACAAAGTACCCATGCGAGATACCTCAGCTTGCTAAACTATTAGAGCACGGTGTCTGCACCTAGGTCTGCTCTACGTCAGATCAACATAGTGAGGTTCGAATCTTGTTTCACCGTTCTAAGGCAATAACCTGCTAGGATCCAATCTCCCTTCCCTGTCTTTCTTCTTCTCCGCCTCGTTCAAGGGCCTCACATACAGGCCGAACATCCTCAGATTCCTGTCCATCGTGACAACCATGGTGCGCAGTTGTACGATCGTTTTCCTCGTCAACACTTGCCGTCGCTGCACATCTATAGCCCGTGAAGGGTGAATATTCAGTTGTTCTCCGATATGCTTTCGCAAGCGAGTCTCGGGCCACAGACTATATGTAGCGGGGTTTGGCTGGGGTGGCAGAGACGCAATCTCAGGGCCCGTCAACTTGATGCCAAATTTGGCTTTGCGGTGTCGTCGCCGTTCCCTCCGGGTTTCCTGCTTGTCGGAGTAGATCTTCTCGTCGTCTTTGTAGCGATTGACCTGCTGTTTCCAGTAGTCGACTTCTTCTAGAGGAAGATCAAGATTGCCCGGGCCGCAAAGCTCTTCGATGGTCGAGATTGGTGAAGGCGGGTACTTTGACTTCTCGCGGTCGAGAGCAGAGGAACTCCTGCTGACACGCCGTAGGGCGCGACCTAAATGGTCAGTGGTCTGTGTCGCGCGCTTTTCGGCCAGCCTAACGAGGGCGAAGAGTAGTTTGACCCAGTGCTTGACTTCCTCAGCGTTTAGGGTGCAACCGTGTTGGCGGAACTCGATCGTGCAGGGCCGAAGTATGCTGGGATCTTGTTCGCCCGGTGACAGCTTTGTGTACGCGTGTCGATCTGCCAGACGCCCAAAGTCCACCAAGACACCATGGTATGGACGTTGCCGCATCTCGACGCCTTGGACTTCGACCTGTTTCTGAACAGCGAAGAAGAGATCTTCCGGGGCAGGCCAGGATCGAGGAAATAATTCGCTGCATCAGTCCAAGTGTCTTGAGCGAGGCGCCTCCAGCGTTTTATGAAGCTCTGTTCGTTCGATCTAAGGTTGTGCCGCGACACGTGTTTCTCGGTAAGCTCTATCACCTTCACCTCTTCATCCCTCGAGGCGTTTCGTGGCCGATTGGGTGTGAAAACAGGCGCGATAGGTGTAAAAGTGTTCAGCTTGCCGCGCCTTCGAAAAGAGTGCAGGCTTGACAACATTCTCTCGTTGCTGATGACGAGAAAGGCGATATGGCGAAGGACGCTGAAGTCGATACCTTCCTCAATCGGCCAGTCCAGTCCAATATGTACATGTGTGCCAGCGAAAACACTTTCTAGCGCACTCCAAGACCTTTGCTCTCCGATGCCATCGGCAGTCGCTTCTCGCCATTTGGCAAGACCTGTTTCATCTTTATCATCGTCGCCGTCGCTGCCGTCGCTATCGGCGTCAAAACGAGCACTTATGGCTGGGCTATCTTCCGTCCCATGGTTTTTAAACTGCGTGAGGTATCTGTCAAGTTTTCGACATCCGCGGTCCAGCTCTGCGTAGCTGTATTTCTTTGAAACCAGCTCTATTCCATCGCTACTCCACTCCCTGCTTTCCTGGTCCGAAAGTCGCAACGCAGCCTGAACTTCGCCCCGCGTCGCTGGTAGGACACTGTAGTCTTTGGTCAAGATCCACTTGCTGTAGTCGATGTTTTGCTTGAGCTGTGCGACCACTGCACGTTCCAACCCTGGCAAGAGTTTTTGTTGCATATCTGCAGGCGTTTCTCGGAATCGCTCGTAGACAATGCCATCGTGCGCACGATCGACTAGGCCTCCGAGAACTTGAGGCTTCAATCGTGCTTTGAACAGAACATCTTGAGCGACAAGCAGGGACTCAAGAGCATAAGTACGATGAATAGGTCGACTTCGATGTTCGTATTTAGGGCTGCGATACTGGAACCAGTTCAAGGAAGGATGATGTTTACTCGCGAGCTCGCAGGCTTTATCGCAATCCTCGTTCTTCACGGAGATCAACCACGTCGGCCATCGCTCACGTCCGTCCATAGCATCAACGAGTCGGTATTTCTTTGCTTGCGCAATAATCAGGTCATGTCTGACATCAGATCGAGGAAGAATTTGCGGGCGCCGTTTCGAGTCATACTGATCGAGGACACGCTGAAGCCTCTTTCGATGGAACGCCAGCACAAATTCCAACTCGACGCCCCAACTTTGTGCACGACTATCGATCTGTTCCGAGGGTGTAGAAACCAATACCTTGTCACTCACCTCATGAGCTCCCTGCCGTTTCGCCATGGCTTTTGGGGAGGGTCGAGCGACTCGGGAGCACAGCTTGGAGCCATGACTGACCAAGGACGCGAGGTTGACTTTTGTGTAGACTAAACCAGTCGGAAAACAATGAAGGAAGCAGAAGCCGCAAGAGGAAATTGATTCGATTGCTCCTGTCGCATGGTGCTTGGACAAAGAGTTCTCTTAGCCGAAAGCCTTGACCGCGAACAAAGAGTGTGGAACTTCTCGAGGCCCGCGATCAGCTCACCATCAGCAGCAAGCGAAAGACAAAGAACGCATCTTCGATGCACGCACCGCCTATAACTCCGCACATCTTGTCAACGTTTTTGGTTTGGCTTATGTATGAGCCATAAGCGGTCAGTATCAAAGTGCTTCACACCGTCGCGGGAGGCGAACAGTGCGGGTCACTGCTGTGCGCAAAACATCTGAAACAAACTCCTCTACTCATTGCGTCAGCAACCTCGGTTTTTAACCTGTTCGCGTTCTCATGTCTGAAATTGCTGACTCATATCCATTGCATCACGGTGAATCGTTGATGATGACCATTGTGAGCATTTGACGCGTCGCATGATGACAGAGGCTTGCGTTGCGCCTCATAAGAGTGTTTAGGCGAAGGCAGCTTGATGTCCATGCAAAATTTCTTAAATGGAGAAATTTCAGGCCGTCAAAAGGCCCAAACCAGCGACTTAGGCCCTGTTCAAGCCGTATAGTTCGATGGTCTGATCAAGAGTCCTTGGTTCTACTCTAGTAGCAATACCCGAGACAACATACATCCTTCCCGAAGGCATTCCCTGTATTCGTAGGAAGCGACTCGACTGTGGTCCTCTTGGTACGAAGGCTTTTTCGATACCTCTTTGATGAGTCATCAATGGCAAGATAGAAATACAAATAAAGCCTGGAACGCCTGTTACGACTGGCACCCTTCCAGGATAATTGATATCATCTTGGCGTAAAGACCGCGAGCCCTACTTTTGGTTTAACACAAAAGCACGACCATTAATTCGAATGTAGTTTCAGTACTCCACACGCACCCCAGAATGCCGATATCATGCTGGCCGTGACACTGATGGGCACCCCTGCGTTTTACACATCACCAGGGTGATATGCTTGCCACCAAATCCAAAACACCAATGTTCCAGAGATGATCAGAGCATGGTAGAGCAGAAGCCGATATACTTAAATTACGAGTTCGCAATCCAATCCCCATACTTTTTCTCCACCGGGTTGCCCAAACTCCCAACGACTTTTTTTCTTCGGGACACAATAGACCAATATAATTACGGACGACGACTTGCATTTATGCCAAGGAATTAGCCAGTAATAGCAGCGCTGAGCACAGAACTTCAGGTCACAACGAAACTGCTTTTCATGAATGGGAGGCCGGCCGTCCACAGGTGGTTTCTTTTCCCCAGCTCTGTATTCGTAATCAGAGTGATCATCCGGCCATTCTTGCTCTCCACTGAAGATCATGTCCTTACGAGGTCTATCATACTGTTCGATAAATAATCAGTAAAAGCGTGAATACACTAAGTAGACACTAACCTGTCGAAACTTACACGTATCCAGCTGGAATACAGAGAACCATATCTTGAAAACACCACGTAACGACCCGTACCTTTCAACAAGTCTCCAGATGAAGTCATTGTCATTGTGGACAGTGCGTGTCTTCAAGTCAACCGGCTGCACAGTTCGCTGCTTCATAACGTGCTCTACTCCGAGCAGGAGGTCAAGCGGGCCATGGCATGGAAACGACACGTAGCCGGAATTCTGAGCTGCTGAGATGTCTGCGCCTGGGGGTAATCCAGAATTTTTCGAGAGATTGTATCTTGTTGTCCGCATTATCGAGTTTGAATTAGGTAGAAAGCTGGATCGAGATTCAATACCCGATCCTGGAGAGCGCGCCACGTTGAATTGCTTGCTGGCGTAGAAACGGAGCTTGAAACTGTCAATGTACATTTTGCGTTGTTCACCCAGCCAAGCGGCAAGAATTGTCGCCAACTCCGTCTTTCGTGTTTCCGGTATTTGCAAGGGTTCGGAAGCAGACCATCTTCTGGACAACGTGTTTCGATAAAACGTTGTGATCTATAAGCGACTTCGGTTGGAACGTCTTCGTGCTGGAGCAGACGACAATCCTATCGAGGTCAGTAAAGATAATAGTCTCATTTCGACACATACGCAACACCACGTGATACGACAGTGTTTGTCCGTGCGAGCTTTTCTGGGTGGTGGTAGTGGCCACCAGTCCCAACGTGCAACTGAATTACGCTCAACATATATTTGAAACTGATCAAACAAAGAACCCGAGCCGGGAAAACAGAAACTGATGTCGAGGTAGGCACTGTCATCAGCGTATCTCGCAGACCAGTGTAGGGTAATCTGACGGTCTGTGATCGAAGTCTCTGAAGTAACCGGCGAGATGGCAAGCCGCTAAGCATGTACATTTCGAGTTTTCTGAGGTAGTCCAGATCTGCTTGAAAAGGATCTTGCAGATTTTTTGCGCCACAAACGTCCAGGGGCTCTCCGAACTTGCTTTCCAAAAAACATTCTCGTCTGCGGTATTCGTCGTTGGTGAGATTTGGGGCGAATCTATCTGAACCTCGATTGAGTCATAAAACCTCGGATCATCACAAAGCCAAAGGTCCAAGACAAAGAGCCTTTCTTCGGAGGATGCCCGAGACCTGGATGGAACGGCTTCTTCCTCTTCGGCTCCATCATCACCGTCGAGCTCTCTGATCAAATTTCTCGCGAGCCTGACGCGGTGGAATCGGCTTCGAAATAGTTCTGCACTCTCTTTTTCGAGTCTCGTGGTCGAGCAAGGTCTCAGGTCAAGACAATAATATTTGAAGTGATTTACGAGTTCTTGCTCTAACAATATACCACCCAACTTGGATCGTAGTAATGAGATCACATCCATTAGCCCTGCTCATTCACGGAAACAATGCGCTAGATAATCCTGAGCAATGACTATCTCATCTCGATGGTCCTCTGCTGCAACAGAGTCTATATCTTCGGTGCTGGAAACAAGTCTCTCAATTCCTATCGGCGCCCGGCTGTTGCCTGGTTGGGATGTAGGGAAAATCTAGCACGCTGTTTGTTCGATTTCAGGATCGAGAACTGAAAGCCGTCGGAAGTGACGTCCCTATTCCACTATCATGTTCGGAGGCAATTGTATAGTTCATGCTCGCTAGAGTGTCTAGATGCCTGGACCCTACCACTTTCTTCCTGAGTTGCGGCGTCTCTCTGTGTCATTTCTGGTGCTTTGTGCTTACTCTGCTGGTTGAGCACCCTAGCGAGATTAATCATGCCCCCTAGTTCGTCTTGATGCTTATGTCCGAGCACTTACTTCCTCAGCTGCAGTGTCTCTAGACGCATCTTTTCTGCCTCTCCATATTTGCTCTGCTGATTGAGCACACCAGCCAGATCATTAATGTTCATCAGCGTGTGTGGATGCTCGAGTCCGAGCACTTGTCTTCGTATCTGTAACGTCTGTCGATGCAAATTCTCTGCCTCTTGGTACTTGCCCTGCTCGCGAAGCACCTCGGCGAGGATGCTCATGGCCGTTAAAGTGTCTTGATGCTCGATTCCGCGCACTTCCTTTGTCAGCTGTAGCGTCTCTCGATGCAGCGTCTCTGCTTCTTTGTACTCGCCTTGCCGAGCGAGCAATAAGGTTATATAGTTCATGCTCGCTAGTGAATCTAAATGCTTGGGCCCCAGTACTTTCTTCCTTAATCGCAGTGTCTCTCGATGCATTTCCTCTGCCTCTTTGTACTTGTTCTGCTCGCCAAACCCCTCGGCGACTTTGCTTAAGCTCATTAGTGTATCTGGATGCTCAACTCCAAGCACTTTTTTTCTCAACTGCAGTGCTTCCCGACGCAGGATTTCTGCCTCCTGGTGTTTGCCTTGCCGGCTGAGTGCGTCAGCTAGATTATCTATGCTCGTGACTGTCGATGAATGCTCAGAACCAAGCGCTTTCCTCTTTAACTGCAGTGTCTCTCGATGCAGTACTTCTGCCTCTCCATGTTTACCTTGCCGGCTAAGTGATAGCGTGACATTGTTCATGCTCGTCAACGTCGAAGGATGTTCAGTCCCGAGCGTCTTCTGCTTCATCTGTAGCGCCTCTCGATATAGCTCTTCTGCCTCTTTATGCTTGCCTTGTTGACTGAGCACTTTAGCGAGATTATTCATGCTCGCCAATGTCTCTGGATGCTCAGGACCAAGCACTCCCCCTCTTAACTTCAAGGTGCGCCGACGTAAATCTTCTGCCTCCTCGTGCTTGTGCTGCCGGCTAAGTGCCCCTGCTAGGTTGTCCATGCTTGTTAGTGTCGATGGATGTTCAATTCCGAGTGTTTCCTGCTTCATCTGTAACACTTGTCGATGTAACCCTTCTGCCTCTTCATACTGGCCTTGATCGCGAAGCATTTCAGCAAAATTATTCATGCTCGCTAGCGTATCTGGATGCTTAGGTCCGAGTACTTGCTTTCTCACTCGCAGCGCGTACTTATGCTTCTCTTCAGCCTCCTTATGCTTGCACCGGTTGCTGAGTACTTCTGCCAGGTTGCTTATGGTCCTGAGTGTGTCCGGATGCTGAAGTCCAAGCACTTCTTCCGCCAGCTGCAACGTCTCTCGATGTATCTTTTCTGCCTCTTCATACTTGCCTTGTCTGCTAAGAACCACAGCAAGATTGTTCTTGCTCCCTATTGTCAATGGATGATCAGACCCGAGCACTTGTGTCCGCACCTGTAATGCCTGTCGATGTAGCTTTTCTGCCTCTTCATACTCACCTCGCTTGCGAAGCACCTCAGCGAGATTATTCGTGCTGTCCAACGTCGTTGGATGCGTAGGTCCGAGTACTTGCTCTCTCCATTGTAGGGTCTCTCGATGCATCTCTTCTGCCTCTTCATACTTGCCTCGCTGGCCGAGCACCTCGGCAAGGTTGTCTGTCGTCGTGAGCGTGTGTGGGTGCTTGGGCCCGCGCGTTTCTTTTGTGAGCTGCAGCATCTCTCGATACATCTTTTCTGCCTCTTCATACTTGCCTTGTCCGCTAAGAACTGTAGCAAGGTTGTTCATGCTCGCCAGTGTGTCCGGATGACTAGGTCCGAGCACTTTTGTCCGCACCTGCAACATCTGTCGATGTAGCTTTTCCGCCTCGTTGTATTCGCCTCGCCTGCTAAGCACTATGGCCAGATTGTTTGTACTCGTCAGTGTGTTCGAATGGTCAGGCCCGAGAACTCTCTCTCTCTCCCGCAGCGCGTACCGGTGCATTTCTTCTGCTTTTTCGTACTTGCCTTGGTCTCCAAGCACTCCAGCTAGGCTGTCTACTATCGCTAGTGTCGATGAGTGTTCCAGGCCGTGCGCTCCCCTCGCTCGCTCCAGCGTCTTTCGGTACATCTCTTCTGCCTGACTGTAATTGCCTTGAACGCAAAGCACACCGGCAAGGTTAGCCATGTCCGTCAGTGTCTCGAGGTCTTCGGGACCCAGGTTGTGCTCTGTTACATGCTTGAGAAACATTTGGATCGGACGCAGATCATCCCATTTGCCTAGGTCGTATAACAGTCTGATTGTTGTCCGAACGTGGTCTCGATCCCGCTTGGCCATGGGGTATGCCAGTCCACACGCCGTCGACAGAGTCGTAAAGTTTGCTCTTACGTGTGGCGCCAGCCTCGTCTTCAGGCTTAGATTATCTGCATTGTCGTTGATTGCGTCGCTGAGGAGCTCAAGAGTCGCCAAGCTCCATATCTGCCGTTCTTCCACATTCAGCCGGTCATGTGCCCAGGTGTGCACCAGCTTGTGCACGGCGTAAGTCTCCTGCTCTGTCCCCACTGACACCAATGAGTATGCTCGCAGAACTGCAAAGCCGCCTCGGATCGAGGTTTCATCGAGCATTTCTTTACCGCATGATAGTAGCTTGGCCCATTGAACATGTTGGTGGGAAGCCGACATGTTCGAGTCTATTGGCGCACTCGCAAACACCGAGAAGAGCTTGAGAAAGATATCATCAAAGTTGATGAAGGCTAATAAGGTGAATAATCGACTCGACAAAGGCGAGCGTCGTTTGATGGAGGCAAAGGACATTTCCAAAGTGCTCGACACGCTGCTACCATACTGATGTAAATTCGAGTGAGCCTCTTGTTCCAAAAATTGCTTACGATGTGCTCGATACTCTGGTAGATACGATTGGACTCTGAGGCCCATCTCTTTCAGGTATGACCCGGCCAACGTGACTGCCAGGGCGAGGCACCCTAACTCTTGCACGATTAAGGTGACTTCGTGCTCAACTTCCACGCCAGTTTCTCGTGGCTGGGCACACTTTCGAAATAGTAACGCGGCTTCATCGTCGGCCATCTCCTTCACCTCGACTCCCCCATGCGAGCTCAAATCACGCACGCGCGAGATGCGAGTCGTGACAATGCGATCGAGGTAGATACTGTCGGGCAGGTAGTGGTGAAGGTCGATGAAGTCTGGATCTCGTACGTCGTCAACTGCATCGGCACTGTCCATCACCCACAGCGATCGCCCTTGTTGGTCATCGAACCAGTTCTTGACAGCGGCCACCGCATTAGCAATGTCTGTTGGGGCAGATTGAAAGGCTGTTTGAGGAAACAACTGTCTGTATATATGCAGATAGTCGCGCTCCAGTGTCTGCTTCGACCCGGCCTGGATCCAGAATCGATTCTGGTAGCGGCTTCGGTGTTGCAGTGCGTAATGTAGCACTAACTGCGACTTGCCCGATCCGCCCAGCCCGTGTACCACTACCGTCCTCATTTGCATGCCACTATGATCTGTATCAGTTATGGGCGGCAACTGCTTCTCCAGCTGTCGCTCGAGACTGGGTCGTGGGACATAAGTGGTCACTGGATGCCAGCCAGCATAGGAATAAGAGCCCGTGAGCTTCGTAGAAGCGGAGAGTACTAGTCCTGAAATGATCATTAGCCTAAGTGTACAATCGCTTGGTTCAGTCCTTGCTGAGGACTGGAAAAGCATGCCAACGAATACCGAGGCAAGTAAGAATGAAATTGATAGAGGATGAATTGGTGATATAACTACGTACGATGCTTCCTCGACGAGGTTGTAAAAGCTCAGTCCTTACCCTGATTGAACGTCACATTCCCAGTAATTCCAGCAAAGTTGTTCATCGGACCACTGCCCGTATTGACGTGGTTGTGTTGCGTGCTGCTTCCTGTGCTAACGTATTGGTGGCCTTCGAATGCATTAAAAGTCTGCCAAGGCCCATCTTCTTCCGGCAGAGATGGCTTCGCCAACTTCATCTCGACAATAATTTCTTCAAGCTGCGCGCCGAGCTCTGGCTTCGCCAACTTCACGCTGTGGTAGTTGACTAGGTCTTGGACACTTTCCGCGATCACTTGCATCAACTCTTCCACTCTACTGCCTTTGCCTAGTGACTGCGCTACCTTGCGATATCGCTTGTACCATTGATCGTCGTCGCCCGGAATGGTCTTTTCAAAGATGGTGCACAACTTCTCGGCACTGCTCTTGCAATTCTGGATGGTTTTCGACAAGCTTTGAGCGACATCAGGTGGGAGCGCAGACGCTTTGAGCTTGAACTGCTCGTGGCAGGTCTGGAGAGTGTCTCGTAGGACCGGCAGGCGGTTTCCCACGGTCTCAAAGGTCTCAGACAACTCTAGGTCTTTCCGCACGCTCTTCCAGACCTTGACCGATCCATCAATGATTGAGATGACAGCACTGATGCCGCTCAATACTTCGAGGCCTGACATAGCGATGAATCGACTTCTCAATGCGATAGAAAGGAGGATAGAAATCTTGTCTGAGTAATCGAACGATGCAGCATTAAAGGCAGCAGCGAATCGCCCGGGCCTTCATGGTTGCTTCGTTAGGCTGAAACAGATGGTTAGTGACCAATCTCGAGTACAGCACAGAACCGCCCCAACGAGGGTAGAAATCAGTCGCCAAGATACGCGCTGCACAGCCTTCACACCGCTGCAGACGCATTTCCTGCTGTATAGCAGGCAGACGAACCGCTCACGCTTGCATGCTGTAGATCCATAATGCGGGACGTTTTTCTTCTAACCATCAGGAAGCATCGGTCATCTGGCATAGAAAACATGTTTTGCGAGTTGCATCCGCCGAAGTCTTCAGTCTACAAGAAATAAGGGAAACGCCTGTGAAACATGAAGTGATGATCGCTGCTGATAGGCGTTGTATCTGCCAGATTGCAAGCAGAGGCAGCCAAGATGCAACGAAACGCGTAAACACTTAAACTTGGGCGCTTCGTCTGACTTTGGCTGACCGGCTAAACAGGGTGCTAACTCCGCCTACAGAGTTTTACACCACCTGAGACTTGCCCCACCGCATCGACACTATGATTACTAATTACAATCGCTTACCACTTAACCAACTCTTTATACCAATAATGGATAAAGAATATATCATCATTCCGCGGAGGGGCCCTGGACGGTCGTAAATCCGGAAAGCGCTTGAACATACAGATGATATGGGACCCATCCTCCTCATCAAAGAGCGCGACGAGCCGAAAATCGTCTTTCCGCCCAATTTGATCTTCGAGACTCGCTCTTCTGGTGTTGTGGTGTCAAGTATGGATATCAGCAGAATCATGTAGCTCCATTTATTCCAGTCGGCACCTTCACGATTTGCTTTTAGTCTCGCTTCAATCCCACTTTGCCGACCCTGCTCAGTCCAAAAAAGGCGACTATTGTGCAGAGTATCATGAAACCGTGCATTGTCCAGAAACTTGCCCGATAGCCTCGAAGCAAAGTGTCACCTTCCGGCAACTCCGAACTCTGGTGTGATGCATCCTCCAAGCCATGGCTTGCTTGCCCCTGGTTCCCCATGACCCCTAAGGCTACCAGCTGGCACAGACCAACACCAAAACTCAGTCCAAACTGTCCGACAGTGTTGAAGACTGCTCCTGCCAATGACTGTGACTTGTCCGGGAAGACGTCAGAGACAATAAGCATGCCGACAGTGAACAGTACATCTACACTGAATGGAGATAAGGCCTGTGCCCAGAATCCCATATACCAGTAGCTCCATTTTGGATCCATGACAGCCATAAAAAGCGGGGCACAAGCGCACAGGATAGACGTGATAGTTACCAACCACCCGGCCGCTACCTTGTCCACGAAAAGGCCACAGCTGAGACCAATGACGATACCCACGACCACGTTTGGGAGTAGTTGTAACGACGTCGTGAGTGTACCTGCGTCTTGAATTTCTTGAAAGCTGTTTTCTTGTTAGCAGAGGTTGTGCACAGAAAGAGAACGACATACTAAAGGCTGGAAAAGAGCTCCATTGCGATGATGACACCGTTGGACAACGCGAGTATAACGCAGGTACTTGCGAAGGACACATTTTTCCACAAGGAGTTGGGAATCAGTGCTGGCTTTCCATGATGCTCTCTATAACTCATCCAGAAAGGGAATGCAATCAGGAGTATCAAACTCGTCGCAAGAAGAGCACTTGTAGAAGGCGATCGTATAGTGGCAAGGTCTGCGCTTATTACTCTGAAACGATTTCAGCGCAGGTTTTGTTGGGTAAGAGTTATACTCACGCAAGAACATAAGCCAGTAGTGCGAGGCCACCACTTATTATGATACTGCCTGCCCAGTCGATTTTGTGGTAAAGCTCCTTGATGAATCCTTCGGAAGCCGTACTTATATCTTTCTCCTTCGGTAGACCCCAAACGGCCACAGTAGCGATAATTAGCATCGCTCCTCCTGCAAGATAAAAATTCAATCTCCAACCGCTGGTTTGAATTAAGACACCACTGAGGACGAGACCACCGGAGTAACCAATGTCCCGAGCAAATCCCAAAGCTGCAAAGGCCATGTTTCTTGCCTTGCCCTTGGGGATTGTGGCAGTCACTATGGAGACGGTGGCTGGAAGGTGAATGGCCATGGCGACCCCTTGGAACGCTCTGAACAGAGTCAGTTGTATACCGGTGTCAGCTAGGCCGCAAGCGAGGATGAAGACACCCAACATGAAGCAGCCTACAAGCTCAACTCGGCGTGCCCCGACCACGTCTGCAATGGACCCGGCCATAAGCAGCATCGAGCCGCATGTTAGCCCAAAAACGGAGAGCGGCCAGAGGTACAGCTCTCGTGGGAGACTAATATCGCGAGCTATAGTAGGGAGGCCGACCGTGATGACACCATTCGCAAAGCTTGAGAGTAGGTTTATACTCGCAAGCTGCACTATAGTTGTGGCTATGCGGACATTCGAGGGTTTTGGTGCGGTAGGCTCAGCGATCGTACGACCTGGGTCATGCCATACTCTAGACTCGTGTGATGCTCGAGCGGCGTCTGGACGGATGGCTTGAAGTTCGTGTGCTTCTGTAACTAGGATGGTGGTTGTCGTAGCCATGACATGAAAAGATGAATTAGTGGCCTAATCCAGGGACAGGTGCAGTGCAGTCTAGGCTATAAGGCAACGAGGCAACCAGGATGAGCGATTTGCGGTCGGGGAATTCAAAGCTGTGGTAAAGAGGTGCAGAGCCCTGTCTAGAAAGCAAAGGGTCAAATTCTAATCAGAAGATGGAAAACGAAGCTGAAGGGTATTATCATGCCCGGGCCGAGGCGCCGGGATGATAAAGCCATATGTACTTGCATTCACGAATCGCAGCCATGTTTGGCCGGATTTCGTCTACCTTTTGCGGGGAAAACGTATGCATTCCTGGCACTCGGCTACTATCAACACTAATAAGGACCTCAGGATAATTCTATTAAGGTCGCTAGCGTACCCTCCGTCGCAATAGGATTAGGTGATTCGCATTCAGCTAGCCTATTACCGAATGCGAACCTTTAAGGTCGATTTAACTCGAGTGCCCAAGGTGTCTAATAGGCCGCGAGCTCGATGCAGTTTTTCTGTTCCTTAGCAAGTGGAGCTTCAGGCAGGGCAATGAGAATCGACAGTGCTTTCACAATGTCATGAATCAAAGGTGATATAAGGAGAGGCCGCCACTGGCATCTAGAAACCCATCTTGATATGATTCAGGCTCTCAATTTTCAGTGGCCTAATATCCGTCCTGTCCACATTTGGAAAGATCCTGATACGACCCCCTTAACAGCTGAACGAGTAAGGAGCTTGAAACGACCGAGCTGCAAAAGTGTCATCTGCGTGACTGATTACATTGTGAAGAATACCATCCACACGTACTCATACTACATCCTCAAAACTCCATTGTCAGAGAAGAGGGGGCCATAGATCATTTTCCTTATCTCAAGGGGTAAATCATCGTATCGAAAGGTTGCTGGTCCAAGGACGGACGACGAGCCAAAGGATGGAGAGAACGGGTCATCAACCTTTTGGCAGCGGTATTCAAAACTTGGTAGTGTCCGTGATTGAGAACGTGGCAAGTCTCTTTGCAGCTCACTCCCACCCTTTGAACTTTACACCAAAGTTTCCGACAGCTTTGTCGAGCGGACAATTGGTGAGACAAGCCAGCAAGATCCCGTGAATATCTGCAAGGTGGTCCATATGGCCAGCCGATAGCGTGACCATATCTTCACCTAGAGGATTAATTGACGGGCTTCGCCCATGGCCTATTTGCAATCTACTAGTCTGGCTCTTTTGGCGGATAAAAGTTGGCTGTAGTATAATCGCGACAGCGGCGAATGCCGCATTTTAGTACTTGACCGCAGTGCAACTGCGTCGCTTAGAATACACTGGCAAGGTTTGGTGAAGTGAGAAGACTGGAGCGAGCAAGATCTTGTTCAGGAGTGCCGGTATAGTTCTAGTAGGTTGGAGGTTGGCATCTCAAATTTATCGTAGCAATCCCCTTGTTTCATACAGCTTGACAGGAGTATAACTCAGAAGTAGGGTAGCGCGTGGAAAGGGATTTTCGTAGATAGTGGATGTTGTGATTGATGATAAAGACACGCTGACCTCTGGACTCTCATTGATCCTTCTCCATCGCGCCATCCGCACCTTTGAGCTTCTCTTGTTTCTTCTTCGGCTTCTCATCCGGTATCCCATAAAGACCTCCACCAAAGAACACGACAGCAGCTCCTACCAATACACCTAACGGCAGACTATTTCCGAAGAGGTGAATCGACAGGAGCAGCGAAACGACTTTCCTCACATTCAGCACGATAGATACTGTGAGTGCCGAGGTCTGCGTCGATAAGTGATGGACACCAGAAATACACGCTATCTGCGTAATGCTGTTCAGCACAAGATATACGATCGCTTTCGGGACATGTTCCAGCGTTAGAAGCTGCAACACCTTCTCCTGCCATGGCATATTCACTGGGCCAGCAAGGCGGTGCATGAGCCGAGTCGTTGGCCGTAGGCTGTTTGGATCAGCATAAGTCGTCGTTTGTGGGAAAGCTTGGACGTTAGCATCGAGCAGGGTTTGCAACTGGACATTGAGAGTTTTGTACTGAGCCAGAAAGAAAGGAAGAGATAGCAGATGACCATAGAACAGCTGTTCATCTGCCATGGCTGTATTGCGACCGTAGCGGCTGTAAAGACCGTCTGACCAAACGCCCATAACGGCAGAGAGGAGCAGGGCGAGCGTCAGAAGTGCGAAGCCCGGTGCTTGGTCAAGCAAGGCGCCGGTGGCACCGATGCCTGGTGTTGCAGCTGTGTACTCGCTGTTGCCTCCTAATACAGATGCGGCATCTGTCGTGCTGTTCCTCTGAGGCACAGATGTAGAGTCTGGTTTCTTGTTCCCGGCATCACTTAATGCGGCAAGCACCACACCCCCAAACAGTAGCACAACAGCCAACACCTTCCGTTGACCGTAGGTCTTCCCAGTCCAGATGTAGCCCACAGCGATACTCGCTACCGGCCCAGCACTCCTCAATATGATGTGTAGCGGCAAGGATATCTTGTATCCGAAAGCAGCATTATTGAGCACATTTATCATGACGAATTGCGCAGCAAACAACGCCCATTTCTCCAGCGGAGCCTTCCTTCTCTTGAGACGTGGCAGCCATACCCGTTGTGTTGGTTGGATCGGTGGCGGCTCGGGTGGTGAAACCACATGGAAAGTGAGCTGCGACGGGAGAGTGTAGAGGGTAATGAAGACAAATTGGAGAAAGGTGATCAGAGTGCCCGTTTTCGACGAGAGAGTAAGGATGGATTCGAGTGTGTAGACATTGCTGCAGCATCCACCGAAGATGAGCAGTAATGTTCTCAGAAGCAGAGGTTGTGCTACCAGAGGTGACAGGATGGTTTGGAAAGCGGCAATGGCTTGTGAAGCGAAGGTCGGGTCTGGCACGCCTGTTAGATATGCGAAATCGTACGTCTTGATGCTCGGATCGTCGTCGTGTGGTTGAAATCGCCGGCGAGGGCTCTTTGGGTTCGGGCCGTGTCCATTGGCTGTCGTGGTCACTGGCATGCTGGTCGGGAATCGCGTGAGCATTTCAATGAAGTGGACCGTGTCATGTGCTTTCGGTTTGAACAAGTGTGCTGACCACAGCAATGCTCTTACGTCGTTATCATCTTGTGAAGAAGTTTCAGCCACAAAATAGCTATCAAGTGCTGTTTTGGAATAAATCTGAATAGTCAATCTTCTGTCTTCGAGGTGGCACCGATTTTTGTGGAACCGAAGCAGTCTACCAATGTCAGCAATTTGATGCCTTAAGTTTGTCCGTATGGAAAAAAAGAAGATAAACTTTCTACGTTCTCAATCATTGTATAGCATGTTCGAGAAAAAGGTGAAGTCATGAATAATGGTGTACCATGAGGATAGGTAAAGCGCAGTGACACGAAAGGTCGCACTCCCATGGGTCCGAGCGACGATGATCTTGAAGTCAGAAATACATTTTTCGTCCCACGCACAACTTGCGTTATGCAGATGCTACAAATCCCCCATCTAAATATGCTCCCAGAACAGGTTAATGTCCTTACCCTGCAGCCAATCCGCCATGGCCTGGTACATGTCATACCAACCCTTGTTGTTGGCATTTGGTAGGTCGTTCAGGATCTTGTGTCCCAAACTGTTCTGTGCAGCACCAAGGTACTTATATCCCTCGGTGTACTTGTCCAGCTCCTCTTTCGGGAAAGTGGGCACGTCCTTGCCATTGACCGGGATCATCTTGTCCTTCTCGTAGAACAGCTTGACATACTGTGCTTTCCACTCGCCGTCCTCAATCTTCGCGAAGAAGATGAAGCGGCAGTCACACTCAATGTCGACGGGGATGCCCTGGATTGTGAAGCGTTGGGTGATGGTGGCCTTCATCTTGCCAATGCCGCGTTGCTTTTCCAGGTTGACGTTGGCGAGCGTGCCGTTTTCTCTATGCATGATGAAGTCGCCGTTTGCTCGGCCTTTGATAGAGACTTCGATGAATTTCTCGATCGTGAGGCCGCCGGACCAGGCTGGTATATTTGTTAGTAACATATTGTAATTGGAGTGGTACTGGCTTACTTGTCCAAACGTAGGCACCTTCCTTAGCGAACAGAGATCGATAGTTTTGCCATTCTGATGCGTCTCTGTAGACGGGCCAGCCTTTGCAGAGTTCTGTTATGCAAAGTCTGGCGAGGATCTCTTCCGTGGAGCCGTTGATATGGCTGGTGACGACGGGCTCGCTCTCCTCTGGTGGTACGTTGTAGACCATTGTGTCTGATGTGTAAGTATGGCTATTGACGTAGTAAAGTCCTTTTTGAGATGTGTAAATTATGTCAATAGAATGTGAGTGTGGTTGAGTGATGTGTCTGTTCTACAGGAGAATGCTACATATTGCTCTGTACATTTTATATATATCTTTCCATTACTTGAGCCTCCGAGGCCCCTCATGACCGTATCAGCTCCCGAAAGAGGGGCGACACAGCGCGTTGGACGGCATTGCGCAACCGCTCCTGTCCCGCCGAACCACCAAGTTATGTTCGAGACGTACAGCTGTGGAGGGTGAGCGCATCGAGGGACAGTTGACAGGCCAATGAGGATGCGTCAAGGAGGTTACGAGCGGCAATCAAGGGAAAGTGTTCAGAGGAAAACGGGAGCAAGTTCGGTAGATGATGACTGCGGATCGTTACGCAGTCAAAGTCTGGAGAAATGTTTTCAATTTTTGGAGAATGCTTTCGGGAATTCAGAGCGGCAGGGAGGACGGCCGGCGAAGCGATTTTCCGGGGTACTTGGCATGCATGTGATCGTCCTCGCGGTCGGTCTACGCAACAAGAACCCAGCTGCAAATAATGGGAATCTGATACGGATGACGATGAATTCATCAAAGATAGCAAGATTGAATAGTCTCGAGGCGCCATGGGAACAGTTGACAGCAAAGTTAGTGGCGTCAATGTGCACAGCCAGCACGATTCAACGAGGTGGTGGCAGGTCTCTCATAGCCTCGACTTGACAGTGTCCGTTTCAGGCGCCGGGCTAGTCTGCGTTCCTGCAGTAGCTACCAAACCTGGCGCCGCTTCAGCTGCAGCATTGTCAGAAGAAATGGCACCCGAGAGTTGCAACATCCAATCCCCAGCATCCCTCGCAAACCGCTCACCCATTCCTTCCGGCTCACCGTGTAGCTTGTGGTAACCGCCCTCATATGGCACAAACTTACTCTGCCTGGCGATCTCATCGTCATTTCGGTTCTTGATGAGCTTATCAAAAAGCGCCTTGGCCTGCCCAAAATCACAAACTCGATCTCCCGTGCCGTGGGCCCACCAAACCGGGCAATCCAGTGTCTCTCCCATTCCGCTCTGCGTAGTCACTTTGCCCGCACCCCAATGATGCAAGTAATTGGTGCGGTCCACCAGACTCGCCAATCCGCGTAACGTACCAGTGTCGTGACACAACTCATCATCTTCCCAGTCCTTACAGATTTTGGGATCGCGGGACATTGCGCTGCTGTCCAGCTTCTGCAGCATTTGCATGTTCGGGAACAATTTGCCAAGAAGCCGGCCGCTGAATACCACAATCGGATTAGGCGCAGCGTTGGGTGGGAAGCCAATATGCGGGCTTTCAACGAGAAGCCCTTGTATTGGGAGTGGCGTCGATTTGCTTGAAAAGGCCTTGGGCTCAGTGAGTGAATAGATCAAAACCTGAGCACCACCCATGCTGTGACCCATCAAGAACAACCTTGCATTTTCTGAGTTCGGCGTCGACCTGATGCTGACCGAAACATGACAGATAAAGTCATGTATGTCGCAAAGTACTTGGTGCGTGTCGCCTGTTCGACCCCACTCGCTTTTGTCTGCAGCTGAGCGACCCCAACCTCGTTGATCGAAGCCATGAATTGTGATATTGTAGGGTGGTGAGGAGAGGGTGGGGAAAAGGTTGTAATAGGCGTTGATGTGGTCGCTGAAGCCGTGAATGAAAATGAGATGCACATTGGATGGATTAGAGGACTAGGAACCTTAGTACGGAATTTGCGCTGTGATAGTTCAAACGCTTCCAAGTTGTTGCCTGATGATAGGAAGTGTCCAAGCTACGTACCTTCCACGTTTTGGTGTACAGCTTTACCCCATCGCGCGGGACGAAGGTGCTTTCTAGCGCATCTGTCATCTTGATAAAGCCGTTATCTCAGGCAGTGGCCTCTAAACGCGTGTTCCAGGTTCAGTGTGCGATCGAAGTAACATTAAGCGTCTGACTGGGATCTGACTTCTGTGCACTCTGTATGTAGAGCCAAAGTGAGCTCCCCTGACACAACAATTTGGCTAAATAGAGGGGAAAAGTCGGTTCTAAAATACTAGTTGATCTATAGCTTTACAATTCGCAACGCCAATATGAGGATGTTTAATGGTAACTATTTCCACTAGTGAGACAAGGACGCCGTTTGTCGCGATCCGACTGTATTCAGCTATCCACGTGTCATGATCGCAAATGGATGGATGGATGGAGATTGCCGAGGCTAAAATCTTTGCATATCATGTTTGAATATTTGGACTCCTAACAGACGATCAGGACAGATACACGGCAGTCAACAGACCAACAATCCGCTCATGTGGAAACCATGTTTGATTCTTCAATGAAAGAAAGGCAAGGTACGAAGCAAAGCGAGGGAGGTTGTTATGCGGTGGTGGAGCTTCCGAAGAACGACTCCACCATAACTTGTGCATTCTGCATCTATTGTCTACTTTTCTAGCTTGTATGTAGCATAGATGGTGAGAATTTGGCAACGTGAAGCATATTGCTGACTGCTTGGCCAGAGGAAAACAAGGTTTGGACCTTCTCTGCAATAGGTCAGGTAATTCATGGCTCATATTAGAATGTCATGCATCATGCAGCTACACGTGTCGATCGTCGTTGTAGTGTGAATGCGTTTTACCGTTTCGACATGGTTCCATCTTTGAGCCTCTCAGACGCCAAATCTGCTTTTTCTAGAACTCCCAGTCTTCTGGTGTTGATTCGATAGCCCATTGAAATTTCTCGCGCAAGGTCTTCGAAAAGAACTTCTCTATCGGCACGTCAAACTTCTTGCAGAAGACGACTGTGAGTCGGGGATCGATGTAGTTCTGCGAGTGGTCAGCCACTAGCCAGGTACAGGACTGTTAGCACTTACAATCTTAGAAGTGCCTAAAGCAACTTCCTTGTTGTTCTCCTTGTCATCAGCTTGGATTCTCATCGTGGTAGCCCTTTGCTCCAAATTGTCGAGCTTCTTTTGCAGGCTCTCGATGCTGGGAGACTTGCCCTCTGCCTCGACTTTTCTGGTTTTGTTTTCTTTCTTGAATTTCTGCTCAAGCTCTTTGACAGCTTCAAGTCGCTCGTTAAGCTCCTTGGGCTTCATTTCCTTTTCGCCCTCAGCTTTGCGCTTTTCGTTGTCCTTGTCAAATTTCTTGGTGATCTTGGTCTTCAGCTCGTCAATCAAGAAAGCCTGATGCTCGAAAATCCACTCCTGGTCAATGTCCTCAGGAAGCTCAAAAAACTCAGCTCCTTTCTTTTTCTTGATTTTGGGATCAACATCAAGCATCATCTGTTTCGTTCGCCAGGCTTGATACTGAACGCCTTTGATCTTATTCTCCATCTTCTCCATTGATTGGGCGTGAGCAGCGCCAACAGTTCGCTTGTGGTTGCAAATAATGGCTACCCTCCTGTTGGCATCGTTGTATTTCTGAACCTTTTCAGGTATCGTACCACCTGGCTTGATGTCCTTCAACAACTGCGAGAAAGTCCAAGAAGCATTGTAGGTACGGAACACCTTTGCAGTCAAGCCAGACATTTGATTTTGAAGATGCTTGTTGAGAGCGGTCGTAGTCAGGCGGTCAAAGATCTGATCTCCTTCCTGCTTGGGTGGCTTCTTGAATATCTTGATGTTTTTGAAAACTTGTTTGTCAACTTCGTAACTCTCGTTAAACCTGATACTGTCTTTACCCAGGAAATCAAATTCGAGGGTGTTGGGTTCGATGAGCTTGACGTTCTCTACCTTCAAAGAGCAGCAACCGACTGTATCTGCCTCATCGTCACTCTTTTCGTTTCCAGCACGTAAAGCAAGGTGGTCAATGAGGTACATTGCGGTTGCCCTTTGCCTGTCAACCATCATCTCGGCCTTGAGATCTCTTCGATACGCAGCTCGAATATCATCGATGTGGCCTTTTAGTCGTCGTGCTTTCTCGAATTTCTCAAAATCACTCTTTCCTTTGACGTCGGAGTTGGCAGCAAGCATGACATATTTGAAATTGCCGTTAATGTTTTCTTGCCACATGGCCAGCCAAGTGCCCGTGCGATCGTGCCTGATCTCTTTCCACTTGTGGCCTTCCGGCGGAGTAGGCACCGTTGCCTCTTTTCCAATATTGATCGTGATCTGCTCTGGCTGGACGCGCGTTTTGACTTTGCCTGTTTTGGGATGCTCGCCACGGCCTCGGAAAAGACCAGGTGGTTCGACTCTGAAGTTACCAACCTTTTGCTTTTTGCCGTCCCAGAGACAATACATGAAAGGCGCTTCAACCTCATCTTTCTCTGCCTTGAGTCGCTTTTTCTCTTCCTTGGGCAGGGATTTCTTGGCTTCCCGCTGGGCGTCGTAGTATTCGAAGATCGGCTTGAAATCGCATTTCGAGAACTCTTTAATGGCAATCTTGCCTCCATCTGGACCCCTGGCTCCACCGGTCTTCTTGAGAATCTCTTTGAAGTCATTGAAGAAGTTCTTTTGGAAGGTAGGGTTTTCGACGTTGTGGGTGGAGTTGAGCATAGCACCAAAGAAGCCAGCAACTTCCTCAGCATCGGGGTGAAGCGTGACTGGCACACCGTCGTACTTCATCTTGACATTTTTAGGCAACGGCTCGTAGGGAGGTGGGAAGACAACACCGTTGTGTTGCAGAGTCTCCCACTTATCCTCACCGTCGCCTTTCATAGGGTTGTCCCACCACCTTGTTTCCTCGTCGGCATCTTCATCGTCTTCAGGTTCTTCGGTCTCTTCTTTTTTGACAGGTTTGGCCTTTGGTTTAACTTTGGCAGGCGTAGATGTTTCAACCGTCACCTTCTTTGCTTTCGAGACTGGAGGGGCCTTTTTGGACAGAGGCTCATCAGCGCTTGACTCCTCCTTTTTTACCCTTCTCGATTCTGCGGACGGTTTCTTATCGGCTCTGGATATCTCCTTGGCTTCTTCTTTCTTGATTTTCTTGGCTGTTTTGTTGGCACGGTTCATGATGTCTTCTTTCTGGTGGGCAATTTTTGCTCCGAGAGGAGTGTCTGAGTCCTCGTCTTCGCCCAGATCAGCGGCGCTTGGTCGATGGGGTCTCACGATCTTGCCACTAAATTTGGCAGCGAGGGGCTCATCGTCTGAGTCACTCTCCAGAGCCTTGCTGGGGCGATCGGTTTTTCGTTTCTTGCTCTGCTTTCTGTTAGCCTCCGTAGGTCCAGATGGCGGAAAGGGTCAGAAGAGGTTCTTACCAGAGGCAGGTCGTCGTCGCTTGATTCAGCGTCGGCGTAACTAGGCCTGTTCTTGCTTGCCTTGCGCTTCACGCCGTTCGTTGTAGCCTCAACATCCTTCATTGGAACATCACCGTCCAGCTTGGGAAGCCCCGGCTCGACTGCGCCGTTGGTGGGAGCCTGCCTGTCCAAAGCTGCATCGGTTTTGGAGGATATCGTTGGGGCAGACAGAGGTCCACGGTGGTCTAGACAGGAACAACATCAGCCATCATCCCACCCAAGTTACAAGTATTTGGAGCTGCTCACCTCCGTTGACACCATTCATGTTTGACTTTGATGCCAGAGGCATGTCATCGTCGGATGAAGACATGACACGCGTGTTAGCGTAATCGGTCCGGTGCCGAGGACAAGATCGCCAGTAGTGCCTCGAGGGACTGAGAATGCGCCGAGTTGAGCAATTCGGCTCTAATGAAAGGTAGAGAGGTCGTAAAGGCCACAAAAACGCGCTTGTATAAAAACACCCAAGCCCAAGTCTTGTAAACGGTAAAGTGAAATCGTGGAATCGTAAATTGCGAAGTTGAGACAGATTCGGCTGAAGTGAGGTGGCAGTGAGCTTGATTTGGTAAAACGAAAGTGGTGTAATGGCAATGGACTCAAAGTGCCGAGAAGATAGGCGGGTGGATCGCGTGTAGTCGAGGGATGAGAAAAGTTTGAAAGGAGGAGGTGGGAAGCAGAAAAGAGGTAGGATCAGAGAAGGGCGAGATGGGGAATTTGTATGGGTTGAGGCAGTCTCGTCTTTTTGAGGGTTCTGCCGTTGCGCAAGCACCGGCCACAGGGAAACAGCCAAAAGGCCACAGAGAGTGCTCCTTCCTCAGCGCACCAAACAATCCACCTTGCCTCATTGGAACTAGCGTGCTTTTCTTGCCTGTGCCCGCGGATTGGAGCTCGGGTTTGACCTCACACCTTAGCAGGAGCTTGCTAAAAACCACACCAACAACTCTCCTCTCTCCCTTCTCGCCGCTTCCGCTTTGGTTTGCATCTTGTTTGACTCCGTCTGCAGGTCATCTAAGATGTTGTCGCGAGCAGTCAGACCTGCGCTGAGCGCGGGCAACGCGGCTTTGGCACGGTACGAAAACTCTCACCTCCTCTCCCACTCCCTCAGACGGCATCTGCGACGATCTGTGAATGCTGACTAGCTGCAGAACTGCCGTTCCCAAGTCTGCCGCCCAAGCTGCCAACTATGCCACACTACGAGAAATCGAAGGTTGGTCCAATGTGACCGAGAAAGAGTCTTTGGAAGCTCACAAATTATTCAGGCCGGTTGAAGTCAATCCGAAACATCGAGAAGATCACCAAGACCATGAAGATTGTCGCTTCCACAAAACTCACTCGAGCCCAGAAAGCCATGAATGACTCCCGGACGTACGGTCAGACATCCAACCAAGTTTTCGAGGAGGCCGAGACCAAGCCGCTGGAGGACAAGAAGACCCTACTGGTGGTTTGCTCTTCCGACAAGGGCCTCTGCGGTGGCATTCATTCCGGTTTGTCAAGAGCCACTCGAAAGATCATGGAGGAGCACCCCGACTACGATATCGCCGTCATTGGCGAAAAATGCAAGTCTCAGCTCTCTCGATCCAACGGCAGGAACATGGTGCTAAGCTTTGCTGGTATTGGCAAGGACGTTCCGACGTTTGCCGATGCTCAGGCTATCGCTGACCAGCTCTGCTTGCTTCCTGAGGAGTACGCGAGCATCAAGATTCTCTACAACAAGTTCATCAACGCCCAATCCTACGAGCCCACTCCGATTGAAGCCTTCTCCGAGGAGGCCATCACTCAATCGCCAAATTTTGCTGCTTATGAAATTGACGATGAGGTTCTCGGAAATCTGAGAGAATATGCTCTTGCCAACGCCCTCTATTGGGCTTTGGCTGAGGGGCATGCTTGTGAACAGTCTGCTCGAAGAAATGCCATGGATGTAAGTACATGCGCGTTCTTGGTTATCTTGCAGAACAGGCTGACAATGGCGCAGAACGCGTCGAAGAACGCAGGTGACATGATCAGCAAGTTCACTATCCTGTACAATAGGACTCGACAGGCTGTCATTACTGGCGAGTTGGTGGAAATCATCACGGTACGTGACTATTCCATCACGTGTCCTGATCACACTGACATTTCACTAGGGTGCTACTGCTTCAGAGGATATGTAAATACACTTGAGCGAACTGGAAACCAATTTCAGCCCGTCCACATGGTTTGTACGGATCGGGCTTACCCTTCCTCATCGTCGTGCCAATGCCGATTTCACTCTTCCTCCGCATTTGCAACGTGTTTCTATTTATTCTCAACGTAGCATCAACTAGCCTTGCCATCTATTAACCATGCGATTCAGCTTCCTTATCGACGTATACAATACACAATTTCGATAAATGCAGCGACAAGCAGTGGGAAATAATGTCACCTCTGCTCAGATCCTCACGTTCGCCACCTGAGCTAGTGTCGGTTCCGCTGTCCCCTCGTCGTCACTCACGAATGCGCAACGTCCTTCGCAAGAAAAAGAAGAAAATCTCCTCACCTATTTATCATCACTTCGCAAGCCACATTCGGACGCAGGGTAATAGTGACATACCGCATGAGTTCCAAGATGGAGGTCCCGCCTGGCACGCTACGTCTATAGTGCTCATTGCAATGGGTGTCATCGCCTACTGCTGTGTAGCGTCCCCAGACACCACATTGCGCGTCATCCTATTCGGACAGCTTCTCTTCTGTGAATTTCCGCCCTTCTTCGATAACTGGGTTGTTCTTATTCCAATCTTCCTGCCAATGAAAGTGCAAAGCAGGATCGAAGTTGCGATGGGACTTGCTATGCTAAGCTGGGTGGGTACGCTCGACTGGGGCTTTGCTCATCGCTCCATTCAAAATTGGTTCTCGAGAACTAGGCAGCCACATCCACAGCCAGACAAAGCATGACCTATTCCGATATATTTGTAGCAAACACAAGTCTCACAACTATCAAATCTAGGAGGTTCAGCGCTGCAATCATTGCGCGGTCGGATGGCATGGAATGGAACCCGGATAAATATAAGCCTTCTCGTTGGGCAAGATGTGTTTTGTCGTTAAAGGTGGATAGAGTGAGATTACTGGCGTAAGAATAGATCTACAGCTGACGCTCGAAAGCCATATAAAAGTCTTCTAGTCGGAAGCGTTGTCCCTGGCAAAGTAGGCGCAGGACAAAGTTGCAGCTGCCGAAGTTGTTGAAATGAAGAGAGATAAGTCCCAGATATTGCCTGACTCTGTTGGCATATAACCAACCGTCGTTTGAACAATCTCATCCACTGCTCATGGGACCTTCTGATTAGGGTAGCCTGGCAACTGTTTTCGACTGGTCAGAAAAGCATACGGTAGCAATCACGTGCTGCAGTTGCCCGATTGGAAACATGACACCTTCGGCGAAAGAGGCGACAGAGTGTCAAGTTGAGGTGAAGCAGTGACGAATAAACATGCATCTCCGTCGACCGAGTATAATGTTGTACCATTTTCTCGTGCCTTGACTGAACTTTCCCAAAAGCCACATGACCTAACAATCCCATACCCTGATCATGGCGCGTGCATTCATTATCGTCTACCTCGTAGCGGCTCTTGGGCTGGTAGCCGCAGATGGCTTGTACAGCTCCAGCTCGCCAGTCCTACAGGTCAACGCAAAGAACTATGATAGTCTGATTGCTCAATCCAACCATACCTCGGCAAGTTGTACAGACTGCCCCAGCTGAACCAGCACTAACGCCAACAGATTGTCGAATTCTACGCTCCTTGGTGCGGACACTGCAAGAACCTGAAGCCCGCCTACGAGAAAGCAGCAAAAAGCCTGGCCGGTCTCGCCAAAGTAGCAGCTGTCAACTGTGATGATGACTCTAACAAAGCCTTCTGCGGTCAGATGGGTGTGCAAGGATTCCCTACTCTGAAGATCGTCAAGCCAGGCAAGAAGTCCGGAAAGCCTATTGTCGAGGACTACCAAGGACCCCGAGAAGCAAGAGCCATCTTTGAGGCTGTCAGCGACAAGATCACGAACCACGTTAAGAGGCTGAAAGCAGATACCCTGGACGCATGGGCTACGGAGGGCTCACGACCGAAAGCAATACTATTCACGGAGAAAAGCACCACTGCTCCTCTAGTCAAGGCTCTTGCAATTGACTTTCTCAGCGCTGTTGACATTGCTCAGGTTCGAGACAAGGAAACAGCTGCCGTGGAGAAGTACGGGGTTACCAAGTACCCAACAATCGTCCTGCTTCACAATGGACATGTTTCCAAGTACGACGGTGAAATCAGCAAAGAAGCTTTGACCAAATTTTTGAGTCAAGCGGCGTCACCCAATCCTGACCCTGCGCCTAAGAAAGCGAAGACCAAGTCTACCAGCACCAAGAAGTCTGAATCTGCCTCAGCTTCGTCAACCTTTTCGAAGGCTTCCGAAAAGCACGAATCTTCCGAGTTCGAGGACTACCTTGACCATACCAGCACCATCGTTCTCGACGACGAAGCGCCTTCTGAATCACCCCTGCCCATAGTCGAGGAGAAGCAGAAGCCAATGGTCGTGCCAGATGCCGCTCCGCCCTTGCCGACTCTCGAGGCCTCTTCTGACCTGCGAGCAAAATGTCTACAGCCTGATAGCGCTCACTGTGTTCTGATACTGCTCCCTCGAAAACCAGAAACTGAAGCTGAATATACTGGAGATACCGCCAGCGCTTTGTCTGGCTTCGCCTTGGTCGAGGACAAGTACACCAAGCGGAAGGCCAACATCTTCCCAGCCTACGCTATTCCATCCGTCAATGAAGACGCTGCTGTCATACGACAAAGCCTCGAGCTCAAACCCGAAGCAGAGCTCGAAGTCATCGTTCTGAACATGAAGAAGGGTTGGGTCAAGAAATACTCCAAACCTACCTTTGATGTGACGAGCGTTGAGAGTTTCATGGATGACATTAGATTTGGCGAAGGTAGAAAGCAGAAGCTTCCTGCAGATTTCTTTGTTGATGCTAGCTCAACTGCACTGCCTACAACTTCTGAAGAATCTGAAGCGTCCTCAACTGAAACTGCAACATCATCAGCAAGGACACATGAAGAGCTATAAGCCATGGGTGAGATCAAGGTGTTGAATGCCACAATATGATTCAAAAACGTAATTAGTGGAACCCTTTCAAGCCCCTTCACTTCGTGTTATTCCGCCCACAAATTTCTGCCATTTGCCTATTGATTCGTTTCTTGCTGATGGCTTGGATCAAATTCTGGATAAACCAGGTGATTCTTGATGTCAGCGCTTCTGACATTACGATCTGCTTAGTTACAGGATTCTGTTTGTCCTTGCCTTTGGCGAAAGATCGAGCCAACGATATTCCAGATCTACCTCACCACTGCCTAGACCCGTACTCGAAGTTAACGATACAATCCTTAGTTTCACCTCACACTTTTGACCACCTCGACTTAGATTCAGTACCCTGCGGCCATACAAAACATCCGCGCCCCTACGTCCACCATGCTTCGATACTTTCGAGCGACAAGGTCGCAAGCATCCCAACGCTCGTCATTGAATGATAATTTGTTCAGCAACGACCAGAATCCGATCGATAAAATGGACACCAATCCAGAAAATGCGAAAGATATCGAAGGAGGTCAGTATGCTTCTGAGAATTCTTCGGCGGATGGCGGCCAGATCCCTACGCCAAGAGAGATCGATCCCGTAGAGGCAACTGTAATAAGTCCTCGAGGCAAGTACCTCACTGCTGGCGCTGCACCAGCTGCGCATCAAACAGTTCAAATTGGTCCTGGCCTTCCAAAGTCCAACTGCATGTCCCCAGATCAGGAACACTCCATGGATGACAGATTTCTCCGCCACGCTCTGCAACAGCATATGCCAGAAAATGGTGATGCGATTTTTGAGTCGTCCGAGGCGCAAAAGACACCTAGCCATGCCTTGGTTCCCAGCGGAAGCAAGGTGCCAGATTTGAGTGCTGCTCTGATTTCACGATCACGAGCTACCGGCAAAGGTGCTCCGACTTATGCTCCGGGTCTTGCGATTTTGCAGGGTGACAGCAATGATGCTGCTACCAGAAAATTGAGTACGGTATCTGCACAAGACCTTGGTGACGTCTTAAGCGATGCTTCAAATCTCGCCACTACGAAAACGGGAACAGATGGTGGCATTTTCGCTCATGTCGCTGATCCTTCCAGCAAAATGTCATGCCTCTGCAAGTATCGACCTTCATCGAACACACTAGTCTTTCGTGGTCGTGCCGGAAGCAGTCCTCCGACATGCGGCAGTCATTACACGTTCGTGGCGAATTGGTCCCCACCGAAGCCACCCCGATGTGATCTGGGCACGCGGGCGGATATCTTTCCCGCAAAGGATGCTCCACTGCACGTCTGGATTCAGGCTTACGCACTTCGGTGGGGTGTATGGTCTGCTGAGATCGGAGATGACACCAAGAGGGAACGTGTCCTAGAAGTGGTCGCTGAGAAGATGAAGCTGGCTTGGGAGACGGCAATCGTGGAAGGCTACTACGCTCGACCAAGTGAAACAATCGTTGCCCTACCGGACTCCAGAGGTGGAATTGATGGCCAAGATAATCAAAACAAAAGGGGTCGAAAGCGTGCTCAGAGCCCAAGCAGGATGCCCGCCGGCTTCGCACACGAGGGTAAGGACGAATACGCTGTTACTCTGGGCGAAATCGCCAAGTACGGCATCACAATGGAGATGGTAAATCGACGAGTACAAGAGCGGGACTACCAGCAGGCCGAACTTCTTTTCGACGATGTACTCAGCAACCTCCCGGAAGGCAGAGAAACACTGACGAAGAAGGACTGGAGCGCAAGTTACATCCCGAATATCAACAATCGAAATCTGCTCATGTATTGTCTCTGGGCCGTCCAGGACGCCCGCCAGAATTGCGACAAGATGAGCAATTTGATGAAGCACTTCAGAAAAGATGTACAGCGCAGAAATACTCAAGCTCGAATCGACATCTACCAGGAAAGAGAGGCTCAGCACCTGGCGCTAGCAACAGAACTGTATTCAAGGCAAGAAACAAGAAGATGCCAGGAAGGACTTTGAACCGGAGTCTGATGCCGATGTATTGACAAGCAAGACCGACTCAGATAGCGAAGAGCCATCGGCCAGATCAAGCGGCAACTTGCCAGCATTGGATGAGGGTACTATTGTTGAACTTGCAAGACAAGTCCTGTTGGCTAAGACTGAGCAAGCTCTTCTCGAGTCATTCACATCGAGAGACTTTGGTGGCGAGCATTTTGTTCTTAACTCCAACTCCAGCATCAGCAAAAGTGACAAATTGAGAGCCTCAATAGCAGCTCTGGGCAGTATCTACAACGAATTGGGTGAGCTTATTCGACTTCGAGCAGCAATGAAGAGGAAAGAGCCCGCTGAGCAGATCAGAATGAAATACGCCGCTCGTCTATACAAGGAGGAAATCTTGCTTTCCCAGAAGAGATTAGGAGATCTTCTCAAAGACGAGCTGCAACTTATTACTTCTGATGGGGAAGGCAATGATGCCGGTAGCGGAGACTATATGCCTGCGAATGACGCCGACGAAATTAAAGATCATCAAGGTTCCACGTTTAGAGAAACTGACCATGAGAACAATCACTTTGTTGACGCGCCAGAGGCTGAAGAACAACTTGATCAGAATGTTCAGGCTAAGCCCGTTTTTTCAAGCTCTCCAACCAACTCCGAGCATGCTATCGGCATCACAATGGGGTCAACGACCCAAAGCATCGCGAAACTTGGCTCAATAGTGCCAGCTGCTGTCTGCAGCGCATCACAATTATCAATCGATACAACTTCAGGAATCACGCCCTCACCTAGGCCGCCGTCTCCAGCCGCCCAGCCCCTGGCGACTACATCTGGTCATGATAAGCAATCAGAGGACATGCAAGGGGCGTTGAAGCAGTCTTACATCGATGAAGTATGGGAGCCATGGTTGCAGAAGCTGCTCTTCGATAATCATCTGCCACCAATCGAAGGCAAGTTGCAAGTCTGGCCACAGATCAAGGACATTATAACACAGATTGGCTTCTCTGCCGATGAAAGAAATCAAGCACTGCGGAGGTTCAAGGCAGGTTTTGATGACTATGCCCAGCGCTGTTTTGCTAGTCGCGACGGCGGCACAGCTTCTCAATCACCGGCTCTAGGAGCTACACAAGCTTTTCTTCATAGCGAAATACCTCCTGGGTGGCCTACCGATGCGGAGATACTGGCAGCCATCCCACCGCAAGGCGTTCTATGGTCACACCTTATTCAGATGTTTGCGAAGCGCGTTGGACATTGCATGCCTCAATTCAACCAAGCCTTGCAACGACTTGCGTTTATCAATTACGCAAATGGTATTGTACGCCCAAAGCTGTGGCTCCCGGCCACAAGTCGACAGTACAACACAGTACCACCTGCACGAATTGAGCCAGCCTCGATGTCAAGCTTGTCGTCGTCCTTTCAATCCATGCCGCCATCTCCCAGCCCAGCACGACACGGCCTTGTCAAACTCAGGCTTCCCACTTCCCTCGGACCCGCATTGCCACGTCCACAAGATGAGACGCAAATGCCAGCTGAGCTGAAATCAACCGAAGTGAATATCAGTCGCGGTTTCTATTTCCGGCACTTTCCCCATGCGACCCCTGAGCAACGACAACGAATGGAAGGTGAGGTTGACGAGTGGATTGGCAAGACACGAAAATCAAGAAGGAAGAATCCATTCGGCCAGTACTTCACCTTCAAAGACCCGAACGATCCCGCTGGGCCTCCAGTCGCGCACGGTTTCTGGGGCAATCAAGATAACTCGCAGCCGGCGTGCAATGAGTGGTTCTTTAACGGTGAAGACATACCAGCTGATTGGGACATCCAACAAGGTACTCTGGTCGGGGATAAGGATGACGGGCATGCCAAAGAGCGCAATCAAGGCGCAGAATCCGATGCTCGGCCACGGCTTCGGCTCAAAGTTGCACCTCCACTCCACGGTCAAGTACAAGCCCAGCCCACCTCAGTCAGTCACCGAGACGTACAAGCAGGACCCAACTGTAACCCATATGCCAATTATGATATGAGTTACGATTCCTTAGGAATGTCGCAGGACATGTTTGAAGGTCGAGCTGGTAGCTCCACCGACGGCACAATTGACCCGTCACAACTTGCATTACCACAATTGGACTCTGGCTTTCTGAGTGATGTTCATGGTGTCGCTCAGGACAACAGTGACAATTATGATTTTGGTCAATCCTTAGGCGCATTTAGTGCTGGTACAGCGGCAAAGAAAGGCAAGAAGCGGGGTGGAAGCCATAGTCGAGGTGGAGGGAAGAGAAAGAAGAGGAAACAGACTGTGGCTGGGCTCTGGGACGCAGAGGATCAGGATGATAGTGGTGATTATGATCCTAATCAGGACATTTAGCTGGACGATGAAAGAGATGAAGATCTTGAGACAAGGATGAGGCTATGGCGTGGTGTTAACCAACATCGGCTGTCAATGGTCGCGAAGGTGGAGGTGGTGAGCAGGACTCGGGAAATTGTGTTAGGGACCGTTGACACAGCATTGGAAGGTGCTGGCTCTTTCAAGCTGTCTTTGGTTTTGTAAGACGAGCTAGAGGTCTTTGATATTTGCTATACACAAGACTGGACCTCCCACGAACCACTGGCAGCTCCAAGAGTGCCTAATGGTAAGTTTTGATCACGACACCAGATCCGACTTGACTTGATGAAATCTTCTCTTTCGCTTCAGGCATAATCTGCTTCTTGCAGTTCTCTGCTTCCTTCTAAAGCCCGCAAGTCTGTAGATCAGAACCTGTTCGATCGGCTGCCCAGACAACGCAGTCGTCGTCGAGATATGCTATCGACGACCCACTTGCCAGTACGTTAAATCCTGTCATAATACTTCCCTAATCGCTATCTCCGCGGATTTCCTGCCACCTCAGATCGTTTGCACGATTGCTACAGAAGCAATGGTCGTCTAGCATCAAGTCTGATTCCTGTGTGTGAGAAATGGTCGGTCGGCGTGGGTCGTATCGAGTCTTCTACAACACGGTCATCTGCTTATCAAGACAGCTTGAGGAGTTTTGTGAGAGGGTGGGATTTGGTGATACGAAATAGAGAAGTAGCCATAAGTAAGGGGATCAACAAGGAAAATATTAGCTTTGCACTAAAGCATAAACAATCGGGCTGCATTTATGACAGCCTTCATAGTGGACCTTGAGGGAAAGCGCTCAGTGGCTGGTCGCAGGCGATACTCATCCGGGTGCGAATAAGAAACCACCGGAGCTTGAGATATAGGATTGATACGTGGAGGGAATATGCTAAGAGGTGAAAGCATTATAGTCAGTTGATTCGCGGGCGAGTCGAAAGCGAGGATATTCGGTATGAGATTCTTCGAGCTGTCAAAAGGAGGGGGTTGTTGGAGACTGCGTGGACCATTCGCCGTTAGGAGAGACATCGGTGAATGAGACTTAGGGAGTGCGCCCGATTGATGAACAAGAGAGAAGTTGTTCTTAAGACAGTGCGTCTAAACAGGGCTGCATCCAATGCTATAGCTAGATGCCATGTATATCGCTTTGAAGAATCGGTAAATCTCCTCCATTGGCTGGCTGAAGTGAAGACTTGCTCCGCAAACAGGATAGGCGTCTATGTAAGCACGAGGTCTGGGTCAGCCGTAATCTCTCAATTAATTGATCGTGTGCTATAACGCATTTTTTATTCGTGAAGTCTACCAATCGCCGGAATGAAATGGCTCAGCCTGAGCTCCGTAAAAATTGCCAAGCAACACTATTACCTTATCTCTCATGTCTAGCCTTCCGGTATACATTGTAGCGTCCAAAAGGAGTGCCAAAAGCGGATTTTCCAGCAGATCTACCGCTTCGCCGTCCGATAGGACCGAAGATATCACCGTTCCGATGTGAACTATAGATTGATCGTACGCATGTAGATCCCCATAAGTGTGTCGCAAGTATCTATTATTTGCCCACTGGTATAGTGGCATCGGCGCTGGCACGACTAGGTCGGCTGGTGGATGGAATAGATACCTTGGGGCCGTACTACCCATCGGCGACGTCTTGAAGCGGGATTGGATCCAATCTGGTAGCTCATAAAATAGTTGGGAGTACAACGCCAGTCCCAAATGCTGTCCAAGTGGAGCGGTCGGACGGAGAGACCGCGTCGCTTCGAAGTGGCTGCGAAGCATTCGACAAATTTCGTGAAAGTTTGCGCGCGTTGAAGATCGTATTGCAGCGTGCATTATGTTGTAAGGGGTGTGTGTTGGGAGGTGTTCTAATATAGACCTAACACAACGAAGTCTTTTTTCATAACAGTACTGTAGTGGCGTCAGCAGGTCGCTTACGGCGATTTTCGGTCCCGGTAAGCTGATGTAAGTTCCAAGCAGGAGCTTCCCATTGTGACGGACGTTCACGTTTCCAACATTCATGCAACGAGTCTCTGGCCTCTGACAAGCCCAGGACAATGGTGTCCTGCCTAGATTGTCGCGCAAAATTGGATCCGCTCCTCTTTTCAATAGCTCTCCTACTAGCAGGTCTTGACCACTAGCTGCAGCAAGCGCTAGGGATGACATTCCATTTCTATCTCGAGCATCGATATCTGCCCCAATAAGTCGTACTATAGTGTTCTCGGGGTCCTCAACAGGAAGGTCTTGCCCGCATTCAATGTAGCGATGATTAAGGTTACCCTGGAAATGCCCCGTACTTGCAGACTCCTGCACGATGATATGATCACCGATATGGACTACGTTATCCTTGTCCACAGCCAAATCACCGACTTCGTAGGCATGACCTTCGTACTGTAGAGAGTATAGTAGAGCGTTCATGCTCTGGTTGTCTGTGTGGTTGATATCTGCTCGTTGAGCGAGCAGGTATTCAATGTATCTGAATTGTCGGTTGTCAGCTGCGCACATCAATGCAGTTCGTCCGTCGCGATTTGCGCAATCGATATTTGCGGAATTCGTTATGAGCAGCCGGATAATCCTCTCCGAGCACCGAGGAGCCACAGGAGGAACCCAGTGCGGGTAATGCATCGACACTGACAACACCCAGGTCCTCCCAACGTGGTACAGGACGCGACCTGCTGGAGATGTGATGCGCACTGCTCTAAGTTCCTGATATGAGCTCCGTTCGTTCAGAGCCCACATCAGAGTAGTGTTGCCATTGGCATCCCACAGGTCGACGTTCGTGCGCCTCTCAAGGAGAAACTCAACAGTATCCGAATGGTTGGACCAGGCTGCCCATCGCAATGCTGACCATCCATTGCTATCTACAGCGTCAAGCTCTGTATCATCTTCAAGAATCGTTCTCAATGCATCGAGTTGGCCCATACACGCGGCGAGATGATGGGCCATGATTCTTTGAGGAAGTGCAGGCACATCGTGATGTGAGTTGGGAGACAGATAGACTGCAATGGAGGCTGATCGTCCCACTGCTTTGGAGCTCTTCAGCAAGCACGGTAATTCATGACGCCGGAAATCTTCACTAGCCTGATTAGCATGTAAAGCCCAGCTCGTAGCAGCGTACGCAAGAAGAGGAGCTTCCGACAAGCATTTTTCCAGTTCTTCGGTGCTGTTGCAGGAGTTGAAGGGGGAGTAACCGGGTGGAATAGGAGCTGTTCCAGGGTACCACCCATGTTCCTGATTATAAACTGCGCCTTGAAGGGCCAGGTAGGTAAAACAGGCTTTGCAAATAGTTCTGTGAGGCTGTGCTAGAACGCTTTCCAGATAGCTTGGGAAAAATTCTCTCGCGGTCGGATGTATGAAGTCGACGAGTTCTTGCTTATCCATAGTGATCAAGCCCAAGCACGGATCGAGTATCATTGAGATATCTGTCAGGTCGTCCTGGCTGATTACTTCCAGGTTTGGACTCTGAGAAGCAAGGGCATGCTGCAATTGCGTCACAGAGAGAGTTGTGGTGGCAAAGGACACCCACATAAACACGTCTCTTGCCAGCGCCGTATTGATAGAATCGGAGATCATGATCTGTTCCCACATCGCGGTGTACGTCTCATCGAGTGCGCTGCTGCCGTGAGCTAGGTCCCGAAGTGCTGAGCGAAATTCATTAGGCGTTTGGATCGTCTGTCCTTTTGCATCCAGAAGTTGAAGCTGCAACGAGACCAGTAGAAACCTGGAAATTAGCACATCCTTCTGAAGGTTTCGGGGAAAATTGACACGTACATGCCTTCCGATTTCTCGATCAAAGTCCTCTGTAGCAGCTCCAACAGACCAGTATAGCTGTGGATGATGCGGAGCCCGACCCTTGACCGTGCCTGCTTGCCAATATAACGGTACAGATCTGCCTCGTTTGCGGTAATCGTAACGGTTCCGATCTTCTCCACCTCATGGAGACGTCTACTGATGAAGGGAAGATTTCTGGAAGAGACGAGGAGCTGGACTGACGGGTTCGATGAAAGAAGGCCGAAAACGAATCCATCAATTCTTCAAAGATTTGCTCAGGACATTCGTCCAGAGCGTCAACGACAAGATAAACCGTCTGATACCGCCCGAGCTCGCTCACCAATATATCAATCAGCTCTCTAGCGAGTGGAACAGAGCGGTTTGCTGTGTGAAACTCATGGGCTTGAACAACCGACTCAGACAAGAACTCGGGAAGTCGAGCAACCTGCTTGACGAGGTCGCCAAGAATCTTGGTGACGGTAAGCTCTCTGTCCTCTGCTCTGCTAAAGAACACGAGTCCCAGAGTAGTGCCCGGAACGGGATTTTCCAGGATTTGTCTTGCAGCAAGAGCCCTGCAGTCTTCATTAGCGCATCTGCAGAACTCGATTAGTTGAGGTGGTCACACATCAAGGTACTCTTGCCTGCGCCAGCTACAACATCTCAGTCCATGATACACAAGCGCTAAAAGAATTACATACGCATTCCTTTGCACCAAAGCGCCTTCAGCAGCCCCGCTTTCCAGTCACGAAAACTTCCGTTCATTAGAAACCATTCTCCTGTACCCTCCTGGTAACGAGCCAAGTGCTGATTCCATCGACGATAAAAGTCCAACTGAGAGAGCCAATCAAGAATTTGCATTCCCTTCTCGCCTGCAAAGGTCAGAAACATCTAGAGTGAGGCAGGGAGCACTGACTGCCGGGTCTAACTTTAGGACGCTCATCATGTGGACCTTGAGGCGAAGGACCATGAAAGTGCACAGAACCACCAGCAGTGTTAAAGGTGGGATGATTGAGGATATCGCGCCCACTGCTGAAATGACTATCGAAGTTTGCATAGCTGGTATTGTATTGGTCACCGGCGAGGATTGAAGCGTCGCCATGTCCGCTGAGGTGGGGATATTGGTGACCGGACATACCGCTTCGAGAAACGGTCGGTGCCGTTTGTGTATCATGAAGTCTGAAACTTCGCCATTCTAGAATCCGTGGATTGCAAGAGCGACGGCCATCAAAGCCCAATATGTCAGATCCGCAAAAAGCGTAAGAAATGTTGTAGTCGTCTTGCCGCAAAGGAGCAGGTTGAGCGAGACGACGAAGCGGCAGCTGTTGATTCCCCATTGGCAGCTGAGCCGGAGAGTTTCCTTGCTTCTGCCAAAAGCGCAATAGACATGCCCAGCATGCCTGCATAAGAGTCTGTGAATGGGCAAGGTGCCCTTCCACCGAAGCCGGATTCTGTCATATCTGCAGAAAGGTAAACACTGCTACACCTGGTATTCGAGCTATTGGCAGTCTACAAAAGAACAGTTGCGGCCAAAGATTCGGACGATTCGATCCTGATATGCCTGCTAATGAATCTCTTACTGTAAATTCTGCCTCAGGCATAAACTAAGATTTCGCTATTCCTCCGCAAAATGAAAGTGGTTCATTGGGCCAGTTTCCAGAATTCCTTTTTGGTCAAAGCAGTCTCTTTTATGACTCTTGTTCTGTGATTGACTAACATCGCTTATTTTGAGATAAGAGCCCCGTTTGCGCTGCAGGGCTTCTTGACTCTGGCTGTCTCGTCGGTCGCTGCCACCGCACTAAGATGTCCACCAGCAGACCGAAAACGGCGATGACGGCATTTAGTGACAACGACACGGATTTTTCTCTTCGGTATGCGATCGAACTGCACACTGTATTCACGAAGGAACGGAATGCGAAGAGATGAACGAGCACGCCTACAGGCTGGAGTTGCCTGTGTCGCAATGAGCTCCGACATTGTTAGTTACACATCGTCCTTCGTTCGATGGCTTTGACCAATATGTCTTGGAGGAATGTGATACTTTATGTACCACTCCGCCAGCAGTGGACAATGAGTCATGCATAGGGGCCGCGCAGCCTCCCCTGTGCGCCTTGGTACCATGAACGTACGTGATGGACGCAAAATTGACATGCAACCGCGGCAAGTTCTGACGGTGAATGTTGGCAGCGCGTAGGTGTGAATGGCAAGTCTCAACCGTACGCCAGGGGAGACAGAGCTTCTGAACACGTTAGAAAAGGCTGGTTGTGAACGTTGCTGTGCGACGAACAAGTGATCATGCTTCGTACGGACAAACACTAATATGAACAAGATGATGCCTAAAATCTGACGCAAGGCATGAGAATCTTGTCTCCTTAGGGAGCCAAGTTATGACTGGTTGCAATGACAGTAAATATCTACATTGATGTGGCCAGTATGCTTTGCATCTACCGCTGGCTGTTGCTTCTTGTGTGACCTGGGAGATCATGCAAGCCGAAGACACACCAGGACAAAGGCCCAAGCATCAAAGAATTGCTATTGGCGACTGGAAACAATCTACACGTTCGAGTGCCTGCTCACATTTTAAGGTCAGAAAAGGAGACTTCTATATAAGTGTGAGTCCATCCATTTTTATGTCTCTGAATGTTTGTTCCTGTAGGGAGTGCGGATTGCGTTCTTTCGGTTCGCACCAATTTCTCTACCTTTCTCTACCATCCGCATACTCTAGGAGCAGCTATCATCGCCGACGGAAGCTAATCAAGCAGACGAAGTCATGGGACAGTGCTTCGGGCATTACGTTAACAATACGGGGCAGGAAAATCATGCCTTGAATCTGGCGTCGTGCTTACTTCCATGCAAGCGATATGATCGAATTTATGGGGAGAAGACCAAATTATCGCTATCGTGGTCCGAGCTTGGGTCATCCGCGTGAGTCGGCAACAAGCACTACAGAAGCTGCAAGATAACGAGAGCGTCGATTGTGCTTCAGCTATCATGCAAGTGGTGGCCCGACGTACGCAGAACCAAATCTCCACTGACAGTAAAAGAAGTAGACGCTACCTTAGATCGTGTGGCAACGACCTGCGACTTCTCCGCTCCCGGCTTGTAGAGACTACATCATAACATCCATAGATTAGCTCTATGTGATCTATAGGCCGAAATTTTCATATGCATGTACGTACGGGAAACCAAATAGGAGGCCCATTAGCTGCTTAAGGATTGAAGATCGGCCGTTGTTCACGAGATACCCATCTTATAGCTGATTTATCCTGTTCTCTTTCGCGTGTTTTAAGTGCTTCACTCGTTGTCTGCGCCCTTATGTTCATGCGTTGTATAGAACATCGACAAGGAAAGAAGCTAAGCGTTTTAGACTTTGGTATCGTTAGTCTAACAGATTGGCTAATAGACCAGTAAGTTTTAAAGACGCCCTTTGACACTTAAACATATGAGGATGGCAAGGCTCCGGGAAAGGCTCAAGCGTTGGGAGTAAGTATAGAGGGCATACAAGACTAAAGATTACTAACTTGGGGCCAGGGTGTATAACATTAATTGACTACGAGAGGTCACTAAGGAGTATTGCTATGAAATGTTCATGACACTATATATGTCCGTGATGGTCTGTTAGGACTGCGCTGGTCTGTTACAGACCCAGCAGTCTTTCACAATCCATCGCCTAGCCATATCAAGGAATCTCCCCTTGCAGCCTCCTCTAACTAGCGAGTGAGCATCGCTAAACTCCAAGAGGCCCCTGTTTGTCAGGTTCGTCTGGCCGCTGGTGTATAACAGATGGAAACCCTATCCTGCCCAACTAGTGGGCATGTACGGTGTCACCTAAGGTGGAAAACCCTGCCCTCACCCTCGGTTGGGAGGATAGACTTGCTGAAAACCCCCCGCCCCGCTAAGAGGCCAAGTTGCTTTAATGAAGCGTAAGTGTATCATATGTTATACAACAAAGCCCTAGAAGTTACTCTATTTATATAAAAAGACCCAGAATCCTTGATCTTTCAGAAGCCACGATTCTCTGAAGCTTGTAAGGAATAAGCAGCGAGCTAGGAGGATAGGGTAAATGCAAGGGCAGTGAGAAAACAAGGAGACAGAAAATGAGCAGGGAATCTAGAGATAATTGACGTGAAATATGTCGCTGAGGATCAAAGGGTCGGTGGTCAAGTATTTGGAGAGCACAAAGACAGAATGAATCGGTGGTACAGGCTCCGCTACATCAAACTCCGTGAAAGCACCAACGGCAGTTGCCGTGGAGAATCGCTGGTAAGGCAAACGAAATCGCAGGTGATGAGGTGAAGGTTGGTTGACAAGAGATCGGGTATAAAGGTGACTTGATGGGTGAGACGCATCTAGAAAGAGTAATGTGTATAGCCGTTGCCGCCAGAGAAGTACGGGCATCCACTTAATCAAGAGAGGCGCTGGTGGAGACGAGCAGATATGGGCAGGCACGGTTTTCACGCTCTCAAAGCAGGTATGACTTTTGGAAAGATGATAAGGGGCATAGTATATTACAAGACATGCGCGAACAAGTTACGACGGAGGTGTGGCTGAGTGCTGTAAGAATGCAGCTTTGGATGCAGACTGAGGATGCGCGTGGTTGAGGGGCTCAGGTGGGAATAGACCACACATTATGCTGTGAGCCGCTTGCTCATTCCAGTGTTTCGCGGCGCATAAGGTGGATCTTTGTCGTGAGCAGCAATAAGTAAGTGCTATTTATTGCTTGAAACTTGCTTTGCTGTCGATCGAGATTAGTCCCTACTTGCGCCGGCATTATATTTATCAATAACATGTCAAAACCGCAGTTCCGAGATCGGCAGATTGATGTGCCCTGTTTCTGAGGTTGCCATCGTTGACCTGCCTTCGGCGGTGGTCAGACTAACGTTACCATCCATGCTCATTCCAGCACTTTCTATACATCACAAAATCTGTCCGGTCTGCGACCTTGGTATACAACAACTGCGCTCGATGATTGAAGTGCTGCGTATGCCAATACACACTATCACATCCGAGTGACTTCGCGCTCTCATACACATGCTCAATTAACGCCCGCCCAGTGCCCTGGTTGCGAACGCTGGGGTCAACGAAGAGATCGTGCAAGTACACTGTCTCATTCAGCGACGACGTAGATGGGTGTGGATACCAATGCGCGAATCCGACGAGTCGTTCCTTCGTTTGTGTTGGCTCGGACTCATCAGGGAAGGGAATTACGGCGACGGCGCCATACATTCGGACATTGTCATCAAGGAAGCGATCGAAAGTGTTTTTGGTGATCTTGTCGGAAATGGCAGCGGTACGATTGTAGAATTCGTTGTACTGCGCCCAGAGGGATTTCCAAGAGTCGAAGTCATCTGGTTGGAGACGGCGGATGGTGACGGACATATCGAGCTTGGTGCTGATAGAGATTATTTATGAAGCCGGTCGGGCTGGCAGGGCTTCTATGATGTTAAACGATACCTGAGTGTTTGGCTGATTCCTGGTGAAAGTTGCTTTGGATGTGAGTGCATTAAGTCTTCATGCAATCCTACCTGAAATCTGTTCCACTATCTCTTGCATATTGAGGAGATCCTGGAGATGTCCGTAAAGCACGACTGCCAAGCCGATTGATACTGATACGTCGCGTACACTCTCCGAATAAGGCAGCAAGGAAGTTTGAAGCTACTCGCTTGCGCTTTGCTTGTGGGGAACCAGGTCTCGAATCACGTGACTGAGCGTAACACCAATCTGCAGTGAGTTCATCCCGTTATCTGATCACATCTACTTCTGCAAAGGACAATATCAAATCATTAGAGCTCTTCATTTGCGTAGCTTTACCTGGAGCTGACTCCTTGGTTGTTTGATCATACAATGCTTACTCTGCGAACAAAACATTCGAGTCGATATGCGATTCTTTCCATTGAATGTTTGTGTCTTCTCTGGCACATTAACTCGTGAGTATACCACAGTTGTTTCTTATGCTGGCTACTCGGCTGGCTCATCCTCATGAAAAACTAAAGCCCTCACCTCAATGCTCTCCCTGGAATATGAGTCCTTATACTCCGGGTTCGGGAATGCCGTATGCGGCACTCTTCTCGCTCGCCCATCAAGCCTCGAATCGAAGCACTTGATCAACAGTGGCTCTTCCGGCGTCTGCCTATGCAGGTAGTACCATTTATGTTCAGCATTCGGCCTGACAGCATATGTCTCGCCGTTTCGATTGGGGTAGATCAACGGGACAGTTACCAAATCCGAGTCGGGAACCGAATGTGCGTCAGCAACACCCAGTGGATCTTTGTAAATCGTTTTGATGGGCCGCCAGACGTTAATGATCTGGTGCCTAGTCTTCAGAAGCTCATCGGCAAGTTCGGGAAGGTGGAAGGGCACGCGTGAACGCGCGGCGCTATAGGATTGATCGATGTGCACTCTGTTTACTGGGCCGCGAAGAGCGTGTCCGGAAGCAGCGCGTTGATCCTTTGGTTGGCGGCGGATTGTGTGGTCGAATATCAGGACTCTACTTGCTCCGGTGCTGGGATGGTAAGTTACCATTGCGCTATGTTCGGTCGAGGACTTACGCGTCTTTGATGAGCTTTTCTGTCTCCGGATAATACTCGGCTTTGATCTTTTCGTCGTCGAGGAAGTCCTTCTCTTTGCTCACGTGAGGATAGACTTGGAAGCCATTCTTGTCCAGGGTAAAATTGGCTTCTTCCCCGCGGATGTCGCGGACCGTCACTTCAAGTGCATGGGCCGGCCGCACGTATGTTTCAGGCTTGCCGACATAGGTCGGTGCCGGTGGATTACCGTCGTCGAGGTAGTAGTTCAGGCTGGTACGAACATTAAGCTTTTCCTCTTGCTTGGGTCGGACCTGCTTTGAGGCATCAATGGGCTCGAACGAGGTAGCATGACCTCCTTGTTGGTGTACTGCGGCTGATGCCATTCTGTTATTCTAACTCCATTTTCACCTTGGTGGCCGAGACGCCAGCGTGCTATATACCAGGACTTTTGTCCGTGCTGATTTGTCAGAAGTTGAAGTGACGCCATTTGGCCCTTGATATTCGTGATCTAGGAACACCAGTCGGGCGAAGTATATTCAATCTTCCCCGCACGATCTTGAATGTCATTGGAGGCGGGTTATCGCAGCCTTCACAACTTCAGCATTGATTGCTGTTCCTCGAACCGAGGTGCTAAGTACCTAAATCACTGCTGCTTATGAAGCTCTGTTATCCACTAGCGGTGTCGTTGGGCGTGGGATCTCCTGAACTCGGTTAGGTCTGTCAATCAGAGCAGGATTTCGTGCCACAAGAGGATTTCGTCCGCCCGGTCGAAAGCGAGCACGAAGCCTTGATCAAATCTTAGGCGTATCGGCCTTGGTGGGAGGAGATGGCCGGAGATTCTGATCTTACCTTCATTGCTCTATCTTGCTATCTGAGGCCACCAGTCATTTCCTTCACTGACGCTTGTCTCGCCGTACCCTAAGCATTTTCCGCCATGCTGGACCCTAAACTAATCCATGAAGTAGAACACAGAACCCTCGCTTCCTAGTCAGAAGTGCAAGCAGTCATGCGAGGCCCCTGTGGATGTGCATCCACAGATAAAGGCCCACGGCTTAAGGCTTTCCTTGCACACTATTATTATTATTATTCACCGAGCTACTTTGATGCCTCTCAACAAGAGCTGTCGTGCAATTGCAAGCACATTCTGTGTGATGATACGGTAGATAACAGTCTGTGTATTGTCAGAGTAAATCCCAAACTCGAATGCTAGAATGAAGCCCAAAATCGTTCATCAAGAACTTTTCCCTGGGGGGTTGTAAGAATTAGCACTTGATGAAAGGGAAATAGCTTGAGCTCATGGTCTCGAACTGGTGGTGGCGAAGAATATAGAAACCTCGAAGCAGGGGCAGGTGGCTTTGCTTTTCTCATGAGCTTAGCGGTGCTTGGCCTTATCGGCTCCAAGGGGCAACATCATCGGAACAGCAATATTTGAGCACCAGACGGCGGAAGCGTCGGTGGCAGATTGTTGGGCTGGAATTCTCTATTGTCTGCTTGACCTAAGGTGATATGCTGAGTGCTTGCCGGCATCTCTTGTCCCTTCGTTTTCGGTCCGATTTACATGCATAGCACTGCAGCAACCCGTGATCTGCGTCTCAGCGATCACTTCCAGGGAATTGCAAGCTAGAAAGATTACGTCATGGGCTTTCGAGCCGTTAGAAAACGAAAGAATGCAGAAATCGTTGACGAACTCGAATCGGCTTTCAAAAGTTGATCTTTTGTAAAGTTGATGGTTCGACAGCGACAAGGCTGTGTCAGATGCAGCAGACAATTCAAGCCTTACTCTTCTTCTTACTCTTCTCTCCATGACTCCTCCTCTTCTCTTTATCTTTCCTGCTCTTCTGCTCTTTCTTAGGGCCTTCTGCATCTTCACTGTCCTCATTGTCAACCTTCCGCTTCTTTGTCGATTTCACCGATACAGTAGCAGTCCCGCCTTCTCGAATCTGTCGCTCCGCCTCGGCCCATCTAGCGTCATCGTCATCATCCGCTGCGACTTTGGCTTCACTGTCGAGCTCATACCGGTCAAGTGGCAATGCATTGATCAGCTCACGCTGCTTCGCTCTAAATGCTGGATGGATATCGCCATCATCTAGTTCCTCTGGTGCTTGTATCGTGTCGCCATTCGTCTTGACGATACTGGCCGCCGCTCTCGACGCCGAACCGATCGGGTGTATCGTGCGCTCGGCAGGGATTTCCTTCCCCACTTCTTCGGCCAGTATAGTTCTGAAAGCAGTACTAATCTTCCTCACGACCTTGATAAACATGGCTAATAATTGACTGCTCGGCACGTCGAGTTCTTTCTCTACATCCCCCAACTCCTTTCTCTGCAATCCGATTGCCAGCAATATGGCCTGTTGGACACCGCTGAGACTGACTTGTGGAAGACGGCCCGTAAAGAAGAGGTGCGATATGCTAGGGAGAAGATCAAGGATGACATGGTAGTCGAGCATGTTACTTGCATAGCTATCCAGGCGAGCCAGATCGTGGGGTGAGAAGAGGGCGTCGAGATCTCCTTTGGTGATGGGTTTGGTTAGCGCAGGGCCCGAGGTTGAGACAGGAACTGAGGATGATTTCGAGGGTGCGGAGGCGGACTCAGATATGCTTAGGGACTGGACGGCGGAGAAGGTGCGGAACTGATAGCTAAGCAGGCTGAGAAAGCGGCGGTGGAAATCTGACGCATAGCTTGCCAGCCATGATGGATCGGCGTTTGAGGTATTGGTTAGGAGCGGGCGGAGCATGACGCAACTGTGTTCGCCGGTGAGATCGTTTGGTGTTTGTCGCAGGTAAACTGGAGCGAATCGGTGTCGTTTCCAGAACTTGTGAAGTTGGGCTGTCAGGCCATACGACACGCCTATGTAGTCGAGCGCATCAGGAGTGCGTTCGCTCAGCCGGCTGAAGAGGGGCGGCATGCTGTTTATGTTGCGTACCGCTATATCGTCTGTGAGGAGGGTTGTGGAGTCGAGCTCTGTGTCTGTCACGCGCAGCATGTGTTCTGTGTCCTGAATTGTGGTCTCGGCGTCCTGTTCTGAAAGACTTGCGAACTTCCCCTCGTAGAAGTCGGTCAGGAGCTCGAGAGCGCGAGAGCCATAGCCCATTTTCAGGTATTCTGGGTTCGTGGCGATACGGACGATGCGGCTACCGCTCAGGCCGGCGAATTCGCTGTCTTGAAATTGTTGCGAGACAAGCCAAGGGATTAGATCGCCGCCGGCGCGTTGACCACGGGAGAGAGAATTCATGACTGATTGCTTTGATATACGACCTTCAAGCGCAACTTGGACTACGCAGAGTGGTTCGGGAAGGGAAGTGGCTGTTTCGCTGACAGGTGGGATGAGGACAAATAGTTGGTGGGCTGGTGCGTCGGACATGAGTTGAAGGTCGTTAGGGGAGTTCTTGTAGTGTGAAGCAACGTAAAGCGCCATCATTTGTTGAAGGAACTTCTCAGAGACCGGGTGGAAGGAGAAGAGGGTATCACGGTTTACATGAACAAGCTCGCACTGGGAGGGATAAGGCGTGCCGTGGATATTCGATTTGGCTTTTGGAAGAGTGGCGTCAAGACATAAGAGGCGGTTTAACCATTTTTCGACGGCGTCACCTTGGGCGTACCGAATCGGTTCGGCGAGGGTGATTTCGCGGAGAGAACGGGTTGAACGGATTGTGCCGCCTGCTGAACCGTTTGTCTTTTCGACCATTTCTTCGCGGGTGGAACTGATGCCTCCTCGGGATTGGTCGCGAAGCTGTTGGATGAGCTTGAGGGACAGTGATCGACCTGTGCCTTCGTAGCCATTAATGGTAGATGCCATGAAGACGAGATATGGTCCCATGAGTTTTCTGACTAGAGGGAGTGGTATCGCTGCAGCTTCGTCGATGACGACCAGCTCGGCTTGACCAAGAACATGTGCATCTTGAGGTTGAATGTACTGAATGGTCTGCCTGTGTTGCCTGTACACATTAACGCGGACCACAGCTTTGTTATAGTCTGGGTTAGTGGACTGGAGGATGGTGTAATCAACATGGTCTGTGTAATCCAAAGCATCGAAACCCTTGACGACAAACTCGAAAAATGTTTTCAAGTTTTCTGGACTAGGCGCAGTGATGAAAATATTGCTGTATCCGTGAGCAACAGCAGCAGCTACAGCGAGACCGAGAGCGGCAGATTTGCCTCGACCCCTGGCCGCTGTCAAAGTGACTGTACTTCTTAGGGTCTTCTCGGAGATGGCATCAACAAAGGTAAGAAGAGCTTTGGCTTGATCAACGGTCTTTGAGAGCGTTATTAAGGGACCCACAGGGCGGTTGTCTGCCAGAGACTCCTTGATCTGCTTCAATTCTCTGCCTCTTTCTGTGTCTTTCTCATCACCCGTAGCCGGTGGCAACTGTTGGACGTTCTTTCCTCCCGAAATTGGCAGCACGTTCAATTCATCATCCACGACTAAGCACGACTCGCAGCTTCCCAAAGACAGGATGAATCGTTCGTTGAAGCGGGCAACCACATCATCATGCGCTTCTGTCCTGTACCGTGAGTGGACATCCATGCTCATCGTGTACAGCTGTTTCAAGCTCTTCATTCCCTTCAGCAGCAGAAGCACCAGGCCCCCACCTTCCACTGTCTCGATCGTCCTCGCTAGAAGATTAGGTGTTATTGCCTCGAAGTCCTGGAGAATACACATGCCATATGTGTTTCCAAGGATCTTGTCCGTTTCCTTGTAGTAGACATAACGGATGTTATTGAGGGTCACGAACAGTTCGAATGGGTCTTCTGTATTGGCGTCCCGAATACCTCTTTTGATCTCTTTCTTGATCTTTGCCTCTCTCTTCTTCCGGTGCGACGTGAAGCCAAGTAGGTCCTTCTTGTATGCCCACAATACACTCTTGTTCTGCTTCACGTCCACACTGGACATAATGTAGTGTAGGTGAACAATAACATCTTTTGCACGGTCACCAACGACGACGAAGAAGCTGCGCTTCTTTTCCTGGATCCCATTTCGGATGAGAGCCGGTATCCTCGAATCAATAGCTTTCTTTGGCATTGTGAGGAGGCCCAACCACCTACCACGGAGCAAGAAAGGGCGCTGAAAGTTGAGACAGAGCTGCTGCTATCGTCGGCGCATTCTCAAACACCGAAAGTTTTCCCCAAATTTTAGTGATCAGAATAGGTTGTCGGCTCACCTTCCATTATTTGTCTTATCGCATTGATAAGCTTGTTGGCGTTCGCGCCCGTATGCTAAGCTAACCTTACATGAGCTTAAAGGGACCCGTTAGATGAGAAATTGCGCCAGTCATGGGCGTTTCCTGATTCTCCGTAGCCGATGCGGAGCCCCCATTCAGCGACGACTTTTAACCTGGACAAAACTGGCCGCGCTTTTTGAGGAGCACATGGGTTAAAGAAAGCTAATTGTAAAACGCTGCTCAGGTAGCGCATATTGTAAAATTGACTTTCGCTGCCATCGCAAGTGAATCTTCTGTCTGCAGTATCACTCGATTGACGAACATGATGAACAACTTATGACAACCGAGGTCGTGTCAGGGGCGAACATGCTGTGGCTGACCCGGGCGGCTTCTCATTCGAGCTACAGCTCTACTCCACCATGGCAGGATTCCTGGGCACCGTGTCCTACATGTACGATGAAACACAAACCACCGCTCTTTGACGACCAGCTGAATACTGACTGATCTCGTAGAGTCGCATGCCTAACAGCATTGATATTGGCGAGTTCTCCAGCCTCAATACTCGCGACTGACCGACCGGTCCATCTCGCAGTCCTCACTCTCGTCTGCTCCTCTGTGGTGTTGCTCGTCATTGCGAAACGATCGCAGTGGAAGCACAGCTCCGGTTCCGTGCACCACGGCAACTATGCTTCCATACCACTCCAAGAGCTAGGCGACGGCGACGCGAAGATCGCAAAGGAAAAGCAGAGGATACACAACCATTTGTTGAGTAGCGGCGCTCTGTTTGCGATTATACTGCTCGCGACTGCAGCATTGACTCTTCGCATTGACGTCCAGCGCAGGCTGCTTCTAGCCTCTGAATGTGCCACGAGAAGTGTCGAGGTCTGGCTACCGTTTCTTGTTGCCGTCTACGATGCGCTGCGGTTCCAGCGGCAACAAGATGCCTGCGACGAAGATGAGGAAGGTCCTGACTCCAGCGCCTACCATGATTTTGCTCGATCGCTCAAGTCATCCCTGCTTTCGAGCCCATGGAGATTCGTGCCAGCTGCGTTTGCCCTTTCACTCGGGTGCCATCTAGTGGCAGGCCTCTGGTTGAGCTCAGAGTCTAGCTATGTGTGTCCGATCCTCAGCGCAGAAGTCGTGGTTGTTCCTCGTCTTCAGGACCTGGCTCTACTACTTGATACCTTTCTGGTCGTCGCCGCACTCGAGTTGGCCGTAGGTGGCATGCTACCCTCGACTCCAATGCTGTCAATCCCGCTATCATGGGCTACTGTGCTAATCTCCTCTGCCGGAATATGGGGTGTTATTTCTGTAGTTGTCACAACGACACTGCCGGAAAATCGTGACTGGCTTCTCATGAAGTACGAACGATCCGTGGTCTCATCTATCTTCTCATTGGGTTGCCAAGCGTCGGTTTTGAGCGCATTCTGCATATCATCTCTGTATAGTGTAAGTGTTGATGCCAACCACTCCTGCGACCTGGCTAACAGTGTACAGATCATGAATGTTGGGTTGTTACATACGTCCATGGCATTAACAGCCATTCTCACCATGATCCCAGGCTTATGGTTCATCTGGTCGGCAAAACGACCTTATCCTCCGATCTCATCACTCAATTTGACTTGGTCGTTTGTTATCGTGTATATTGCATGGTCACTTTACAACCGAACGCGCAGGGCTATGCATCCCTCCCAAACGGCCCCATCTACATTGAGAAGAACCATCATATTCATAGTCTTTCTCATTGTCCTGTATCCTGGACTCATGAAGACAAGTACTGTGCACTATCATCCAATTGATCTTCTCATGCATGATGCCCAAAACAAATACCTCAGCTACCTAAATTATGCGGCTCGGAGCAAGAACCTTGCAGAAGCTGTTCACATCTACCAAGAAAGATACCACGACAACCCACCACCCGGCTTCGACGTCTGGTTTGATTTTGCTCGAAACCGTTCGGTGTGGATAACGGATGAGTTCGACCAGATCTACAATGACTTGCTCCCTTTCAGGCCTACCACTCCCGCAGATCTCAGACGGCAGACTTGGGAGGATGTTTCGAATCCTTGGAACGAGGTATCTGGTATCACTATTCGAGATGGGAAAGCTAAAGTCCAAGACAACGTTCTACCTACTCACCGATGGATGCTCGAAGGTGTCGTCACGATCATTGACGCCTTCAGCCAGCACCTTCCGGATATGGATCTCGCGTTCAACCTCAACGATGAATCGCGGGTCGCGGTACCCTATGCGAACCTGCGACGCCTGGAAGACCGAGCTCTGAAGTCCAGCTTCATCGGCAATCTTCCATTTTCGAATGATCGCGCCGTCGGCTGGAAGGATATTCCAAACGAGCCCACTACAGACACCGTCTTCGAAAACTGGTCGTTCATGAACACCTTCCACGAGTGGGCAGCAGTGACATGTCCGGCAACCTCAGCGGCGCGTAGAAACCAGGCACCATTATTCAAGTCCCAGCTGTGCCTTGACTGTGCAGCCGACCACAGTCTGGGTCACTTTGTGTGGAATTGGTCTGTAGCAGCAGAGCCGTGTCACCAGCCTGATCTGGCCAATCTCCACGGCTTCTATCTTTCACCAGCAGCTTTCAAGGCAACGCACCAGCTGAGAGCAGTCTTCTCGCAGTCGAAAGTGAGGGGCTTCAACGACATCGTCTACCCTTCCGCATGGAACTATATGGATAAAGTCGTATATAGCCCCAGCAACATAAGCACGGCCGAGAGACCTGCTTTCCCTGATCCCCCTTTCCGAGAGAAAGATCCAGCACTCTACTGGCGCGGTGCTACCTCTGAAGGCGTCAGTGCCGGTCTCGGCGCGTGGCACGGCATGGCACGACAACGGATGGTGCACATGGCCAACAATCTCACCAACTCGCAGCACGACGGCGTCACGCTACTACTGCCTGACCGGAGACATTCAGAGCGTTACGCGTACATCACTCTTCCAGGATCCTCCCTGCAAACTCTCGGCCTACAAACCAACGCTCGCTTCGTCAATGAAATTGTCCGTTGCGGCGGCCGAGACTGCGAAGCTCAAGAACGAGAATTCGGCCTTGCTCCTCCAGAAGACTTCCAAGCACATTGGAGATTCAAATACCTCATTGACCTTGATGGCGCAGGATACTCCGGGCGCTTTCTCCCATTCCTACAGTCACGTTCGTTGCCGTTCAAGGTCGCCTTGTTCCGAGAGTGGTACGATAGTCGCATCGTACCATGGCTGCATTTCGTGCCGCTTGATATCCGGCTACATGGGTTGTGGTCGACGCTGGCTTATTTTGCTGGCGTGAAGGGCAGGGATGTCAATGGCAGGGCCTGGGACTGGAAAGGCCATGAAAGAGAGGCTGAGCTCATTGCAGTGTCGGGGCGGGAGTGGGGTCAGAAGGTGCTAAGAAAGGAAGATATGGAGGTGTATTTTTTCAGGTTATTGCTGGAGTGGGGACGCTTGACTGATGACAGACGCGATGAACTTGGGTTTGTAGTATGATGTATATGATAAACAATGATGTCTGTATGAGTTTGATACGTGCATTCAACCTCCCAAATCTGCTTTTTCGTGCCTGTCCGCACGTTGCATTAATGCTTGTATTGTTACTCGCGCGACTCCTGCGCGTTCGTGGGCTGATCTGGCAGCGCCAACTTTCGACTTTCGCGCAACAATGGACTTGCCTTGTATATCGGCTTCATGCAGCTCGAATGCTGTGTTGGATCAAGCTCTCAGAGACTATGTCCACCAACGCATCACGGCACAGCCTGATCACGCTTTCCTTAGAGCCTCCTCGTTTCATATACGCCATGCCTTCTATGACTCTTGTTAAGCATCGTTCAGATTCTTGTACAACATTCCTTCAAACGATTCCAGTTAGCGCAAAGCCGTTCTACGACCTACTCAGTCTCGTGTCGGCTCAATTAGAGCGAGATCTTTTTTACAACGCAGTGCTACAATTTCCACCCCCCTTGCACGGCAATATACCAGTCACTGTGCGCCAAATGATGAGGACGCCAGTCTGCCTTGATGTTTCCACTCCGCGAGGCTTCAGCAAGCCGAAACGTCTTGAGCTGCGCGATCCCGGCGTGATTGCAAAGGTCCGTCGTGTGAAATTCCCAAAAGGGGGTGCACCCAGAGCGTACAATAGGCCTACTGTCTTCGATGAGCTGACTTTGCACGGGGAAAGATGGCGGCAGCTCCCTGCTGGCGACTAAGCGCCTCGCCTTCTCTTGCATGGACGCCATCGATTCGTGAAGCTCTTTCACGTTCGCAGCCCTGCCGATGATGTCAGTCCAGAGTTTGCGGATGGGCCGTGCACTCTTTTGGTAAATTGAAAACTCTAACAGTGCCGTGAAGTTGTTGATGACATGGATGAAGTCTCGTCGGCAGTGTCGCAACCAATCGATGCAATCTTCATGGCGCCTGGCCTGGTCGAAATCTCCGAGGGCTATGGAAGGTGTCCAGCAGCCAACATCTGTGGGTCTGTTGTGATCGCTGAGGAACCAATTGTTGAGGTGCGCGTCTGTATGAGCGAGCCCTGAATGATGCAAATGTATGACTGTTGCAATCATGTGCTTCACCCAATCGTAGATCCAGATCTCCGGAATCGCTATCCCGCTGCTTCGGGACTTCTCTATGACCTTGCCGAGCGTGCCTGCTGTGTAGTATTCCTGGTAGCTGACGCCGAAGGAATGACCATGTGAGTTTCTGTACGTCAACCAGCCTTGGAGCTTCGGCACGTGCTGCAAATGGTCGACGCTCAGAGCGTTGTGGATCTCATGAGTTGGACCTCTTAGACGTGAGTTTCTTGGATGAAGGTCTTCTTTTCGAACATAGTACTTACCATCTTTCACACACCATACCAACGATGCGACGCCGCTGATGCCCTGCCCGAGGGACTTGACGAAGATGAATGCAGGCCCTTCACGAAAGTAAATTGCTCGATCCGTCATCGTGGCTGTTGCTCCGCAGCCGGTGCAGAGTGCTCGATAAGTCAAATCGATCGGGTCTTTAGTGTTAGTGGTGTCTCGATCGCGTACGTCTCTGCTCGACGAAGTTGCACTTACTTAGTTAAATTAGAAAGTTGAGATCAGCGCAGTTACTTGTATTTGCGGGCTGCGGAGCTTCAGGGGCCGGTGTCTGTGCAGGCTTTGTCAGACAATGAGAACAAAAGCTTCAATGAAAGCGTACCTCAAAGCTGCTTTGTTAGGCATGCTGGCTCGAATGGGTTAGTCCTGTTGGCAGGGTTTTACTTCTTTGTGCCATTGTCCACCACAATCACAGAGCGACAGGTCAATGAAGAGGTCGCACTTGACATTAGGGATTCGAGAAATTATCGTTGTCAGCACTACAAGAGAGGATCTTTGAGTAGGAAGAATGAACCCTGATAAAGATTAGCCGTCGTCCTCATGAGAGTTTGCTCATTTTGCTCAACTCACTGGAAAACCCGCGGTCGTGGTCTCGAGCACTCGAAACCTATTCCACGCGGATATGTCTTGCTTATTTCAGAGATTGATGCACGCTCCTGCAAGAGCTATCTCTGTCCAAACCATGACCGGCAGGCCAATACTCATCCAAAAAAATGCCACTAGGCAAGAGTTCGATGAGGGCAGCTTTTGAAGCCGAAGAAAAGTACTTGGTCCAAATTTTGAGGATAATTCCCCACCTCTGCGTGCCATCTCATAACGGGTGTAGGGTCATCTAGAAAGCCCCCTGGGACAGATAGGTAACTTCGTGGAGAAAATCAAGGCGACGGACAGCGGAAGAGCAATATCGTCAAACTCGTCAGCGTTGCAGCTTGATCGACTCATTTCAAGGAAACCATGTCGCTACAGATGGAACAGCCAACAAATTGGCCATCAGTAGCAAGTGAGTTGGCATGTTAGTCATTTCTCCTAGGTTTCAGGTGAGATTCTCCTTTCGTGATATTGCATGTGCCTGGCAGTAATGGTAGTTCGCGAAGGTTTACGGCCTCCGTGATATTGAACTCAACTCTTCCGCACTATCATAGTAATGAAATTATGTTCAGTTTATCGGGCAGAAGCGAACTAATCCTTGGCGTCTGGGTTTCCTCAAAACTTCGACTGTTTCGATATTCGGCATTTAGTTTGTGAACCGCAGCTCGAGGGCCAAATGTTGCTTTGAGCGCTTTGAGCACCCGCACCCTAGCAGCTCACTGCATAGGCTCAGATCGAGATGGTCAGTGGCATGATTTTTGGCTCTCGGTAAGTCTTCATCCTTGCTCCTGACAAATTTCAGCCTTTCAGAGCCGGAAGTCAGTTGGGACCGCAGTAAAATGATAGTTTTCTGGATGACGATACGAGACTGGACAAGACCTTCCCTTAAGGCTGAGAAATTTGAGAATTACCCCGTTCGGAAATCTTTCTCAATATTATGACACTCTCAGACGGCGAAACTTGGCTGTTTGCGCCGAATCTCAATTTACAACGGGACGATGTATGCCTTCCGGACGCAAAGCATAAAGTTTGAGTAAAATCGCTAAACGTTCAATTTAAGTTACGTCTGCCGCGCCTCCAACCCCAGTAGCTTGGGGAATGGATCGTGATCCGCACGGGGGCCCTCGGATTCAACCGCAACTCTGCAGATTTTTTGGTAGGATTTGAGAGTATTCTTAGATGTTCGCTTAAAAAGTACCATTGTTGGACGACGTTAAGTCAGCTTTGAAGCGGCTGTCCGCTGAGCGAGCCTCATCGCTTCCTGTTCGTACATGGGCGAATGCAGCTCCCTTGTTCTTGCAGTTTAACAGTGAAAATCAGACGATATTCAACCGGTGTTGCTTCCAGTATCGTCATATTTTCCGTCCTTTACTACTAAGCCAAAAATTTCATGGAAATTGGCACAGCGGACCCGATTTTTGCCCCGTCACAACTGCGAGCACTGATTCCGTGAATAGATTATTGTCCAATCACACCGAGTTCCAATCAATGTCTCTTCCTCCTTCTGCTCTTTCCGACACCACACGCCCCTCATTCTTGTAATACGAGAAAGTGCCGTGTTTACGGACGCCGGGATTTATGTCTCCGCCCATAGAAGTATTATTGACTGTAAAGGGAGAATTGCTGATAAACTTCCTATAAGCGTTGAAGTAGACGCCCGGTGCTGTAATAATTGTCGCAGGTGGTGCATACTCAATCTTTGAGATATCGGTGCCAAATTTGAGACTATCGTGTTCTGCGGCAATGCGTCCTCTGACAACAGGGCTGTTCCTGGCGTCAAGGTAGTAGTATACGACGGCAAATTTTTCTGTTCCAACGAGAGGATCTCCACCCATTGAGTGGTTGGTGACAAGATAGTCCTTGCGATTGTCAATAGCGTGGGCAATAGCGTTCAATATGTTGTTATCGGTGACTTGTTTGGGGCCGTAGAAGACCCTAAGACTGCTTCGAGACATTAGTAGGACTGTGAAGGGCCTAACAGGATGGTGAATTTTAAAACTGAATCGTGAGAAGACTGAGAGCTCTACATCTAAACTGACTTTGTACGGGAGAGAGCAGCTACTTAAATACCCAGCATGTGAGACACTGGAAAAGGCTCTCCAAAGTCGAAGTCGATGACAAAACAAGTTGAATCAGATCAGGTAGATGTGCTTACATCGTCAGCTCCGCAGTCTGCGGACTTGTTCATCTCCACAAACATTCACCTAGAGAATAGATATTTTGGTTAGAAGAATTCGCAGCCTGGGCGGGCTTGATCGCGTCCGACGGACTTCCGTCAATCTGCAGATAACAAACGAACCTTTACAAAACGCATATCCTGTAACTAGAAATTGCACTCCATATTGATACGAGATGACCTGCCGACAGTGTCCGTGAACGTCAATGTGGTCGGACCAATGAACACAGCGGAGACGATCAAGGTCAATTCCCGATGCAATCCATAGAACCTATTTACCTTGGCGGATCAAGGAAAGTAAAAACTGCATCGCCTTACACACCCGCTCAGCCTCGTCCCGCCGCTTTTACTGCCTGCTCACCCTTCTACCGCCCTCCACTCACCCTTCACTCATCCTCTACCCACCCTTCCACCGCTTGTAAGATATCTAGTTAGTCTTCTGAGTCGTATTATGTCTTTATAGACTTCTACGATACTAACGTATTATTGAATTATTAATTACGTAGAAAATATATATCATAGCGACTATAAATATACGCAAACGCGCCTAATAGGCCGTAGGATTACTAAGGTTATAGTAATACTTAAAGACTAAACCTCGCCGTTTAATTTACTTATTTATCTCGCTTATTTTGATTTCGTCTTTGTATTCTCCTTTTATAATCCGTTCTTAGTCCCTTATTTACTAATATTTTTTTAGCTCTTAATGTCACGCCTGCCAATTGCACCCCTTATATATTACATCTCCTCAATATCGCATAAGATATTGGAGCGAGAATAGACCTTTTAGCAGCCCTGTTGGCCCAGTGGTTTCTGATATATATATATTAGTAGATTATCGTAGCGTATCAGGCCGCGTAGGTGCCGGTAGTCAGATTGAGTTCAAGAGCTATGATTATCTATGTATGCTGGTCTATTGATAACGACTCAACGCTTGAGGGGTGGAGTTGAGTGACTAGAACGGAGAAGGGGGAAGCTATATACGGTGTAGCGGCGTAGCTTTGTCGTAGGCATGCCGCAGGCATGCCGTAGATATGCCTTAGGCAGGCATGGAAATATTTGGCAGGTCTGCCGATGGCATGCCGTGTGCGTGCCTCAGGCAGGAATATGCCTGGCAGGCGTGATATAGCGAGACTTTTAGTATAAGTAAATGCTAATAAATATAAGAGAGGCTTTTATAGTGAATAAGATAAAGTAGATACTAATCAAAAATATAATGGTAAGACTAAATAAAACTATAAGTATACTTTATATTATATACTTTAGTCCTTGAGCGAAATTAAGCGTAACAATACTAAACGTAATCTACCTCTTCTAAACGAAGTAAATATACGTAGAGCCTTACGCACACAGCTCTGTGAGGTCAACAAATCCTTTAATTCTCAGAGCAGCGGACCTGCAAGGCTGCTATCTCCAAATTTCTCGCAACTTCCCGCATGCTTGAGCCAGACCATAAGAAAAGGCCTAGAAAAATGATATCGATATGAGTATGGCATGGACTGAAATGGCCCTCGGTATTTGATGGGAGACGACAGGGATATTAGCACAACAGCCACTATACCAGCTGCAGGGTTCTAAAACACACTAGTATCGGCTACAGAATGAACCCTAGCCTTAGAGACAGTATTTCCACCGGAACTCGAGGTAGACTTCATGCAAATCACGGCCGCTCATGTCCAGATTCGCTCCTCCACGAGAAATCGAGGGAAATCATGGATTTGTAGCCAGATGCTCCCTTTACCACCAATTTTTCGAATGTTCCTACTGTTCGTGCAAGTCCAGCAGCAATCTAGCTGTCACAGGGATTTCCGCACTTCCAGCTTTAAATTATACGCCTCCACAATTCCGTCAAGATCCTCATGCAGAGGTCTTTCAACGATGCTCCATCATTTACCGAGTATCTTCCAACTCAAAGAGTCATGGAGGGAACAACAGTTTGGATCGATCTGCACCAGATGGCCTCAACCCGATAACTGATGCCTCCGAAAAGCGTGGTACTCGCTGTGCATGTGCATAGAATTCCTCTGTAAATACCTCGGATGCTGAGGACCTGCATGAGAGTGCTCCCAAACAATATAAACGTCTCCTGCGGGAAGAGCAGTGGCGGCATAGGCCTAGATACACTCGCGTCCACTGGCCTGGATCCGTGACGTCTTCGCCAAGTATTAGCCTGCGCTTCAGTATGACAAAGAGATATACAAAAGACTGGGGCAAATACTGGTCAGATTCCGATGTTCTTTTAAACAGATGGGAGCAAATACATCGCATTTCGAATGTCAACATTTCAAATCCTACCACTCCGGGCCCTCGGTTTTACGAATTTGAGCCTATCACAAGCATTATTCGATTAAATGGCAAATTGCTATCATCCCTTCACCCTGAATCACTGACGACGAGTGTATAATACTCGCCAAAGGAAGATCTTCATGGGCTGTTTGTTGTTATATGAGTACTTAGTTGATTGTTCCTTCCATCTTATAGTATTGAGGTGAGGGTTAGACAATTGCTTCAACTGCCGCCCCAGCAAGTTCCCCTCTACTTCCCACCACTATTGGAGGTAGGCGGTATCACTTGCGAGGTGCAATGCGTAGATTGCTTGAAACTCTGGTAATTGCGCAATCCGAATGTAACAGCGCTCAAGCATTCACTAAAACGAATGTCCCAAGGGATTCCATCATCTCTTCCGCAAATCTCGATACTAGATTTAGAAGCCTGCACATGATATTCCAAGAGCAACCAGAGAAACCAAGCCAATATTACCGAACAAATCTTTAGTAGATCTGACCCTTCTGGATGCTGCATTTGTCGATGGCATGGAGTCGCTCGTACTGCTAGACGTGGCCGAACTCATCGTGGGTGAGGGCGAGGTCACCATCGTCGAAGTTGCCATCATCATCGAATGGTCCATAGTCGAGGTTGCCATCGTCATCGAAGAGTCCATGGCCCCGGACATCGTGGATGTTTGGGCAAAGCCACTGCTGGCCAGGAGAATCGAAGCGATTATCGCGTTGAGCAACATTTTAGAGACGATCGTGAGTGTGTAGTGTGAGATCCGCTTTTCTGAATGCCGGTTTGAGAAAGACGACGTGTGGTAAATTGTGCAAGTAGAGGAGCAGATAATACTTAAATGATGGTGAGTAGTAGACAAGTAGTTGAACCAACTATGCTGAGCAATGTGCATGATGTAGACATTTAAATACTTGGAAATGATGGGTGGACTTTACCTTGTAGGTTTGATGTTTCAAAGTAAGAAATCCAGCTTTCTCTTTCACAGCCACTATATCCACACTGACCAATGGCGATAGGCCAATTTCAGTCGGAAATGGACTAGAATACGCAAAAACAACTCAATCGCCAAGCCCCAATCGACGCGAGATCATTTCACAGTTTGCGTGGCGGAAACGCACAAACCCACTCACCCACGAAGACTAACTTGGGGAGTTCAGCTCGAAACAACCTTAAAACCATCCATGATTCCACAAGCGGGTACCCGAATTGCTCTTGAAGAGATTGGCCTACTGTTCATCTGCCTGGCGATTGTAGTGACCTCTTTGGTGGAAGGTCGAGCCATAACCTTTGTCGTTCATGCATTTCTCTTGGGCACGTCATTTTCCTACCGTCTGTGCGTAATCATGCTACATCTCTTCGACAGCTTCTTGTTTTGATCGCCATTAGTGACTTCCTTTCAGCATTTCTCACCACAAAACACTACTTACACAGATCTCACCACCAACGACTGACACAACAATGTTCAGCTCTAGCACAACAACGCCCAATGCCCACGACGAGCCAGAAAGTTTTGTTCCAAAGCTGTCAGTACTGCTCGACGCACCAAAGGACAACCCCATCACATATGAAGAGCTTGGCAAGTGCGACGGTACGCGAAGAGATGAATACCCATCAATTTGTGTGCTAGGTCGGACCTACTGATATTTGATATGCGCCAGGAACCGACGCCCTAAGCTTGTAATCATCGCAATCAAGGGCCCTGTCTTCGATTGCTCGCGGAATCGTGCATATCAACCAGGAAAATCTTATCACGGTACGCCGACCATCTTCTCGACTTGTCCATCGCTTCGAAACTGCGCGAGGTTTGAATGAAGCCCACGTCCGCAACGCTTTCGATGCCGCATTGACCTGAACATACCGGGAAATGAGAAAGGGAGACTAACAAACGTATTGCTCACTTTCCGCCTGCGAGGACACATCTCGAGCCCTTGCCATATCCAGCTTGAAGCCCGGGGGTTGCGTACCGGAATGGCATGATACGGAGGACGTGTACGAGACAGTCCTGAGCGAGTGGTATACCGTGAGGGTTTGGCCACGCTTGGCAAGGTCACTCTAGCAAAAGATGCAATTCCACCAGCGGAGTGTTGTGCTTCGACTTATCAACCTCAACAGCGCCGCTCCTGTAGCGATCGGCCGCAGGGGCACACTTGGATAGATTCACGCTATTATTTTTTTTTCTTATTCTAAGAATGACTTCTGGTCTCCGTTGCCAGTAACCTATCGACACTGTCAATTTGCTGCGATATGCTACGTGGTAAAAATAGTGCCGCCTAAACGATTAGTGGTCAGAGATAGGAATGGCAAGCACAGGACGTTGCGAACAATGGGACAAGCTGCAAATACTGAGGCTCCTTTAATAAACTGGCAAGGAAATGCCAAAGACATAGTAAAAGGAAGAACATGCTGGCGAGTAGGGGTCAGAAACCCTAGCTTCCTCGAGTATATGGTGCGTTGAGTATATTGTGCGTAGAAGCGCATAGCGGTTGGTTCATTGCAATCGAAACGTGGCACAGGGTGGTGGGCTCCTGAAAAACGCACAATTCGCGCAGTTCGCCACCAGCACAAATCTCGGCGAGGGCTTCTTGCCCAGTCTGCACTAAAGTACATGAACTAGTATCCTTGGTCCCTCTTCAAGGTGATAAACCACCACTAGGCGATCTAAATTATGTCGTAATCCGTGAACTTTGGACTACAAAATACAGACGTCTTTCCACGCGCGACACCAGCATCATTATTCTGCAGCCCTTTCGAGGTACATTTCTTTCGTCTCCGCGACATCGATTACTGAGTCTGGTACCGTGACCGCCACTACTGCTGCTGCTTTATTTCGCAGTCATTCGTTCGACCACCCCCGCTTGCCAGTCGACGAGGGCAAGCTGTGCTGCTAACATGGAAACCTGGAACATGCCTTCCTTAACCTACACGCCTCCACTTGCACTCACCGTCATCTCCTGGGTCTCGATTGGCATTGCCGTACTTGGCTCCCTATGGCTCACCTTTGACATCATCTACCGTCGAGGATGGAGGTCCATGATGGCTGTCATGTAAGTCGTTTTCTTCAACATTCTTTGTAGTCATTTCTCTATAGATGCCCGTACACTGACTGATAATGTCCTCTTGGGCTTTAGGATCCCGGTCTACATCATCAACGCGCTGTACCTGTGGCCGATTACTGTATGGACGTACGTCAAGTACGGGAGGCCGGAGTTGCCGAGCAAGAAAATTGAGGATGGAGCACAGGACGGCGGAGAGGACGGCGGAGAGGACGGCGAAGAGGATCCGCTCCTCCACTTTAACCATCAGATGGATCACAGCGAAGGGAACACAGGCGGCGAACGGCGCTCCGGCGGGAGTGAGACAATCACAGACCCTCGTGCTGATCATCGCGGTCACAGCATGGGGTACGGCGGAGGGGCCCACCAGCACGCCCACGGCATGAGCGCCGACCGACCCATGTTCGCTACCATCACCATCGCGACCTGCCATTGCGGCGCTGGCTGTGTTCTCGGCGACATCATCGGGGAATGGCTAGTCCACAGGTCAGATGCCACGATCGGTGGGAGTACGCTCTACGCCGCATTTATAATGGGTAAGTGTGGGCCCTGACCTACCAGCCTTCCGCTAGGTCCGCTGATATGCTCCTCTTCTCTCAGATTTCGTCCTCGCCCTCGCCTTCGGCATCGTCTTCCAGTACTTCTCCATCGCTCCCATGACCGGGAACTACGGGTGGAAAACCATCGTTCGCTCCGCGAAGGCTGATTTCTTGTCACTGATATTTTTCGAGATAGGCCTCTTTAGCTGGATGGCCATCTTCGACCTCTTGATCTTCGACCAGAAGCTAGAGATGAACACCGTGACGTATTGGTTCATGATGCAGGTAGGCGATCATTCGGATCTAATCCTTCCTGATGAGAGCGGTGCTGATGTATTGTAGATCGGCATGTTCTTCGGACACTGGACCGGGTTTCCGATCAATTGCCTGTTGATCAACAGAGGAATCAAAGAGGCCTGTGCTTGATAGAAACAATGGTTGAGCCTTGCCGCTCAGCCCCGCAGGCTCCCACCCTATTGAAATTGAAGCTTTGCGGATTGAATCCCCAGACAGAGTAAATTTCTCCCGTTCATTGGACGCAACTTACTCTTGTATCCAATTTTCACTCTGTCCAAGGGTTGCAATCGTGCACGGATACTCCATCCAAATTGCTGTACATCTTCTAATCTGTGTCCTACGAGCGAGGGAGAAAGTCTCGTTGCTTATCGAGCGCTTCAATATCAGCATCGGAAAAGGGAAAGCCTCCTTTCCGGAAGTTTGAACTCTGCAGAAAGAAGGCATCCCAAATGCAAGGAACAGCCGTGCAGCAACCGTCTGCGAGGAGCTTACTTGCTATACACAGCAAAATGAATTTTTGTGAGGTGCAATTATTGTATATGATACCTATTCATGCGCAAGTTTTTGGTAGCTACATGTCGACCAGACTGAATGACTTGTTTCACAATGTACAACAAATGGATCACTGATCGCACACTGCATTCCCCTTGCATTATTCGCTTGTACAAGGCACCTGAACCGGCGTTCCTTCCATCCCGACTTTATTCTGTGTCTGCAAAAAGATTGGAACTGCCAAACAAGCCAAATAACTTACATCGAGGCCTAGCCTTTTCAGCAGCATAACATAGCGTCTTTTCCATTTGTGAGAATAAGCTAAGAAATTGTTTCAATTTTTGAAGGCCTATAATGGTCAGAATTTTCGTGCCGATCCATCATCCAATATTCTTCTCATTTCGAAGCAAGCGTCCCTATACACGCTCTCTCTGAGTCCATTGTGCTTAAGAAGCGGTTTCTTGTCCCAGGCATGAGTCACTTCTGGCACCATCCTGTATCTTACCCGCTTCTGCAACTCGTTTGCTAGGTACTCTTTGAATCTTTCAGCTTCAGCACGCAATCCGTCCCACTCAGACGTGTATATGAAAACGTCGTCTGGAAGCTCTTTGAGCATGTCATCCGGAGCGAGGCCGGGAGAAAGGAATGGGTTGGATAATGAGACTTCGTGAACTGGATGAAGGTAGGCGGCATCGAAGAGAGCTGTAATGAATTTGGGAAGTTCTTTATCAGACTGAGTATTGCATTTACTGCGTTCTTCTCTCGTATATGTTGCGTAATCAGTTGTTGGGTACCAGCTCACAATCAGTGCCACCTTTCGCAAAGTTCTTGGAGCTGCACTAGCGACACAATCCTCGTTAGACTCGCAGTCCGTTCGCATCCGCAGATTTTCACACTGTAACAAAAGTGGAGCGGTGAACGCCATGTTGCCACCTGAAGAGAAGCCGCTTACACCGATCCTTTCCGCGTCAAGCTTGAGCTCTTCGGCTTTTTGCATGATGTACATTAAGGCATCTGCGCCGTCTTCCACAGCCGTAGGAAAAGGAAATTCTGGTGCTAGGCGATATTCCACGCAGACGACAACAGCATGGACGACTTCGACTACGATAGATGCCCATGGGGCGTCATCGCTGGCTCGGCCGAGGGTGAAACCTCCGCCATGAAAGTTCACCACAACCGGGTATCTCCTTCCTGTATCAACACCATCCGGCATCGAGTAGCCCTGGGGTGTGTAGAAGAGCAAATTGATGAACCATTTTCGGCGAGATATTGTAACAGGAATACGTCGACAGAACGAAGGCGCCAATGGGCGGGGGGAATGCAGCGCGTTGAGGAACATGCCGAAATCCATCAAGTGCCGTAATACAGATGCCTGCAGACCGATAAACCACCTTGGTTGAGGCATATCTGGTGCTTCAGAGTGTGATAGGTGTGATTAAAGGACACTGCAAGACGTGTTTGGAGGTGCCAAACTTAAGAAGTATTCCCCTGGCTGGGTTGAGGACTGACAAGCCATGGTAACTCCCAGATACAAGAGCGCAACTGATTCTCTGGCCGTGCATCATCTTGATGCTAAGCCATAAACACTGGAAGGTGGTCCGAGCTGGATGTGGCCTTTGTTGCTGTTGTGGAGGGACTTGCTCCTAGAAAAGGGCGGTGGCCAACGCTTACTTGGCCCAGGCCCAGTAGTGGGTGATAATGGCTGCGTTATTTGTGCGCATTACGCGGCCTCTGCTCTTTATGCGCATCATCACGGCCAGGGACTTCGCGCCATCGAATGGACGGCCATTACAAACTCTCGTCTATTTGGAGCTTATTGGTTCCTTGTCATTTTCGAAGCAGCCGCAACGCAGACGGGCTAAATGGGGATGCAAGAGCTTCAAGTAGTCTGTCATAGCCAAGCCGGTTTTGTAATTGGTTGCGTTTGTGATGCAAACACTTCTGCAATGGTGGATTCGCGGCCTTTTTAATATTGCATTTGCCGCTAAATAAAGTGAAGAAAGGTGAGTTCACATAGCACGGGAGAGACGATTTTGTGGTTGTGTTCCAAGCTCGTAGCAATGAATGACCCCCGTGAGAGTAAAATAACAATATCTGCATAATGCGATATAAATCGACAAAACAATCCAGCTCTATTTGTCTCACACATCGTGACGGCTTGTCTTGTCCTCTCCAGTGTTAATGAAAAAGAAGGCTCAATAATACTGCGCACAAGGCAGCTGAATATGAGAAAGTGGGAATCACGGTAGGTCTGGCCAGAGATGTTCCCAAAGCAGTCGTGTTCGGATTATTGGCGGCGTCCTCGATCGGCCCCACTATACTTCGCATTCGCTCCTCATCTTCAACAAGTACCACCGCCATTCCGCTCTGTATAGAGGTAGCCGTCAGCTTCTGTAATTTAGATGTCCGCATATAGAACATACCACTTGATGCCACTGGACATGGCAATGGAATAACCACGCTCCTGGGTTATCGGTAACATATCTAGGACGTATTAGCTATCAGTTACCTCTAATTTTATGCCGTCATTGTGTCATACCTAATAACGGCCCACCCTGACGGCGGCAAATCTATGGTGTCTCGATAAGGAGGATTGTGTAAGTTTATCAAGGATGAAGGTGCGTCCGTGACAGAGCGGTACGGAAACACACCTTCACCCGACCCCAGAAACCAGAATTTGTGACCATGAAGGTGCATGGGATGCCCCATCTGTGCAAGTTTGGGTCAGCCGCGACTCATCTTGGCATCCTTGAGAAGAGAACATAACCTACCGTATCCATCGAGTCGTTCGCAACATGCATGATAAGATCGATAGTCGAGTTGCCGGGCATGTGAAGAGTTGTGGCAGCATTCCAGCCATCGGAAGCATTCCCATATATCATGGGAGTCTGTGGTTCTGAAAATGGTTGGCCGTTAACCACCCAGGTTACAATATCGGTTTGGTTAATAGCGAACAGTTCTGTTACATCTGATGGCCCGCTTGGGGGCGCATTTCCGTCAAAGGGTGCAAGCATCTGATCGTCCAACTCGGAAGCGTTAAGCTTTGCCGACCCATTCACGAGCATCCAGGTCAAAGTGGAATCATCCACTGTGTCCATGTTGGTCATACTGGTGCCATTAGTCTGCATTGAGTTAGTAAGACCGCTACCAAGAGCTAGACCTTCATCGCCTCACCTGGTATGACAGGATTGCTTGATCTTCGATGACTTGCTGCATGTCGCCGTATGGATACGAAGCAAAACGCAGGTAGTAGTTTCCCGGCGTCTGATCGAGTCTTACTATCACTGAATACCGTTGGCCAATCGAAATGTGTAGCACCTGTTGTACTTAACAAAAGATTCGGTAAACGCCCGCAAGAACCGACCTTGACCTCCTGCAGCTCTACGTAGAGCCCGTCTGCAGCGTACACGAACATGGAGTGCCCGTCAAGTGAGACGCTCAGCCTACTCACGGCAGCTGCGTTAACCAGATGAAAGGCTGCCCAGCCTTGAGAAGCATCCACGTTAAACATGAACAACTCCGACGTGGTGTTGCTGCATGTCTCTGGTGGCAGGGAACTTGCATTGAAGCCTGGTTTGAACATCATTTGCATACTGCAACCTTTAGGACCGAGATTGGACATGTCTGCCATGCCTGACATGGTAGAAATCAGCGTTGTGGACGTGCCTGTTGCTGACGGCATACTCATATCTGAGGTTGTAGAGTCTGCTGCCATCATTGTTGCATGATCCGACCGTTTGTGCATGCTCATGGACATATCCATCGACATTGAGTCCATCGACATTGAGTCCATCAACATTGAGTCCATCGACGTGGAGGAAGATGATACTGTTTCTATCGGCATGTTACTGCTTGAAGTTGTGCCCATCGACATGCTGCTCAAAGGATCATGCGGATCGTTCGCGACGATGGGCTCTAATCCCAATCCTGGACCGGCCTGAAGGACACTTTCAGGCAAGCATTGGATTCTGCCATATCCATTGGCCAGAAGGCTGTCAACACACTGTGGGAACGCGCCGGTGGTAAAGTATTCATCATAGATATCATCCGAGAGTCGATGATACCAGTCAGTCAACAGAAGCGGGGTGGCAGCTCGCTCGGCTTGTCGCATCGCGTCTAATTCTGTGCTATCTCGAGCAATACCTTCGAAGGGACGGCGGCGCGCCGGTGAAGGATGTATGAGAAGTGGCCCACGTACGGCATCGTTGTAATAGGCTCGGAAGTGAGAGTGATACCAATAGAAGCCGTATTCTGACCCTGTCGAGAATCGATAAGTGAAATTGCCCTGGGGCGGAATTGGAAACTGCATCAATATTAGCACTGTAAGAGCAAACGAGCTGCGCTAGACCGACTGACCTGAGTGACACCAGGAACACCGTCCATGTCTGGTGTACCACGTTGAAGAAGGCCTACAACGCACGTCTTAGTTATTCTCGTCCGGGATGCGAATCCTCTGTACAAAGGACTCCGTCTCAAGAAAGGGACCGACCATGCCAATGGATTGTCTGTTCGACGGGTAGATTATTTTGCACAAAGATCTCCAAGTCATCCCCCTCCTCAGCCTCAATCAATGGGCCAGGCTGTTGATTGTCGATAAGATAGACTTCACGGGACACTCCATCTATGACATTGTCAGGAAGAGGCAAACGACATGTTCTCGACTCGGGCACCAACCTGGAGCTCTAGTGCCAGTATGTAGTGTTAGATTGTACGAACGAAGGGCGGCAAGGATCCTCTGTGGTTGAAAGGACAGGAGGAATACGACAACATATGGAAACAACTGCATGCTGCTCAACGTCTATAAGTATGTGAAAACACGAGTTTACCGAAATAAGAAAAGGGACTCTGCTTTTAAATATACATATTGCCTAGGTGCAATGTCATATACCTTGAATCGAAAGGAGTACTGGAACAATGCGCCACTTACCGAAAAGGCTTAATCTCCATCAGGCGCTCCGGACTGGAAGAAACAAAGCTGATTGGATCGGACAAGACCGCTGGGGCAGTGATGGTCCACTGCGCCTTTTATGCGTACTCTTGGCATCGTAGCTAGTCGCAATCCTCCAACTACTCATGCCTTGGCACCTGGAGTGTAACACGAAGGTTACAGATATCAATATAGACCATCCTGTGCAGCCTTCAATAAGAACGTCTGAACATGCGAAGGATGTTATTTCCCAGAAGATTGATCGAATGAAGATATCTGAATGGCAACAGGAGCAAATACGTTACAGCGTCCAGCCAAAGTAGATCTCTAAGCTTGGTCCCAGCGCTCGAAGCCCATATCCGCCAAGATCTGCTACGGGGCTTTCGCTTTTTTTTTTCAGCCATCATTGACTCCGGAATCCATAGCAACCTACTCCAACAGTCCCCTTGTCAGAAGCTAAACGAATCGCCTGCTATAAATTGCCACAACGAGCCTCCTGCGAAACTTGGTTTACCGATATGGAGCTCAGCATGTTTTACGGTACTGACCAGCAGCTTGAAATTGGTCCAGTGAACCCTGCAGCTGGCCGCTGAACCTTCTGACGTTGGGAATGAAGTTCATAGCATCCGCTGAAACATATTTTTCTTTATCCTCAACATTTTCCATCTCCATAATAGACGATGCTGCAAGGCCTAGATCTACGTACCTGTCCTCATGCCGACCACCACCGACACAGTTCCTCCTTCCATCATGAAATGCGCGATAGACTGCTCCACGCCGAAGCAGAAGCTTATTATGACAGTCGTGCTGACACGAAAAAAGAGTTTCGTCGGAGAGCTAGTACCTTGCAAGAATACTACAAGGAGAATCCAAGATTGCTTCCACAGTTACCGTTCACATGGCGTCATGGTGTGCGACGTTTTAGGCTCGGTGCAATCATCATCCTAATATGGATTGATGCATGTGTCGTGCCTACGTATTACTCTTTACTACGGACTTTATTACGCTGGCGACGTCCCGGGCTGGATCACTTTTGCTGTCGTTACGACAATTTGGGGAGGTCCCACATATCTCGAGTTTGCCATCCGTACAGTGAGGCTTATCAAAAAGGAGCGCTTCTATCGGCCGCTAGGGACAAACAGTCGTTGGTGCTTCGATGTGGTCACATGGACGTCGGCGGTCTCTATAACAGCGGTCACGGCTCTGTTCGTTGTCGGAAGCGCTCCGCGCATCGTCTGGCTAAGGGTTCTTTGCATGCCTGCACCGTCCTTGTTATACTCACTAGGTGGTATTTTGGGACTGCTCTCCTTATTCAATTTGCGTGGCTGGAAAGCGCCATTCCGCCTCAGCTCTACAGCCAAGGGAGAGCTTGTGAAGCCTGGCATCTATCACTTCATTGAAGATGTCGTAGCAGTCAACGCCAATGCCGGAAGGCCGTATCAGGAAGCACTTGCCGCTCGTTATGCCGCAAGTCCACGGTGTCGACAAATGATATATGACCAATCACTCTTCTGGTCCATCCTGGCTCTAATCATTGCTGTACCACTCACAGTCATTGCTGTGGTACACTCTGTTCCTGCAACAGCAGCCTACGGCATCTGTGCGTACCACGTTTCCGATACCCGCACACAAAAGCTAACATAGTATTACAGGCTGGGCTGTGCCCTTTATCTGGGCTACTATTTGGGCATCCATCACCGTACGCTGGGTCCGAAGGGATATGCGCAGAGAAAGAGAAGAGTGGGAAACTCACAAAGACTTCGTAAAGCCTGAAACCGAGAAGAATCAGAACCCCCAACCTACTGACGTCGAAGCATAAACCAGCCACGTTAAGAATGGAAGAGATACATTGAGCTAGCTACGATCATTGTGTTATTTCCCAATTGGCTTGAAGAGCACGCTCCATTCGATTGAATGCTCTAGACTACCCGCCACAGGCTGTATAGAGTACGTGAACTACACATGAGAAAGCAAAGCGATCGTAAAATGAGCGATCGTAGTTGGCTGTCGAATGTTCTATAAGACAGGCTCTGCGCTGTCGAGTGTCCTTACCCATATTAATGTTCTCCTTTATCATGATATGATTCGATTCCCCCTATATTCGATCAATAAAACCATTCAAGTCTTGATTCTCTCGGGTAAACCTTGCGCCGCAGCAAAGGGCGTGTAATCAAGTTCAGCTTGCTGTATACATGGAAACCATGCCCATACCGCGATGGTCGAGAACCTGATAATGATGCTGTAAGGTGCCAGGAATATCGACGATCATCACCAATGACCTCGTTTGTGCAGGCATGCGATTTTTGTTGGTAACATAACGGATGTAGGCAGATAATTTCAATCTCGCCCTACTGCAGCCACAAATATTGTCCTCGTGGTCCCATTGAGAGAAGTAATGCCGATCACGAAGGACGTAAATGTGCTCAGAAGTAGGGTGGCGTGTTGAGGCACTGAAAGATAACATGGTGGCAGGCGCTAGATGCTCATGCACTTGAACACTATGATGGAAGATCGGTGAATGGACACCTAATCTGGACAGTATGGCGCCTAAATGTGATAACAATGGGTTGCTGCCATCATGAGACTGATTGCTCTAACTAGGCCCGTATCTCCGGAGCAAGGACTCTGCCAGTCTGAAGGACAGAATTCAAGGAGTTTCCAGTGGGCCTATAGTTGTCGTCGCGTTTTAGTGACATCAGGAAGCGTTTGTACATGCAACTATGCCGTCCGCCTCCTCATTGTCCTCGACAAAAGTATTTTCGGAGTTGACGGATACGTCATTGCACCGGCAGCGAGTCCCATTGATCCGTGTTTTGTGTAACTGCACGCGCGGCCTAGGACATGTAGAATGTGCTACCAACCATGGCACAGATCTCAATGCTATACCAAGTGTAAATCGAGCATAGTAATTTACGTCGAAATGTCAAGTTGTGTCGGGGACAACAGTAAAGTTCATTGCCACAGCAAGTTTATGTTTAAAGGATGCGATTGTCGGGGCTATCTATTTCGAGAGTCGTTACCGATGGCCGTGTGTTCATAGCTACGTGAGTCTAACAGGCCAGAAGTATCTCAAGGTAGAAGATCGGGCTGCCGCTGACAGTGCTAGAGAAATGCAAATGAAATTCTCTGTGAGATAATACCGCTCTTCTTTCCTCACTCTCTATCTCTGCGACGTTGCTTCGTAGCAAAACCGATCGAATTACTCCTTCTTTGGTATGCTACAGCACGGCAAATGTTCTCGAAGCAATCACTTCGTCGAGAGAACATCCTTTTTATTTCTTTCTTAGAGTCAGAATCTCTACTTTCTCACAAGAGCAACGCTCGGTTTTTTCACTTACCCCACAATCCTTACATTGACAGTTCTGGGAGCAGGTGCAGGATTTTGGCCCATTGCAGGGACATTTCTCCCCCCCTGGTCCACAGCTGCATGCCATATTGAGAATTCTGCGTATTATAATCGAAAAATAGGTTTATTTTCAGCTTTCTGGTCGTTGTAATGGATGAGATGAAATTGGAAAGGACATCGAGATGGTAATAAGTCATTTATGTATGCGACAACAGCAGCATGCCCGCTGATGTAATAATGACACCGTACGTATGGTTGTCCTGCTTATGGCTACGCCAGACGCTGGAAGAGAGGCGCTTTCGTCATTGGTATCCTGTTTGTAAATGCTTGTTTCCGTGTTCCGGTCTGGGGAGGTCTCGATACAGGGTTGAACAAGGAGAGATTCACATCATGAACGATGTGGGGACAGTGACATCTAGAAGTTGAGTTCGTCTTCATTAATGCGGAACACTGGGCACAATTTTCAGCCATTTTCTGGCCAGAGAGGCGAGAATGGCACCACACCAGTATTGTCCACTCGGAGCATTACAAGTTGTATAATGCCCTGGCTCCTTTCCAGATATCTCTATAATGTACAGACTCTGCTTAGCGATACTAGCCTGTTGTTGCGCTTATCGGTAACAAGAGTCATTTGTTGGAGATACCACTTTTTCCTACCGACAAACGGACAAAGTTTTAAGTACGATATGACGAGAATCGACTCTAACAAGAAAGCCACGAGATCCAGTCATTCCATTCGCGAAATCCCAGAAGTGGACTTTTTAACCACCTGAGCACGCCAACAGGTATCGGCTTTGTCGAAAGTGTTTTCTCCGTCGTGGTTTGCTCAGTGACCCGGATTTGGAAGGCTTGCGTCTGATGCCAAGAACCGCGCTTTTCCCGAAGGGACTAGTCTCATGAGTGGTTTGTGCGTGTTTCTGGGATCGCATCAAGCGTATAGCAGTGGAGGGTTCTAGCATCCTTGCTAGTGTGAGCATTACCATTACAGGATCACGACCAAGTGCAGAAGGGTCATATGGACACGAGCATTTGGACACTAAAACAGGCACAAACCACGCATCACAATTTTCCGCTTTCCGTACGATGTTTGAGCAAACACTCAGTTCGAACGACACACGCCAGAAAGTGGCATGAATCACAAATTCACTCCACGCGAAGAATTTTCCTGACACTTGAGGTTGCCCCGAATCGAGAATACGGATGGATTGAGCCAACTGTCCTATGTCAGGGAATTCGATCTTCCGCGTCATTTCTGACCATTAGGTCAGCCACTTCTGGGGTCAACAATAGCCAGACATGCCACAAGCTTTCGGAGGCCGTTGTCTTCTAGCATGTGTGGTAGACCTATTGTCACGGCTTCCAGATCCGTCTAGTCGGATATTCCTAAATTGTCGCGTCAAGACGCACTTGCTATCGACCGAAATGGCGCAAAGCCTAATTCGTTCACTACTGCACAATTTCGGTAGAGACGTCGATAACACAAGAGGGTTGGTCTACAACTACTAGCTTCCACCAGCCCAGTAGAGCTCTGCCGTCTTCGGAATCGTGGTAGGGGTTTCGCCTCTTAAAAACCTAGAGGTAGAAAGTGAAGGGATCTTCAAATTCACGTAGTGGCACAGAAGATGCCGAATACACACGGCAGTCTTCTTGCTGCCCACCCCCATTATGAATAAGCTCCACGGGGTATAGCACGCTTACTAGTCGAGTGGTTTGGTCAGTGCTTTGGCCAGAGCGCAAATATTGCGCAAAAGCACCCAATCCCTTGTGGGCTAACCCCTTCAGGTTGGACTGCAACTGCAGAACCGATTCTGATAAAGGGCTGACGCTCTTCGCGTAGTGACCAACGACTCTTGGGCTCCCGAATTTCACCCTGGTATAGCTGGGTTCCATTCGACCTCGGATGGCCCAGTATTCATTGTCAACGATGAAGAGTGACTCACCAACACCTGTTGTGGCCAGTCTAAGAGTACAGCAACTTCTGCAGAAGCTACATGCTCTATCGGACGAGGAAGAGAAGTCTTGGTCCAGAGATTCTTCTACTTAACTCGGCTTGTTCGCTTCTTTTTATTTGGTGAGATATGGTCCGCCGCCGCCGATGAGCACATGCGAGATAAGTTTGTCGCTTTAGACCGAGATAAATGCCAATTTATCTATCTGCTTACAAGGAGTATTGAAGCTTGCAACATCATCGAGGCTGGGACAAGTTTCGGGCTATCGACGGTGTATCTAGCGTTGGCAGTGGGCCAGAATGTGCTCCGTCAACGGAAGATGACTGCTGGGGCTACCTCGCTCAGTGGAAAAGTGATCGCGACGGAAAAAGAGCACGCTAAAGCAGCGAAGGCCAGACTGTATTGGAAGGAGGCCGGTGATGAAGTTGCACCATGGATCGAGCTGCGGGAGGGGGATTTGCTGGAAACGTTGAAGGTTGACGAGGGCATGCCAGAGAGGATTGACCTCCTGCTGTTGGACAGTACGTTCCTTTCTCAACACGTTCCTCCCAACTTGCAATAGACTCCTGCGGACATCTGCTGACAACATGCAGTCTGGACGCCTCTCGCACTTCCTACCCTCAAGCTTGTCCAGCCAAATGCTCAAGTGTGGTGCTGTTGTCATCACAGACAATGTAGGAATAGCAAAGCTCTTGTACAGGGAGTTTCTGGGGTATATACGCAATCCAGACAATGGATTCAGGAGCCTTACATTACCCTACACTGGGGGACTGGAGCTATCGGTGTATTTACCAAAGGAATGAACATATGCAAGGCAGTGTTTTTGGAGACGTCACTCCTGAAGTTATCAGATCACGAACAAGAACACTATACTGGCAAACCACATGACGCTTGATATCCCAGAGTCAGCGTGAGAATTGCTGCTTTTAACTTGGCTTCATATTTGTATAGCGCAATTTTTAGAGGACCGATAGGTCTGATAGCTGAATCTGTTGGAAGATTAATTAATGGATTAACTTCTACGTCTATTGAAGAGGGCTCAATAAGCTTGTCTCACCACACGACCTGGTACATAGCTTCTGAATCTCATTGCGCCATCGACTCTTACTCTGACCGCGGACGCCAGATTCGGCCCAACGGGGTGTTTCATGACAGTTTCAAGCTGAACTACAAAATCCGTGAAAAAGAGACTCGGATGTGATCGAACGAAGGCCATTTGCCCAACCATGTGTGACCATACATGTTAGATGTACTCCGTAAATACGGAGACTGAAATGCAATCAATCATACAAGTTTAGCCCACTAGACAATTACCAATATACCTGTAAATTACCGGCTTCGAGCTAAGATGAGTCGCTGGTATGCCGCACATACCTTTTTAATATTTCACTTGACGGCGGCACGTCGGACATGTGGCTTGTGCCTCAAACCATATTTGAAGACATTGTTTGTGTAAGATATGGCCGCAAGGTAGGCACTTTGGCTGCTCAGTCTGAGAACAGTTTCCAGACGAGTTCTTCTTGAGATCAAACCCTCTGTGGAGCGCTCCAGTCTGCGCCTGCAAAGGAACTGGCTTCTGCCGTGACCTCAATTTCGAGCGACAAATGACGCATATATCCACAAGACCAATTTGTTCTTCTGTCGCGTCAGACAAGAGGTGATTGATCAACTGAGTCGTCCGTATTTGATTAAGCCAATCGTTGGCATGCTTCGTGATTTGACGTGCGGTGATAAAAGAGTCACGAACGACGTGAGCAGAAGACGCAAATGATCTGGCCCAGATGAAGACGTAAGCCAGGGAGAAGATCATCTTTGTCAGACCTAATTCAAGGAAAAATCAGCTCTTCATCCCCCGGAGACGGTGCGGTCGTCTGAATGGTGCGGGTAAACACAGCTTCGTTGAGGGATCGATAGGTGAACAGATGTTTAGGGATAACAGCAAATCTAAAGTAGTTCTTACCAATTCCTAAGTCCACATACAATGTTGATTGTCTTTTCCCACTCCACTCCTCGAGAACATCTTCCACGGGTTCTTGGTCGTGTTCATATCTCTCCTTCTCATTGGATATAAACCGGTCTCTCTCTGTTTCTTGACGCCTATCCAGTTTCCGCCGAGAAAGATACAATTCTGTAAGAAATAGCCCATAACGAGCAGCTGTTAAAGTCGATGAGAGCGTCAAATCTCCGAACTCAAAAGCAAACATGGGCATCGTTCGCCGTACGTCGTTTCGCATAACCGCTTCGGCTGTATAGACGAACATATATGTGTCGAATGTTAGGGAGGATAAAAGTGAGATGGAGAAGCACACTTGCAATCTCGGGGATGTAGATGGCTGTTGTTCAGCCCATGTCACCCTTCCTTGTCCTATCCAGGCCCACACCCTCCCTGCTAACAGCCCTATGAGCAGCAAGACATATCTTTTGTCAACTGTCTCCCTAAGTAGAAACGTCGCCAAAAATGTTTCCGTGGTCTTGACAACAAATCGTTCGAAAATTTCATCGATTTCGGGCTCAGTGAGAGGGCCGTACAGGCTCCATTGTAGTGCTAGGATTACTAATGACGAAAGGAATATCAAGAGGTTGACACAGATCTGCTTAGCGTCAGCAGAAGTTCGGAAGAAAGAAGACGAAAAGGACTCATCAAAATGCCGTATCTGTTCTCCGACAACAAGGCAGAGGCGTCGTCCAAAGAACAGAGCTGATGCAATTCCAACATTGTCCAATCGGAGAGGGCGACCCGGGCTAAAGTCTAGCCATCGAAACCAAATGTCGAGTTGGGGTTCGTTGAGTATTTAAGCTGTTAATGCTCTCGTCTTGATTTTACTGAGTGTCATGGACACGAAGTCGTAGCACGCCAATCTCCAATGCAACATTCGTTACAACTCGGTTTGGAGACCAAAAATGGGGCTTGGCGCTTTGCCGATTGAAGAAAGGCTCAAGGCAGATCGGCTGCGAGATTTGTGCGTCTTTTAGCGCGATATTGGTCTCTACTTTTGGTTAGGCGATACCGCTAGAATCAATCCACTTTACTAGTGCGTCACTGGCAAGAATATCGGTGGATCTATTGAAGACGACGAAGAGCCTCATCAAATATGTTCGAGATCACTTCCGAGTTGGCATACATATCACGACATGCCAGAAGCCCTGATATAACAGCAGAACTCTCCGCGAGCAGCCGCGGCCATTCTCCTTTGAACTGCACCCCATTTCACAGCGATATGAGACCCTTAGAATCGCGATTATGTTTGTAAATCGGTGCAGCAGTACCGGGGCTCCGGAGTTAGGCGATACCGCTACAGCTGAGCCATTTTCCGCTACCCTGGACTTACTCCTAATCGCTGACGTGGTAGCACTACTGCTGGTAAGGCTGAACTGGAAAAATCTACCCAATGACTTCTCACTCACTATCACCGCTCGCCGTATTTGTGTCTTGCTCCTGACTCCATTTTCGACGACCTGTGATGTGTTTTGTCTAGCTTGATGGGCTCCAAACATGCCTCCCCACCACGCCAAATAACAAACGCGTCTCTACCTGTGAGCTCGAATCTTCATGGTGCAACCTGGACTGGAGAGTCAAAACCAGAAGAATAGTCAATACCACTACACTGAACATACACTGTCTTTAGCGCCGTCAAGACTACGACATCGAGGTCTACTCAACTGATTCGTCCCCCAGTGCGTCCAATTCAGCTCTGCATACAACCAATTTGCCTCTTAAGAGTGGGCTCACACAAGGAAGACTATCTTGACCGAATTGTCTACCCAGATGAATATACAACATGTCTTCGTGACACGGTTGACGGCCACAGTACTTGCCCCAGTTTCCTGCCAACACGCAAACGCTGCCTCCACAAGGACTTCGAGAAGCAACTCAGAAGAGTAAAGGGACGAAGGTGGACCTTCCGCATGGGTCATTAGTAGCTCTTCCGCCTCCCACATCAGAGTCCCATTGGCGCTGCCTGTCGCGCTCCAGTTCTCAGATCTTTTCTGATTTTGGTCGCACAAGATCAACCATGGCCATACCGGGCGCACAAGTGGATGGTGTTCCTCCAGTATTGCGTCCTCCAAGATACATTCATGACCTCAACAATGGTGTTGATATTGCATGGAGTTACCAAAACGAAGGACGCGGTCACTACAGACTAGCTCCAATAAAGGCGGAATCATCTCTACTCGGCCGTGCTCAGCTGCGAAGGAATCAAGATGAAGATATAGACATGGATATGGACACTGATCATGCCGCTCAGTCTCCATTGCTTTTACACGTCGCAACAGGAACTTCTCTTCCCAGCCTAATAAGGAGACCTCCTTCATCACCAGGCACAAATCAAAAGTGAGACACTCTTCCTGTCCATACCATCTATACGCTAACGTCTCCTATTCTATTATGTCGCATACGATGATGCTAATTCCAATGATGAGCAGACTTGAGGATGAGAACCCCCTAGCACAGCAAACCCACAATCGATCGACAAATGCCTATGACAAGCATCTCCTTCTGAAAATTGGCAAGTCGCATTCGCCAGGTCATTCCAAGTCAAATTCAGCAGAACATCCATCGAAACTTTCGATACGGACAACAGGTCCAAACCTGTTGGCACGCCCCGCTCGTGAAGCTCGCTCGTGGGAAAAATACATGACATGTCCTACATCAGCTGAATTGCCTCCCCCAAGCTTCAGTTGGCGAGAATACAGCAGGAACCCTCACAGTCCTGCCTCCGAAAGCACATCATACAGAATCGAGCTTGAGCCGTTCCCACGACATGTGTCAACAAGACCTCGGGTTGAGCCCACATATAGCCCAGAGGACACCAGAACACGCTCAGAAGTTGGCAGCTACGATTCACTTTATTCGGCAAGGGACGAACACAGTTTCATAGAGGAGCGACCTCGACTAGCGGCTTACCATTTTACCAAAAGGGGAGCACTTTTTCCACCTTGCAAAGCATTGCATGAGCAGAGACAAGAACCTTTTAGAAAGCTACAGAGCAAACCCGATCTGCAAATTGCAAGGGCTAATCAGCCCTACAAGACAGGAGTATTATCCTCAACTGCATCAAGCAACCACTACTACCCATACGTCTCATCGAACATACTCTCCAATGCATCAAGCAAGACAAAGATCTTATCAATGGACACACCCCTATCACGCGAGCCAAGCCGACAACCTTTTGTATCGCCGACGTCAGCAAACAGCTCTTCTGGTGTTGCAATACTGCCATTCAGGAGAGCTCCTAAGCCGCTCGACAAGACAGCAGTACAACCAGACGTACGTGTTCGAGCATCACGCATTGGCAGCCCTTGGAAATGTTCATGCTGTCCCAAAAAGCTAAAGGAAGTTCGAAACGGAGGAACAACTGAAGTAAGCACTACACTTTTCTCTCGTAGCTATTCTAACCGTCTTCCAGGTCTCACGAAAAGGAGAAGCAATACACGTGTAAATACTGCCACAACCGTTTCAAGAACAAGAATGAGGCCGAACGACACCAGAAATCCCTCCATCTTCGCAAACAGTCATGGTCGTGTGCAGCAATCTCGATATATCAGGCCGCCTTCTACCCCGCGGCACTCCTAAATTCTCGGAACGTAGCCAGCGATACTTGCGGGTTCTGTGGTGAAGAATTTTCCAGTCAACCTCCAAACTGGGAAGAAAGGATCGAGCATCTAACCACCATCCACAAATTCGGAGAATGCAATGCAGCGAAGAAGTTCTATCGCGCGGATCATTTTCGACAACACCTCAAACACAGTCATGCAGGTAAGAGTGGAAAGTGGACGAATATTCTGGAGAACAACTGTCAACGGGAAGAACCACTATCCGAACCTGCAAGATTGTCGCCGACAGGCAATGAGCAGTCGCAGAGTGGCAGACTCGCGAATCCTACAGATGCATCTATAGGTTGAGCGGAAACGAGCGACGAAGTACACGAAGAGTTATGACGACCTGCTCGAGTGGTTGCCGTTGGCTTATTATTAGCCTTCAGTAGTAGTAATATCATTTACTTTACTTCTTTACATTCTCTCTCTTTACTTTAACCTATAATAATATTTATTTTAGTTGTTATTTACTGTCACGCCTGCCAGGCATATTCCTGCCTGAGGCACGCCCACGGCTTACCATCGGCAGACCTGCCAACTATCTCTATGCCTGCCTAAGGCATATCTACGGCATACCTGCGGCATGCCTACGACAAGGCGAAGCTACGCCGCTACACTATATAGCTTCCCCCTTCTCCGTTTAGTCACTCAACTTAACCCCTTAAGCGTTGAGTCGTTATTAATAGACTAGCGTACATAGATAATCATAGCTCTTGAGCTTAATCTGACTGCCGGTACCTACGCGGCCTGATGATTCTCAACGCTTCATTACACTGGCCGTTCGGATTAGGCTCACTCTCACGCGTCGTTGGCGCCGAACGGCGTATAGGATCAGGGAAAGAGCTAGGGCTCGAGGCGCTAGAAGGGCGGCGAGGGAAGAGAAGCGCGACCAAGCGTAAATAATATAAGAGACTGTCTAGTTAGGGTCGCCGACTCCTTAGGGCGACGGCGATAGATAACCTAGCAGGTCCGGCATATAGGACCTAAGGGATAGGCCTACCGAAGGCACGCCGCAGCCTAGATAGAGCCCGGCTCCCTCTAATAAGAATATACGCGATAACTTTATAGAGGAAGACTATACCGAATTACTTAAGTAAGTAATAGCGAAATAAGAGAAGGAATAATAGAGGGCTAACTTTAAGGCGCTTAAACTCTACCTTAAGAGTAGAGGGCCTTATCCTTTCTTCCTTACGTAGGAGATACTAACGCTTTAATCGAAGAGACTTACGTTAAGCTTTCTAGTACTAGACTATTCGAAGCTAATAAAGACGCCTATTTTAAAGATATAAAACGGATCCGGAGGCGCTTAGGACCTATAGCGTTTCCTTAATAGCCTAGATACCTATTTCTATAGTAGGTATATTAGGAAGAATAACCTAAAAAGAGTACGTCTTACTATACCCTACTTAATAGAAGATATAGAGGATCTCTAGGCTTATAGAGATATCGATATTAAGATATAAAAAGAGTTTATAGCGTAGCTATAGAATATAATTAAGGATCCTATTACCCGATTAATAAAGGCTACTCTTAGAAGCTAGTATATTCGATAGAGGAATAACTAATCTATATACGAGTTACTACGATAGCTTAAGAACGCGGAAAAAAAGGTTATTATCTATAAGCTAGACGCTTCGTAGATAAGGGTATAGAGGTTCCTTAATACCCTTAAGCCTAAGCTAAGGAATACTCTTCTAGGAGACTCTAAGCACGTATAATAGAGTCGTAAAGCGATATTTACTATAGTAATTAAATACGAATCCCTTCTAGCTACGAAGAAAAAGGCGTAGGAACCGTAGCGTCTACTATAGAAGGTTATAAGTAAGAAGCTAACTTATACGAGCTAGTAGCGATATATAGGCTCGGTAGGCTAGGATACTAGTACTTTAGGTAAATCCTTCTATTAAAAAACGAAAGAAAAGAAGATATAGAGAATTAAGAAATCCTTAATAGTAGCCGGCGGCGGCGCGTCGTTTCTAAGGGGCGTAATATATTATAAGTATAGATATAAAGGTTATAAGGCGTTCTCCTATAAGAGCGGTACCGGCGATATACCGTAGGTAGGGTCCTCGGGAAATAGGAGACTAAAAAACTAAATCTCGGTATTATAAGCGCGGCGGTAGCGCTAGGAGCGGTATATTTAGAGGGTAGCTCTAATATTCGGATAATTATTAATATCTAGATTACCGTAGTAGAAAAGAAGTATACGCTACGTACTCTAGTAGATTTAGGTACGAGTAATAAATTTATCTTATAGAGTAAGCTAAAGGAGCTAAGGGTAACTTCTACCTCTACTAACTTCGTTAGCTATATAGTAAATAGCTACCGTATTAATATCTATAATACGTATACCTATAACGTTCTTATTCCTAATAAAAAAGAGCGAATTACTATAACGCCCTATAAACTAATTACTATTAATATTTAGGGGTACGATATTATTCTAGGTAAACGATAGCTTAGAATAGTTAATCTAAATATTAACTAAGAAAGGGATATACTCTACTTAAGAAGAAAGCTTATCTCTAAGAGTAAGCGAGAAGGTATTATAGCCTTAAAGCTATAGGATAGTATAGAATACTCTATAACTTATAAAGATATAGTACTATAGAAGGACTAGAGAGTCCCGAAGTAGTAGAACGATTATAGCGGTCCTATAAAGGCTATAAGTTAGATAGTACGAAAGAGTATAACCCCGAAGTAGTAATATAGTTATAGAGACGATATTATAAGAATAGATTCTATCTCTATAAAAGAAATAATATAAGACGAGGATTTAATATATATTTTATATTACTATCCGCGTACTAGTAGCGTAATAGTATTCTTAGCCTCTACTATCGGTACGCTATAGGTAGGCCTAATACTAGCCTTCGCTACGACTAAGGAGGTAATATTATTAAGTTAGTATAAAAGATTTAGCGATATTACCGCTAACCTTAAAGCGTCTTTATTCCTATCTTAGACGAGAACTAAGTATAAGATTTAGTTATATAAAGGGACGTAACCGCTATACGGACTTATCTATCCTTTAAGTAGAAAGAAGTTAGAAGCTCTATATAATTACCTAAATAATATAATTATAAAGGGTTAAATACGTTCTAGTATATTCGTAGCGGGAGCCCTAATTCTTTTCGTACTAAAGAAGAACGAAAGCTTATAGCTATACGTTAATTATAGAGAGTTAAATAAGGTAATCGTAAAGAATCGGTATTCCCTTTCTTTAATAGCTAAGATTCTTAATTAGCTAAGTAGTATAAAGGTCTTTACTAAGCTCGACTTAAGAGATATATACTATCGAATTAGAATCGCCTTAAAGGATCGTTAGAAGACTACTTTCTAAACGCGATATAGCTACTTTAAGTATTATATTATACCGTTTAGACTTATAAACGCTCCTATAACGTTTTAGTTTTATATTAATAAAGCCTTATAGGAATTACTAGATATCTTTTATATTACGTATATAAACGATATCCTTATATTTAGCTAAAGCGAATAGGAATACGAGTTCTATATAAGCTAGGTATTTAAAAGACTCTAGGAATACGGCTTATACGTTAAGCTATCTAAGTACGAATTCTACGTTAAGGAAGTCGATTTCTTAGGCTTTAAGATTAGCGTAAATAGAGTATTAATAGACTAGAGTTAAGTCTTTAATTTAAAAATAGCCTACGCTAGTATTCTTTAGAGATATATAAGTCTTTCTAGGATTTAGTAACTTCTATTAAGGGTTTATTAAAGAATACTTAATAGAGGTTACTTTACTAACGAACCTCCTAAAGGGAATATAAGCCGATAAGAAGGCGAGGGCGTTTAAGTAGCTATAGAGAGCGAGTAAAGTATTTAAGAAGCTTAAGTTACTATTTTAGTAAGCGCTATTACTATCCTACTACGACCCTAAGAAGCCTATAAAGCTTAAGACTAATACGTTAAGCGAAGGTATTAGAGCCGTACTCTCGTAGTAGTATAAGTAAAAGGATAAGTAATTTAAATAAATACTCGTTACGTTCTTCTTAAAGAAGATATCTAAAGAATAGCGTAATTATACTATAAGTAACTAAGAGATACTTATTATTATAGAAGCCTTTAAGGAATAAAAATACTACTTAGAAGTATCGAATAGAATAGTTAAAGTATAGACCGATTACTAGGCTCTAATAAAGTTTATAGATAATAAGGCGCTAAGTCGTAAGAGGTAGATAAGATAGGCTAAAGAGCTCTCTATCTATAACTTTAGGATTAAATAGCGGTAAGGGAAGGAAAACTCTACCGATCTATTATCGCGAAGGCCGAATTTTATATCTAGTAGGTTAAGTTTAACTTATAGGAATTTACTATACGAGTTAATCGCCGTACGCAGTAGTTCGCTAGGATTATAGTATACCGTACCCCTATAGGAGAAAGGAGTAGAACGCTAAATCGGCTAGATTAACTCGGTTTATATTATAGTACTTACTCGAGCTAAGAAACTATAAAAGTTAATTTAGACGTAGGATAGTAAATAGAATACTATTAGAAACCCTATATTAATTATAATCTAATATTATAAAAAGCGATATAATACTACTAATTCGAATAATATTAAGAGCTTAAGTATTAGTTAGGCCTCCCGGTGGACGCCCTCTGCCCTACGCCTACCTTACCTAGGTGGACGGCCTATTGAGGGTTTGCGGATAGAGCCCCGAGTGTCCTAACCCTTAGGTAGGGAGGACAGCTTAAGTTAAAACCCACCTAAGGGCGCCTAGTAGGCGCCCTTATTAAGGTAGGCGCCCACCTAGATCACCGCCCTTATATAATAATACCGAGAATCTAGTATTTAGAACCGCTAGTATTAAAGATAAGATAAGGAATTTATAGGAGGAAATCGAGGTACGTTCTTCTCGTAGATTATAATAAGTAATATAATAGTGAGATGGTATATCTAAAGGCTCTATAATTTCTATTATTGTAACCGAGCGTTTACTAACCCTACTCGTAGCCTACCTCTAGAACTGCCTAAAACTATTACTCGACGTGCTGATCCGTTAAAGGATATATTGCCGACTATCTAGCGGGTGTTTACACCTAGAGAAGGTTAGGATTCGAGCCCGACATTAGCACCAGACTGGTTAGTCGTCGCTACCGCAACTAGTAGCAGCGATATCCCCTTGTTATTACTTTTAACGTCCGATATTAAGCCGCTTACTCGCTCGTCGTCTTCTTTATCTCCCCCTAAAGATTCATCGTTAGAGTCTTCTACTGCCCCTACCGATTCCGAGGCTTCTTCTTCTAGTCGTTCTATCTCCCGCTGAGCAACGCCTGCGTTAAAACGATTCGCATATATCGCTATTATTAACTTAGAGATCGTAGCAGGCTTAAGACTATATTAACGATATATATAGATGTCTCGTGCGCTATTAAATAGTCGCTTAACACTAACACTAGCGGCTGGAATAGCGAGATAGTTGCGCGCAACTTGTGCTAATACAGGCTATATTCGTTCGGCCTTCTTCTAAAAGTAAAGAATAAGCCGTAACCGACTCTCTTTATTATTATCGAAGTCGATCCTAAACGCTAGATTCTATTAGTAATAATTAATATATTAATTACTTATATATACTCTCTTTAAACTGGAGATATTACTGAAGCTCTGTGTGCGGTATAGCTCGTTTCGACCGCTTAATACGGCTATAGATAACACTATTAAGATCATCTAGCTTACGCTTTTTTACTCGAAGTTATAGCCGAAGAAATTGTTAAGTTAACGGATAGCGTACACCTAGCGTTAGTAATAAAGGTAAATCTTATTCGGATTATTATAATAGCGTACTACCTACCGTTAGCGATAATTATTAAGCTTAACCTTATACGGTCTCTAGTCCTAGAGTTATCCGCAATTCTTAATAAGCATTTTCTACTGCGTCTCGATAGACGTCGCTCTAGTAATAATTAGCGAATATAATAATTAATATAATTATTAGTCTCGTACCTATAGAATACCTTTATTATTTATTTAGTCTTACTATAACTCGCTTTCGAAAAGCTTTAATTTTAATAGGGGCGATAGTATAGTAGCGATACTATAAATAGAGCCGACCTTATCTTATATCTCTATATAGTATTTCTTTAGCTTCTTAATTGCCGCTTTAATTAAAGTATATATTTACTTCTTCTACTCTAATCTCTTTCGATATAGTCTAACTGCATAATCCTTAAGATGGTTAAATATTTTCTCGTATACTAAGAAGACTTAGTATATTATTAGACTATTTCGAGTTCTTCTAATAGCATTTATTAATTAATAGAATAGATATAATATTTTAATTAGGTAATTAATATACCGCTAATTATCGGTAAAGAAACTATAAATATTATCGCGAGGATACGTGTCTATATATTAGATAAGATCTTTTCGTAGCTTTCAAGCTCGTATTATTATACGATAAGTAGAGTTCTATCTAGTCTTAACATCTTAAATTAGGAAGAGTAGTCGTCTGCGAGTCTAGACGTCGAGAAACCTATCTCGACGTTAGGTGCTAGCGTTAATCTTAATAACAGTTTAACGAAGCTATAGATAATTAGTATAATAATTATTATAAACTAAGGTGTGTAGAGCTTACCTTCTTTAATATCTATTACGCACCTGTTTCGTCTAAAGGGGGTCGTTACGCTATAATATCTTCGTCTGTTTAGGTAGCTATTCTAGCTAGCTCCTCGTTCTTAGGCGCAACCTTTAGATGCTTAAGTAGCTCTTTATAACACAGTTAGATAACGTAAGTAAGATACGGTAGTCTCGTTATTAATATATTATCGCCTTATTTAGATAGTTAACTAATCGCGGCCTAGAGTTTAGTATATAAAGTCTTATTGTTTGTTGTACTATCCGCAGTTATAGTTATTACACGCTGTAATAGAATATTATATATGCGTAAGATCTTCTAAATAACATCAGCGAGCGATCGCCCTATATATTTACCGTCGATATATTTAAATCTAAGTAGAACTTTATAGTACTTCTACTAAAGATCGATAAAATACCTATATAATATTAGTTATTATAAACTATTCGCAGGATTTAGTAACCTACCCTGTAACTGCGAGAAAAGATTTATAGTTTAGACTTATCTAACAGTCTAGTATAATGCATATTTTCGAGTTCTCTAGAAGGTAGGATAGTGCGCGTGCTTGCCTAGCCTAAGCGAACTGATTTAGATTTTTAATAACGCGTCGTGAGCGAAGTAGTTGAATATCTAACACCCTCTTTGCTTTTACTGCGATTTCTACTAATTTAATCAACTCGGGATAATTAAGAGCACGAAATGATAGGTTAAGTGCGGTAATAACGCGCACGGCTTGTTCTTAAAAGGCTTATAGCGTGAAGGTACCGTTATCTCGAGGAGAGAGCTAATTAAGTAATTAATGTAATACATAATGTAATAAGTAAAGCGTAGACTTACAGAAGACGGATAATCGTTACCCGATGCAAAGTATTCGGCGAGAGTACTACGCTTATTAGATTCGATTCTCTGAGTAATTTTACTGCACTCTTTTAATGTAGGATATCGTCGAATAGAATTAGTTCCGCTATTCTTTATAGCTGGATACTTAAAGACCTTCTCGCAAATTTTATACTAAACAGCTAGATAGCCGTCCTTCTCGCGAGCGATGTATTAATAGGCCTTCTAGTAAGTTACTTATCTTTTAGAGATATCCTATACGATTACTCGGTTATATATAGAGCGATCTTAAGTTCTTAGTATATTACCGTCCGTAATAGCTCTAAGATTTCGATTATATTCGGTAGCCTAAGGAGTAGTTTCCTACTATTACGTGAATTCCTCTATAGTAATCCCCTCTAGGGTAACGCTACGGCTTATACCCTACTCTCTAATCTTAATACACTTAAAGTGGATCGGTATCGATTAGGCTTAACCTATCGCATCTTCGCTTAAGTCTGAGAAGTTATTATCGCTAGAAAAGTGGTTAGCTGTAGATATAGTTACGGTATTACTCTATTAAGAGGATTAGAACGGGGCAATTTAGATAGTAGGTAGCTTACCGTAGGGGTACGTGTAAAGTTATAGTAGTTAATATAATAGTCTCTGCAGAATATACTTCTTAAATATAAAGAGTAGATGTACGGATAATAGTAAGCTTATAAACGTAGTGCTCTATAAAATTATTTTATTTCGCACGACTTAAGAGCGGAGAAAATTAAAGGGTAAACATTTATTATCGAACTAATAGCTGGTCCTAATATTAGGCCTATATCGCCCGGTATACAGCTATAATTATACTAATTAATATACTAGTATAGCTCTAATCAGTCTAAATCTATAGAGTCTTACTTATCTAAGCTTAAATCACTAAAGTCCTAGGCTAATTCGCTATCTTTATACTATATATAATCTTGCTAATTTAAAGGAGGACCGATTATCTTTTTATTCGTAAATATTAAGAATGCAGTAACTTAATATGCTTATATATTAAATCGCGGAAGTCTAAACCCATTTTCCTTATACTATTATATAGCCTTTAAGTCTTCGAGCGAGCCGTTACCCTTTACATTAGGCCACCACGAGACCGGACTAGGTAGAGTTACCTACTCATCTAACGATGCGCCCTATATAGCCCGAAGGACTCGTCGCTCGTTAAGAGAAAAGAAACCTGTTGCTTTATACTTTCTAACCCACCATCGGGCTCGCGAATTGCGTTTAGCTAGATAATTTAGTTAGATAAATTATATTAATCAATGTAATAAAACTTACCCTATCGTACTAAATTCTATCGCTAATTCTTTTTTCGACTATAACCACCGCCTAGCAAGTCCTACTCCTAGTAATTTAGTCTAATAAGGCCTAATAACCAGTATTTAGCGACTAAGCTATATAAAGCTTCTTGTGCCGTACTAATAATAATGCTCTATAGTAGGCCGTTGTTAGTAGAAAATTATCGTCGAAGTCTGTATTATCTATTAGTAAATATAATAATCATTATAATAATTAGATTTTAACTTACTCTCTACGCCGAATTGCAATTTCCTATAGCTCTTTAATTAACTTGCTCTTAGAGTCACCGAAGAAAGAATTTCGTAGATCGGATAGTAAGTTATATATCGTCTCCGCTAGAACATGATTTTTGTATTACTTATTAGGAAAGGCTATAAGAATATCGGTATCGTCGTCTATAATATTATTCTTATTAAAGTACTAAGCTTCGTTATCTTATATAATGAATTTAGACTTAAGCTTTATAATCTAACGCTGCTGTTCTGTATTAACCTTATTCTGTAAGAGATCACCGTATATACTTAGTAAATCGAGGATACGAATGCTTTAATCTTCGCTAGGATTAGCTAGCTGTCTAAAAAATAATTAGCGTTTGCTAGAATAACCCTATCGTAGAAATTAGTTATAAACCTCTCTAATTTAAACTTAGCTCTCTTCTAACGCTTAATTTCCTACCGGCGCCCCGCACTACCGTTATCTTCTAGAATGTCTTTTATTACCTCTTTATAGGCATCGCTTTTCTTCTATTTATTTATATCACGCGTGACCGCGATATTAAGTCTATTACGGAGAAGCGTGAGTGGTGCCTTATATGGATTGGTAGCATCTTTAGCCTGCTGCTTACGAGCTCGCACAGTATTCGGATTTATTGAATATTATCCTTCTTCTTTTCTTTTCTTACTAAGGCCACTACCGATCTTACGCCTACGCTTACTAGACGTTACCGCTTCCCTATTATTATATTAATTAGTATAAATCTATACTATAGTATAAAAAGAAATTAAAGAATTACTTATATAAGTAAGTCTAGATCGGATTTTCCTTTAATATTAGGTTCTATTTTAATTATAGCTTTATCTCTATTATTATATTAGTTAGTATAATTCTATATAATTATAGTAGCTTACTTAGTCCCGGGCTTAACCTTAACTATTACTATCGACTTATTTTTAGAAGCACTAACTTAATTAGCACTATTCTTTAATTTAAAGATATTTATATACCTTATTTCTATATCTTTTATAACAGCATTAGCGCTATTATCACGTCGCTTCTTTTCTAGAGACGCTACAGATACTAGATCTTATTCGGCCTTACGCTTAGCTATAATTATAGCTATAATCACGAATATTAGTGCTCGATAAGTACAGAAATAAAATTAATTTTATTTTATTAATTAATAAATAACGGTAAAGGGCTGTATTCTGTTTTAACGTTTAATTTAGGCTCACTTCGAAGCGATCCTATAAAGGAAAACCCGCGATTTACATACTAGGATTAATAATTATAAAGCTAAAAAGGTGAAATTCGTAAAGAGTAGAAGCGGTTAAGGTAGAAAAGATTTTAGTAAAGGTATAAAGTTCTAGAATAATATTATAGTAAGTAAATAATTTTTTTTTACTTTAGTAAAAGTGAAGGTGAAATAACACATAATAATAGTAATAAATAGTAATAAAATTTCACTAGGCGATAAGAATACCTTCTTCCTCGTAGTACTCTATACTTTATTCTACTTATTTCTCTACTTACGCCCTTAACTATTATATTTATTATTATAATACTATATAGAAGACGACGATTCTTAACTCTCTAACCTTAGATCTAATACTCCTAGTATTAGCGAGGATTTTCTTAAAGAACTTCTAGCCTACTATTAGCTATCTTAGTTAGATTAGATTAATACTCAGCCTACTTTAAGTTTAGTATATTCTATAATAGCTCGTACTATATAAACTTAATACGTAAGAAAGAGTATTAAGACTATAAAATCGAAGGTAGCAGCTAGTAAGTAAGACTTAAGGCAGTAATAAATATAACTTAATAATAGTTAGCTAATCGAGTAAAGAAGAAGAATGCTGCTAAGATAAAGATAAAGAATAAGAAAGCTAGAACTTCTACGAGAGCACCACGAGGCAATGAGAATGGCGCGCTAAAGAGGAGATTTAAACCTAGCAGTATATTATTATAATGATTAGTACAATATTCTAGCTAACTTATTTAACAGCTGTGGCACTTCGTAAGATTCAACGGTACCAGCGTAGTTCTAAATTGCTTATCTTAAAAGCACCGTTTTAGAGGTTAGTACGAGAGATTTCGGATGATATTATTAGCTATATACCTACTAGTGTATTGCGTAGTGGTGTAAGATTCTAGGCTTTAGCAATTCTAGCTTTATAAGAAGCGGTAGAATCCTATCTCGTTAAAAACTTCGAAGGTATATCTACTATTCGCGTTTAGATGTAGAATTATACTAATTAATATATTAATAGACACTAATCTATATGTAATCTATACTAAACGAGTTACTATTTAGTGTAAGGATATACAGCTTGCACGTAGGATTCGTTATAGTCGGCTTACTAAGAGAATAGACTTTCGTCTATAGTTTGTGGTATAATACTAGTTCCAGCTTAAGCTTTGCTCTAGAAGAGCACTTATAAAGAAGTTAGATAGTTCGAGCTAATAGCTCCTAAGGTACTACTAAATGAATTTCTATATCTTAGTATCCTCTTCATCCTGCACCTCGCATTGTAGTAGTTAATATACTAATTAAAGCTGTTAAATCACAGTATAGTGTAATTTTCCATGTATTATATGTGATACGGGAGGCTTGTACACGCCATCACCTCGCTTATAGCTAACGTATAAGGTTAGTAAGTCGGGCTTGGCAAATCTGAGGGTTCCGTGGTGGGAACCCTGCCCTGCCCACCTAGTAGGCATGTGGGTTGTCACCTGAGGTCGAAAACCCTGCCCTCACCCTCGGGTGGGGAGGACAGACTTGCTAAAAACCTACCCCACCCCCGCCCCACCGGGAGGCCTAGTATTAGTCTAGTAGGATCCTTATAAGGCGACGCTATACTAATAGCCTACCGCCGACCTAGAAGAGGTAGCTTTAATACGGAGTATTATCGCCCAGATTCTTTAGAGTGAGCACCTCGATCTAGGGTGGTCCCCGGCCGCTCTACTTACCCTCGCCTCCACCCACACCTCACCCCTCGCACACCTTCTGGCTCACCCTCAGCGTACCCACGTTTTCTCGAGGGATGGATGCTTCACCTTACCCCTACGACAACTCGATAGCTATAGAAACGAGTGGGTGGATGCTTCATCTTCACCGACGTGAAATCATAGCTTGTCCTTCAACGAGCGTCTTGCTTATATACTCTAATGGCGATACCCTTTTCTTACTTATCGTGTGCATCTTTCTTCGACTTAGACTTAGACGAGCCCTAAGTGCTGCAGATATCCTGACTCTAGTCGACGTGGTCTCTAGCGGTGGTCGAGATGACTTAACATCACGAGAGAACGGCACGAGATGAGGAAAGAGACGCGCTCCGGCGGGCTCGCAACTATAACTCTAAGATTAGATCGACCACGTCGAAGATCGTCCGTAAACCCATCGCTGTTGGTACGCAAAACCAGTACCGCGCTATATTGCGTGAGTGGTCGAAGTTTACTGCCTCGTACGAAGGCGAGCATGATCCTATGAACGTCAAATCCGCAAAGGATTTCCTCCACTTCTTTACCTGCGGCAGAAAAGGTCGAAACGAACCAGGCGGGCGTCTTACGGTGGCGTATACGTACACTGCCTAGAGATGGTTTATGGCTGCTTAGGGCCGACAACTCCTAGTATCATTCCCTAAGAGCCACTAAGATACTATTTTGAACTTTATTAACGGCGGCGATGGAGAGGACTCGCCCGATCTGTTATAGAAAACTCGGCCCTTTCGTAACTTTACCCGTGAAGATTTTCTAGTCTGCGATCGGCACCTATAGTAGAACGACGAGTACGACTTTATACACGAACGGTATCGAGCAGGGGAACATCACCTTCTAGTGGCTTATAGTAACACCTCTACTCGGATAGCGGAATTCGAGAAACGATGGAGATGGGGTAAATTTACCGTAGCGCAAGTCTGGCTTAAAGAGCATAGCTAGCCGCAGATTGTTATCCTCTTTAAACGCACCGATGCTAAAGGCCTTCAGAAACTTAAACGTTAGCAACCGGAGCATATGCTATATGAGTTGGTGGGTTTGCCGTTCTATTGCAATCAGCCGTTGTTCTTTATGGCTGCTGCCCTTGCCGACGGAGTGTTCCCCGACTACCGGAGCTGGGACGAGATATGCGATATGCCCCGGCTACAGGGTAGTAGACACGTTATTCTCGCCATCGACCCGGTAAAGAAGCGTTAGCCGGTGTTCTCGAGATGCTTTAGGCAGGGCCGTATCTCGCGCGAGAGCACATCTGCGTCCCTTACAACTGACGGCTTAAAGGAACTTAGGTTTCGTGCCGGTTTTTAAGACCCCGTCACCCTGCGCACGGTCCGCCGCGAGGTCTTATTGCAGGTGGATAACTATAGCTACTCCTGCAACGAAAGGATGCGATTCGCCGCCCACGTCAACTCGAACACCTACCTAAGATTCTATTAAACCTCTATATCGAGGGTCGATAGCCAAGCCTGCTTCTTTAATTTAAAGCCGGCCAACGAGGAGTTATACGAAATGATTCGTGGCTTCTCGTAGTTACGAAACCTAAACCGTCGGCTAAAATTGCCCGAGGATGTAAGGGTAAGACTAGAAGAGAGTACCGAGGATGACACTAACCTAGAGGAGACTTAGGATCCTAAAAGCTAACAGTCTAAGTATAACCAGAGGCGTTAACAGCGAGAGAGACATCTTCGTGAGCAATACGCAGTACTATTACCACCCGATAGTCTGCCGTACGAGTCTGATTTCCAATAAACACGGAAGCTAATACCGGCACGAGACCGGCTCGCGGAAAGCCTCTTCTAGGAGGGCAGCCTTCGTGATGCTACAGGACGGCAAGTAATAGCTGACCTAATCGAGCTGTGTAAAGCTGACCCGCCGCCTACGAATTGTCCTAGACTGAATCCTAACCTAGAAAAATGCTAATATTGTAGGCAAGGTCGAACAGGCTATCCAGTGAATAAATAGTGGTCCTACCTGTATCGCTGTAAGAAACAGCACGCTAGAGCATCGGAGAAATTTACCGAATTTTACTTTCTCTGTTTAATGTGGTTCGACGACGAGGATGCATAGCGCTCTAATATATTAAAGCATTTATAGTCACTACCTCTAAAGTGCAATATAGTATACTTCCGTAACTACCCTATCCGTCTAGGCTTATATCTAGCCTGTCTTAGGAGTCGTTCTCTAGATGTTTAGCAGAGGTTCGTCTAATACACTAACCCCACCACGTGGAGAGCACACGTTTTAAAGCATATCTTCTAGACCCTAAGCCTTACGTGCCTATATCCTCGATATAAGTCTCTCCATTAACATTGCACGATTGCTGATTACTTAATTCATTTAGCTAACGTCTATGAAATCCGCTTTAAGGTCGAGGAGAGGAAGGCTACTATATAACGGTTCTTATCGTTTACTAACTAACCTTAAGAGCTAACCTTTATCTCGGTAACTAAGGATAATGGGCCTAGTATACCTATAAGGAGCCGGCCTCCGGTCCGGAAGCTCTACGGTAAAGGTCGTCGCCGCGCCAAAGACAGCGACGCCTCTAATTGCTAAGAAGCTCATCTAGATTTAGCAGAGATCTGTAGTATTGCATAAGAAGCGAACGTAGAGACACCTAAAGGGACCTAACGTGCAACACAAGGCCTAGACAGCGGCAGTAAAGATATTACTCGTTAGATAGAGGAGTAGTTATCTCTTTTAAGTTCGTATTTCGATCCATTAAAAATCTCTAAGTCGGTAGTCTCTACTAAAAGTAAGAGGAAGGTGCGAGCCCCACTTATTAGAAGACAACCAGGATTACGTATTAACGTCCCACCAGTACCGGAGGAGTGGCGTCGCCGAGAAAGAAGGCGGCTCTCCTCTAATCTCCTAACGACCCCAGCGTCTTTACAATAGACTGGTTTCCAAGCTCGGCCAGTAAAAAAGTCCAGAGGCAGGCCAAGGGGCAGACCGAAGCGATCCCGCAATAAAATCCGCTAACAAAGCAGAGGCACCAGCAAAGGATCGCGCATAAACGTTAAAAGGCTCTTTTCCTAATGCTACCTGTACCCGATCTTTCTTAGCTAGACTTTCTAAGGTTTTCACCGCTTTTAGTATCTAAGAGGCGTTCTCCAGGCGAGACATTAGTGAGAACGTATTAGTGTAATTACTACTGGCGAGGGACTTAAGTGCGCTAGACTGATATACCTACTAGTAAAAGAGGTGCGAGTGCATTCGAGATATGAAATAGTTGAAACGTTCGTGGTTAGGGATATTTACCTCGGAATCGAGCTGCCTTCGCCTAGAGCAAGACGAGCAAAATAGACAAATAGACCAAAGCGGATAAACGAAGGATAGTCGATCCCGACTTCCGGACTCGCTACCTAAGTAATATATTAAAAGTTCATATCGACGACTAAGTACCTAATCTCTAATAGAACAAGAATACAGTGCAGTATACGAGCTCTAATGAATTATTCACCTTATATAATATAATTCTATATAAACATGCAGAATAAGAAAATATCGTCTATATAAGTAGATTAAGAAGACTGCACGATACATTAACCTTAATTCATCGCGACATCCGGCATCCTATTCTATAGGTCTTTATCTATATCCGACGATAAAGCCGCGTATGCGTTATCTATTCGATTCAACTCATTAAGCCAGCCAAGGGAATGGGTAATTAGGAGCTTAATCGTTTCGCAGAAAAAGGCGTTATAACGGTGATAACCGATCGAGAACTCCGTCCCATTAAGCAGAGAGGTTAGAACACAATCACAGCATAACAACGTGCCGCATCCCGTAACGTACTCATACTTGGCCGAAGGATGTCCGCAATGCTTCTTTTTTTCCTACAGTGCTTGAAATCGTGTTCGGAGAGAAGATAAATCTTTAACGGACTCATATATCAACTAAAAAGAGTGGAATAACCGCATAACTTAGGCATGCCAGAGGACAACTTTATCCGCACGTAAACTGGTCGTTTATACTTATTGCGTAACATCACCTAACTCTTTCTTTAGCAACTCGATCTAGCTTAGCAAGGTGTTTCTCGTTTCCTGTCTATACAGAAGATCTCTAACTGCTTCCTCGACTCGTGCTTGTACCTCGGTAAATTACCTAGCCATACCGGTATTATTGCTAGGGTAAATATTATAATCTGCGACGGTAGCACGATCAGCTAATCCTACCGTCGGTTAACCTAACACTTGCTAATGCATTTTCAGCTGTAGTACTTATAGTACTTATACCACATCACGTAACTCTGCTTCAAGCTGACCTTAAAGTTTAGCTTACCACATCTCCTTACGGAGCCGCCCTTCTTCTTTTACCTAGATGATTTCTCCTTCTAAGGCCTTAATCTGCTCTTCTTACTTCTGTATATAGTTAGCCAACTTCCAATCACCGCGAAGATCTGCCTAATGGGCCTCATCTTTCTTCACCAGCTGACTTTTCAGGTGTTTCACTTGTTGTTCCAGTTTCTTAATTTCGATTATGCTCTAGCCCTTAACTGTTTTAGCCTTCCTTCGGGCTTCTAATAGACCCTCGTTGATTTCCACTTGTATTTATACGAAATTTCTAGTATCGACTAGTTCTCGGTCCAAGTACTTAATTCGGTTCTTTAAAAGTGAAATAGTCGCACGCGCCTCGTCGGTATCTTTAGCTGATATTCGGTATTGTCTTAATAACGCACTGGACATATCCTTCAGCAAAGATCGGAATCGATCCTCGTAATCTGCAGCCTCAACAGGCTTAAGAGGCATCTAAGATATGGTTCGAGAGGTGCGAACGAGAGTAGTTCGTAACTAGTTAGGCATTAAAGGCGCTTAGCTTCCTTTGCAGGGGAAATTAGGGCGATAGAAGAATGACCTGAGAGTTATAAGGTATAGGTAAGAAGAAGAAAGGGTTTTAAGTTAAGGAGTAAGATGTTCTAGTTATATTCCTAGAAGTAACCCCTCTACAGCTAAGCAACTGCCTTATCAGTCTTACAAGTATTTTATTCGTCCCTCTAGTTTCCTACTTACATTCTGCTATCCAAGTTTTCTAAGTTCTTCTCCTCCGGTGGTATGCTTCTATTACGGGTGAGCCTAGGCACATTTTCATTCGTCATGTTTCGTCGGCACAGAAAGATCGGAGCATCTTTTATCTAGACGAGGTCTTACTCGTCTAGGCGGCATTAAATTCAGTGCAATAAAGCTCCACTTAACGATAGAGGATGTGCCAGTTACCTTTTTCTCTTATAAGGTATGTGATCTTGCTGCTCGATTATACGCAATAAAAGGGTTAGGCTCGAGCTCTAGTAAGCAGGCAGTCCTTTACGAGTTTCGAACTCGGCTTTATTCTCTCGTTTTGCAATCTTTTAGCCTAAACCTTACCACCGCTCCAAGTCGCCCGGCTTTCTTGTGTTGTACTAAGCTAGAAACCCTCTACATTTATTTTAACTGTCTCGTAAGCGATATTCTTAGACTTAGTGCTTATAGGTAAATAACAACTCTTTTAAAGGCACGATTATATCGTCCATAAGGATCTGCGTATAAGTATAGACCTCGGAAAAAGGTCGAATATTGCCGATAAAGCCGAATTAGGAAGGTATTATTTTGTCGCATCGGCAACTGGTAAGTTAAAGTTCCCGTTGCGATTTGGTTTTATTACTAGGTAACGGTGTGGTAATATAATAGAGGTGCTAATTATGTTAGGGTTAGCGCGTGGGGAATAGCATAGTCTATAAGCAGGTAATACAGTATTAGAAGTAGAGAACGTTCTATTATAGTCGTATTACTATCCCGACTAGACAGTGGCAGGTGACGATCTCTTATGCTAGGTAATATAGTAGGACTCGTATATAGTTCACTAATAAGAGAACTAACAGCTTCTCTAGCTTCCACGTAGTCCACTATTTTCGTTACGTCCCCTCGAAAAAACGTGTTATCCTCGTAAGATTCCTAGAAAAGGCGTAGGGAATTCTGCAGACACCCTAACAACTCTAGAACTAGAAAATACCACCAACATCTATAACCTCGCGAAGGTAAGGGAAATCTAAGGCCCTATAATTGCTCCACGTGGGACTAAGCGCCTAGGCGCTTAGTGCTCGTGGCGCAGCCTTAGGAAACCGTGTATGTAAATTTGCATCCACAGGGAAAGGGGGGTAAGACGCGGCGACCACTTAAAGGTTTAGATTATTGCAGATACCGAGAAAAGTTTACGCACGATTATTTAGCGGCTTAGCTACGATAACGTGGCCACCTAGGCTAATAGGGTATAATTATTTACTTAACTCGTTACGATAAGAAGCATTCCTTAGGGTGTATCGAATTCACCTTAACAACATCTAACTGCTATAAATCCCTAAGAACAGACTCCGGAATGTCGACCGTCTTAAGTAGATCTTTCGCACCCAGAAATGCCTGCGATATAATCCCAACAACCACATCGACGCGACCATTAACAACGATATCCTGCTACACTATACCTTAACTAAGCGATCGAACGATGGCGTTACCGAGTTGCTCCTCCGCGCGGAAGACAGTGTGTATTGTCTTCGCGGCCGCGGCCGTTACAGGATCCGCGCGGCCTAAGCTATACTCTAGGGTTCAGATCGGTGGTGGTTAGTTGCGCTCTATAAAGAAGACTTAGGTTAGTACATTTAGCAGTCCTAAAATACTCTCTCTATACTAATACTTGCTCAGACCGTCGCTGCAAAGATTATAATGCCTATACCAATTAATAAGTGCCTCCGGATGCAACGATCTATATGGATCTTAAAAAGGCGATAGCTAACAACGACACAGCCGGAGCAGATCGTTATAAGGCCTATCTAACTCGTAACAAGAGAAGATATCTTCGTTAGACTTATAACAGACACGATATCTTAATGTTAGGGTTTAGATAGCTCCTGTCTATAGAATTTCTCTTTTACGGGACTAAAGCTTTCCGCGTAGGAGTCTTCTATAAAGTGGTTGCTCGACATATAGACGAGGTATATCTACCGCTAATATCGCTAAATACGACCGTTAATTGCTTCTTAGAGATTCGGTTATTATTTCGACGATATTCGTACATTTTAGTCTCGTGTTACTAACAACGGGGAACATTCTATTAGCGTTACCTTTATTAAGGATATATAAGGTCGATGTTTAAAACATTCTTAGCTCGACTATTAACATCTTTAGAACTCCTTGAATCCAACCGGCACCCTGAGTTATCTGTTACAGTAGGTAAAAGAGTACGTCTACCAGAATATTATACGGTACAACCGAACGATCCTATCACTCCTCACTTTCTTTAAAGATTACAAGTATATTAAGCGTTACTATAAAGTGTTAACGGGATTGCTAGACGAGTATAAGAAGCCGGTTTAACGCAGCCTCGAATCATGCTTCCGAGATCTCTTTTAGACCACGTTAAACCTAGTGATTTAGACTGGTTATAACACTTTCGAGGCCTATAGTTAGGAAGGCTAGGATCACTTCTAGATAATGTACCCATAATTGTTTTTAGGTGCTATAAGGCTGTGGGCATTTTATCTCGTACGCCGTAGGAGAAAAACCTCGAAAGTTCCTAATAAGCGCTTTATTTCGGCAGATAGAACTGCGTACTAGGGGGTGATGGCACGCACGGCGAGAAGACTCGGCTTCGACTCCGCTCGCCTTCGCTTATTGTCTGCAGGATCGACTGAAATCACACTCGATGAATCACCTCGCTATACCGGTTTCATTAGTGGAGGGAACGAGAAATAGGAACGATATAGCGTTCCTTTCAACGACAAGTATCTCCTTAACCGCAATTCTCTGTTTCTTCCTTAACTCATGGTTCACTTAGACGAACTTAAAGGTGTAGGATATAACGTTACCACCCTTCTAGCTCGCAGGTCGCTCCTCTTAAGGTTGTTCCTAGCACTCTAACTCTTTACAAGGATTCGCGAAGCATCTTAGGACCCTGTACTAAGGCGACTAGAACCGAGTAACTAAATTTAAAACTCAGTCCCTGGATCTGTACAGCCAACAAGCCCTCGAGCAGGCGAAGACGACGTTATGCCTATAATAAGGCGGACGCTCGATCTTAATGCTCATATAAGGAGCGGTAATTAATTCCGCATCGATATTTAGATAAGGGGAAACATCTATACTAAGAAGCGGAGGACGAGGCGAGAGGATTAGGTTATAGACTTAAGAGGATACATAAGGTATTATTACCGCCTATTCGACTACGATACGCTTTATGGTATCGCGGAGGATATGCTCGACTCATATACGAAGAACCGCATCGTCGCTGTATATAAAGATAGCGACCTAGCAGAAATTCGAAAACGTCGAGGGATGTAAGCTTAATAGTTCAGCGAGCCCTTAAATTCATTTACCTTAAAGTCCCGTCGGTCTAGTCCTTTACACTACCTAGTCATCTCGTCTAATAAATAAGAACGCGTAACGCGTGTTAAGATTAATTTTCTTTAATAGTAAAACCTATCTCGTTAGGTATAGCGATACAGCCCTAGCATTCGTATCGGTTAACTCCCTCTGTAAGATTCGTACTATATGCTACTCGTTAAAACGTGGACGTTATTAGTTTAAGCCGACCCTACGAAAGGGCGTATTTATAATCGCGGTAATATTCATGCGACGTCTAGGCTACGTGGTTAGCGATTGCTATAATGCCTACTATATCTAACGGTTTACAGCACGTCCTAAGGAAAAGGTGCTGCAAACAAAAAGGTTAGCGGAGCACATAGACTAGGTGTGAATGTCACACACATCTATTAAAGCAGCCGGCGCCTGTTTATAAGCGCAGGATATAAAATCTAATGCTGTCGGTGACCATTTCTGCGGATTTCCGATAGTAATAGGTCCTTACGGTTAGGCGACAGCGTCTTTATCCATTAAGCGAACCACTATATAAGCTAAAGCTGCAGTGTTAATATTTATATCTGCGCTAAGCTTAGACCGCTAATACACGGGGTGAGCTGTTCGAGAGTAGTTAATATTATGTTATACGCTAGTCACGCAAAATTTTACCTAGGACTGGCTCGCCTAACGACTGTATAAGGATGCTAATTGCGTTAAGTGAGCCGTAAATTAAGTTACGTTCTTCTAGAAAGGCGAGGCTTGTAACTACCTATAAGCAGTTAGTCCTTTAGTCTTATTTAGTGGCAGTTCGTCCCCGTAGACCTTTTAAGCGATAAAAGCTATTTGCGTTTCTGCTAGATAAATTTTACTGATGATAAGATGTAACGCATATAGCTTAGTGTAAGTTGTGACAACAAACAGCTTGTTTTACTAATTAAATGTTTCTCACACGCGGTCGATACTTACGTTCCGATGAATCTGAATTTGTTAAATAGCGTGCAAATAACGCTCTTTATTAGCCGCTAATACAGTCTTAATCGCGAACAGTTCCCTATTAGGAGGCACTCTTACTACCGCGGTAGCGGCGCTACCTTGTTTCACATGCAGCAAGGGTATGTATTTACGCTAAGGGTCCTTATATCGAGGCATAAGAACCTTATGCAAGGTGGCAGCTGAGGCGTGCTTAGCCGATATTCCCTGTCGCAGTGTCTCTCGCGGTAAAGGCTGCCTCTCATTTCGTAGTTCTGCACTGGCTTTTCTTTTAACAAGTGGTTCGACTAAAGAAGCCTGTAGTAGAGACGGCACTCTCCTAAGTCTGCGCTTATTCTCATTATTCTAAAATTCCCGTGTAGATGCTTCTTCTAAGCGTGATACAATCCTTAACTCCTGTCTTCGGTCCGCGGCGTCCGTCCATTCTCCTCTTTGTTTCTGTCCGGTCTTCGGCTCCGGATTTTTCAGATCTTGTAGGCCGAATGCAAGCAGTATATTACGCTGCGACTTTATATTAAAGCCCGAGGATAAATACACAGCACGACGCGTTCGATAGGAATTATAACGGAAATAGCAGGAATCGTGATTAATGAGTTTCATTAAGCCATGAAATTAGGGGCAGTGATTAACCTTAAAATTTAGTTAACGCCTAGCGGAGGTTCACTCTTCTTATTAAGGAGTCTAGCCCAACTTCCCTCGTCTTTCACACTATTTAGGACTTCGCATCAACCTTAAAGCGACCGACTTTCCGCGATTAATAAATGCTAAAACCCCGAAGGGTAGGAGGATAAGCATAATATTATCGTCTTTTAAAAGCACTCGTATAATAATTTTCCAGAAATTAGCATATCTAGGAGAACGTGCCTATAAGGGTATTAATCTTTCGCCTCACTATATTAACCTAAGGTAAAGAGAGACCTATTCGATGTACTTAACTTAGCTAAATCATATCGCATTAAAGCTTTTAGGTATTTGCAGACCGTTAACTTCTAAGTTATATATTAACTCAGGTTAAGGTCGTAAGGCTAGCGCAGATAGCACGTTAGTATCTTGTCTTTAAAAAGATACTATAGTGTAAAGCTCCTAGATGGTTTCGTACCCTGGTTCTGGTGAGGCACTAGGCACAAGAATTTTATTGCACTTTTGTTATTACTTATGTTTTTTCGAACAACTTAGCGTATAGACTACTGAATCGTAATCGCTCTTCTAACGAGTTAAATACGGCGCACTGAGCCCTAGCTATGTTTTAATCCAGCTAACAGGTGTGCCTATGCTTAGTTAGTGCCGACTAGTCTATTATCACTAATACACGTCGCTAACTGTTGCACGCTAGCTTATCCACCTTACTGGCAGAGCCTTTCATCTAAGGACGAAGGTTACGACGTAGCTGCCCTCGCTGGTATTGTAGGGCGGATAATGGCAAAGTCTGCTGTCTCCCAGCTATCGAATATACTACGGATACAGAACCCGTAATTAGAAGGAAATAAAAGCTTATAGGCTCTTAGTACCTATAATAGCATTTACCGGAGGCCTAGACGATGCGTTCTTAGGAGATATTTTAGGGGCTAATACCTAGAGATGGTGCCTATCACTATAGTAACAACTTTCTCTATTAAATAACAGCTAGATTACATATTTCTTACGTGCCACTAGTATTATTAGGCGAACTTTAAATCGCTTCTTTTGGGACGCGCCTCCGTAACTATACAATAGAATATTTCCCCTAGACCTTATAGTTCATCCTATACTTTTGTTATTTCCCGCCACGGCTTCCTCCTAAAGTATCTACTAATCCCGATTAATTATACAGTAGAATTCCCTATACAGTAATAAGCACTCGTTATCGAGCGCTAACCGCCCGAAGACGACCTAATAATTGTTATATCGGTAACCAGTCCGTGTCACTATACTACTATAGGGGTTAGTAGTTATATAGGGTCGGATCTATCGACCACTAATATCGTAGGGAGAGCTAAAGGGTTTACATAATGCTACACAGTTATCGAAATCCTGATTTTCCTTTTTATTAAAATCGTGCAGCATCCACTAGGATACAGGCTAGACACCATAAAATCTCGAGGTAGAACCTTTAGTGGGATGAAGATCTTAGATCACATTAAGGCAGTTTTAAAGGAGCTTAGACCTAGTGTATAAAGAACTTTCACCTAGCTATATTAGGTTAATCTTAGACGGCTGAAAGTCAGAGTTAGAACACCTACCGACGAAAAATCATAGTCTAGGGATGTATTATTAACGTATTAGACAGAGTTAATACTGATAACTCCTACAGACTCGTCGGAGCGCTAGAGAAAGCACGACGCATTAAAGAACCCAAAATTTAAAGCACGATCATGCTTAAGATAATATAGGATGTACTTAGTTATTAACGCCGTATCACTCTAGCAGTGCCACGTCCTTTATCACGGCCAGCTCAGGGATTACTACACCCTCGGATATAGATAAGGGTATACTTATCTATACTCTACGCTGGATAAACGATAACACCAGCTATCTTACAAGCTGTAAAGATTTCTAAGGAGAAATTAACTATATCTCCGCAAATGTCCATAGAGCATGGGAGAATTACGAGCGGCACGCCCCTCCTACGGCGTATCCGGAAGCACCTCTAATGACGGGACGACTGCACTATATAGTAAGCATAGGTAGGAACAGACACAATCACGAAATACTAAAAAAGGCAAGGTTTATGAAGTTTATTATGGACGTGCTTTTCCTCGAAATCATTCGGAAAGATTAGGAACCCGAATTATGGCGAATACTGTCCTTTCCCAGCTTAATAGACCCTCTGCAAACAGGTATAGCTATAGACCGGACACAAATTTAGGCTTTAGCTAAAAGCGAGTTTCAGCTGCACCGAACCTCTACCGTGCCTACAAGATCGGGTATACCCGGGCTAACTGCAACTACCTTAACGAGAGAGTCAAGGTAAAATGCAGCGAGATTTTCGTGCAACACCTAGGACGGTTCGGGGAGGATTATAAAGTTATCCTTAATAAGGCAGTCGTTACGGCGATTCGGCTGCATTTTAAACTCCTACACCCGAATCTTAAGTATTTTTTTGATTTTCCCGAAGACTGGCACTTAGTTTAGCCTACGTTGTGGTGTAGACAGCGCCGTATCGTCTCTAGTAAGCGCGTGTATGCGCGGCTAGACTGTGATTCCTGTGTTTTATAGTCTCGAGATAGCTGCAAACTTGCTGTACACGATGAATAGGGGTTACCGATATGAAAAGTATCTGCATACTACGCAACCTGTTTCGAGATGGAGAAACCATTATGTTATTTTCTCCCTCGTTCCACGAGATTGATTATTCTAAGAGGAGTGAACCCTAGTGTGCCACCTTTTCTCGAGGACAACTGAGAAGCATAAAGGTAGATTAGCCTTAAGGAGATGGGTAAAATTAAAGAATTTCCATTACCTCTTATCGCTAAATCTGTTGTCGGTAGCTCTGCTCTATCGTTCCTACGACCGAGCACGCCAGCATGCGAAGCACGAAGCTGGGACACGGCTCGCATTGCTTGCGGTTGGCTTTTATAAGGCCCAGATCGTCGCATTCGCAGTAGAGCGTCTAGAGCAGCTTTAGGTCTAGGACTACCGTATAGACGAGGAGGTCTAGATAATATAACTAGAACATTTATAAATTCGTCGGTTAGAAGACACTAATTTTCTACTAGAATAAAATTTTATTATTATAATCACTTTCTGCGATTCGTACCATATCGATAACCTTCACTTATATAACTATATATAAGGTGTGTCTAGCACATCGCGTGCTTAGAATATCGCCTACACACCTTACCATCCAGCTAATGTTTTAGCTGGAAGATTAATTCCTGCTCCTTTCGGCTTCGGAGAAATTCTCGACTAGGATATCCTTCACTAGTACTAAAATGCCCTTATCCATGTTTAAGCAACCTTCCGATTAATAAATACGTGAATATTCATTCTTAAACCATCGCCAGGCCACGAAAAAAACAAAATTAGTAGACTCGAAGCTTTAGAGCTATGCTTCTATAGAGGGTATCGGCTGTCTTAGTAGCGCATATAATCGACAGTCACGTGGTATCTCCTCGACTATATAGGCAGGTGTTATCGTTTATTACAGTAGGTTACTCGTCTACCGGAGCACCACAACTAATGATAGTAATTGATTTCTAGTTTAAACGTTGTCTTACTTTTATGCCTACTCCTCGCTTCCTATAGAAATTAGTGGTCATTTTCTAAGGGTTAAGTAGATATCCCTCTTGTTTCAGGATTATTCACTAGTTTTCGCTACTGCTATAGATGTTTCCTACATGTGCTAAATAGTGGTCGAGGTAATGTAACTGCCATACATAACTCGATTAAACTCCTTAACCTTGCATTAGACTACTGTATCGCAGTCACCATATCTAAGATACAATAAAGACCACGACTCTTATGGTCCCCTCTCTCCTTCTCGCCGCCTTAACCACGGCTTAGCCTCTTTAATTAAAGCGAGCAGCTGACCCACGTTCCGTGGAGATTCTCACGAAGATTGCCCCTAAATCGGTCACTTATAATAGCTTAGGCAGCTTCGCAGACGAATATGTAACGGCCACTAACGCCGCTTAGCTACTAATTAACTCCTTCGCTAAATATTAAATTAACGCACCTAGCGAACAAGTCGCGCTCCTCTCTTGGATAGCCTATAAATCCGGAGACTTTAAATATATCCGAAACCATTTTCCTGCCCCGGGGCGACCAGGTTAGGGATGCCGGAATATAATGATGCCGGGATTTGTCTCTAAGTATGCTGGCACCCTCCAGCTCTTAAACTCGGATCCGGCGGGATTGCTAAACGATGTGATCAGGGTAGGCGGAGAGTGGGGTGCTGCGAGTTGGTTCTATACCGCGAAGTGCAGCGATGAAGTTAAAGAGGGAGTAAAATCCGGCGGAAAGCCTAGGTGGACGAAATTCATTACTAGGTGTGTTAACACTACACTTTATAAGGGTGAGAACGCTAGAGAAGCGTATTAGACTAGAGCTATATAGGCATTTAGTATAAGCACTAACTAGATTCGCTGGATTAAGGAGCGTGCCCTGGTTGCTACCTACGAGATAACCCCGGTAAGAACGGGTTATGTGGTTTAGATAATATAAAAAGGACAGATCTAAGTAAGGGTCTTTTATACTTTATTTAAGGGCGGAACTCAGCATATGATAGATTATAAGGGGCTTATATACTAGACATTAAGAATCATAATCGATACTTCTATATATACGAGTCTACTATACGAATATTAATTATACTTGCTAAGGCGACTTAAGGTAGGTAGCTATCTAGATATCACTAATTATAGGGTTTACAAATCCGTTATAGATTAGGACACCGCTCGTCCCTGCTAATAAGAGCATAAGAAGCCGGAAATAGTCGTTAGAAGTCGCATTTAAGTAGACGAACTAAGGTCGAATACTCGATTACGGATTACTTATAGGGCCTTATTTCCAACTATTTAATAACGGAATAGTATGCTATTAAAACAGACTTCTTAGTCTCGTAGCGACTTACATCAGTGCTTTTAGTTAAATTAAGTGTCTCAGTGCGGGCAGGGTAATTATGTATAGAAACCTCCGTGTAGCCGTCTTTACCGAACTTCTCTATAATGCAATAACGGTCTACCGTAGCTTAAAGCTTGTCGAGCCCCAGCTTATAAGCGGTCTCGTAACGGGGAAAGTTAGAATTAATATATGTCGCAGTTAATAATGATAACGGTCGAGGGCGAAGTTGTATAGTGCCGATGAGGGCTTTTATAGAGGAGAAGCTCACTAACAGACGGTAAGGGTACTCTAGCTTTGCAGTTTCTTATATAGGGAAGCTGTCGCTTCGAGACCCTGGAGACCACCGAATGCTTAATCAGGTAAAAGCCTTTTATCTATTCCCAGAGGATTCGCGAATCAAACTTCAGCTTAACGAAGCGATCTAAGAAGCGGAATACGTTTAACCCTAGCAGTTAGCAATAAGTACTATATTACTATATGAACGGGCGAAAACATTCATTCTAAGCGATTAAAGTATACCTCCTTACGCAATCCATCTAATAAAATCATATTCTCGTGTTATGAATTACTCCCTAAGGTTACGATCTAAGGTGGTTTCTTAGCAAGTGGAAGTATAAGTGGCAACTAGCGAAGGAACTTGTCTATATAGAGCGAGTTAATATATAAAGTTAACCACGAAGGTCCTTACTATGTAGGTGTAGAGGCATAGTTATATACACTAAAGTCTCTAGTAATGCATTATTACACTGTTACTCTGCTCCTAGAGTACCAGCACACTAATACAACCATTTCCCTTTATGGAAATCACGTGTCCACTTAGTCTTAGCTGCGCTGTGCTTTTCCTAGGGTGGCCTTAGACCGGCCAGGTTCGTAACATCTCGCTATGCAACTAGCTAAGAGGTCCCGACCACCGCGACCTTTCTATACGCGTATATTAATTCTTCAGCGATAAATGGATAAGTCGGGTGGTCGTTAGCGTTTCTTTAAAGAAAGTAGTTCTGTATATGGTCATGGCTTTAAGTAAAGTTGAAACCTAACGCTCTAAGCTTACGCTCTGTGCTAGAGAGAAACTTACTCTCCTTATAAGTGGTGGACTTGCACAGGTAATATTAACTTCTTTCTGCCTGTCTTAATGTATTTCTGTAAGGAAGACTTAACGGCTAACAAAATCCTGAAATGCACTGTATTTTAATCTAATCGGTACTAAAGTATCGATATAAACTTGATAAGTTAGTTTTATCTGTATAAAGAAATTACTCTAGCAGCTTGCTTTATAGTATAATCGGTGGTCTCTTAGCTGTTAATTAGGTCGAAAAGTTTGCTGTTGTAGCAGCGAAAGACGCAGAATCGTTATCGATGCCTCGCTAAAGAGAATTATACACTTTAACTTCTCAATTTAACTTCGGTAGAACCATATACTCACTACCTGTGCCACTATTATTACGGCTGTAACTATTATAATAACGGTTAAGACGTATCGTCCTTGTCTTCTCGAAAGTGACGGAGTTTAGGCAGACCGTAGTGCTTTATCTCGCCACTCATTATTTCGTTAACAATTTAGCCGCACCTCGGCTAGGGTGTAAATCGGCGTTAAAGACAGATATAATTCAAAACCTATGATTCTTCGTAGTCGTTATCGGCGTTTCTCGTAGATCTCCGTATATACCAGTACCAGCCTTCGTTGGAAGAATTTTAGGAAGAAGGTGGGAATTAGTTAAACCCCGAAAAACCTGTGCTCGCAATAAGGAACTAGAAAGCTCGAAGTAGTGGCGATCGATAAAAGCCGAGCTACGCTTCCCGAAATTTACGACTACTTAGTGTACGTCGCAGCATTTCGCTACCTTAATTCTTCGAGGTTAGTCGAGTGGTAAGGCCTAGAGAAGGAACAACTTTAACCCTATTAATATCTCTTCTTTACGAGGTACGTAGGTTAGCCTAGATGCCCTGGTTCGGAGGGGTCTAAAACGCTTACCTCCTAGTTACTCACCCTCTATTTTAGTGGCACATATCTTTTTAGCTGCGGAATAAGCTCCGGTCGACTTGTTCTTGACTGTTCTAACGGCTGGTCCGCAGCAACTATATAGATCCTGCTCTGCGTGCCTTTAACCTCGAGCAGCGTCTTATAGGACTTGCATCGTTAAAGGTCTGCGCAGGATAGTAACGAAAGAGACCCTAATTAAGACCAGGTCTAAGGTCACACTCTAACACTTAGAGATGTGTCGCCTCCATACTTGCATAGCGTTAGCGCTATCTAAGCCCGCTAAATTGGAGAGTGCCCTACCTGCGCTTAGAATAAGCCGGTGGCTGCGCGGCACAGCAATGGGCAGCTCGACCTCTAGTGTAAAAGGTGAAACACTTTTCGTCGTGTTGATTTTCGAAGTCCGGACCCCGGTTACTCTAAATTCATTATTAATAGTGGGACATATCCGGTAGGAAACTAGAGCTAGGCGTTTAGTCGAGGTCGAAAAGGGCCTCCAGTAACCCTGTTTACCTAGGGTTACTTTAAAGATTCTTGTTATTAGAGCTAGCTTTTAGCCTGCTAGAGCAAACGCTATGGCCTGCATAAAGTTATCTTAGCTCGGACTGTTACGTTGAAAAGACCTTAACTAGCCGATTTATTGTATAATAACTAACTTTAGCTAGTTCGAGATAGTAACATTAACGGGGATTTCACTCGGCGCTTAAAGACTTGTGTATTTCGTCTTACCCTACCGGGCTCTAGTCCGTAGGACCATAATCTTAGTCGAATAATACTAATATAGTTACGGTGGTGGCGCTAAAACGTCTATAGTCTTCCATCTATATAACTTTATAGCTAGCAGTGCTCTATAATACACTTTACGAGGTGTATACAGGTCCTTAGAGGAGGCCTTTTAACTTCTGACTAACGTGCGACGCTAGGCCGCTCTCTCACGTGAGGTGCGGTTAAGCGATAATATCGCAGCGTGCAAGCAATGTTACTGGCTATTCCCTTATCGTACGACACTATACCACTGATAGACTAGCTTCAGAAGCTATCACACAGAACGGCGTCGACAACAATTTCAATTTAAGATCGAAAATATCGACTTAGTAGAGCGAGAATGTTTTCTTCTTTTAGCAAGGGGAGTTTTAATCGTGCAGTTGATCTCTAGTCTTTCGAGGAAACTTATATTGCTTACCGCATAGCAGGCATATCTTTCTTTCCCTTAGCTATAGTCTACGACTCAGCAAGAGTGATTTTCGTAAGGCCTACGAGCAGCGGCAGTTATCCTTAAGAGAGGCACGTAAGACTGCTTAACTTTGTTCTATAAGTATTTCCTGCTGCAGCTGATTAAGAAAAGCTTCGTAGTAGGTATATTTCTGGCGATCTAAATCGTTGTAGAGGAGTCTTAAGACGGCTGTATAGGCTTAGGATATTACGTTCCGATGCTTAAAAGCTTACTTTAAGTTTATATAATTCTGCCTCCTCTCGGCTAATTACGTATCTTTACAGTCCTCACTGTGGGTCTTTAGGCTAAAATCTTACGACACCCCTTTTTTATATTAGGCTGACTTCGAGTAAAACTGTCCTGCAGCCGGTACGACGGGCTCTTTCGTAATTCCAGTGCTATAAATCCCTTATAAGATTGTAGATAGCATAGCACTAGGTTAAATAAGACCCCGACTGCCCCTTTAAGTGTTGCAGATTACTACCGCCTCATTGAATATGTATATAAAACTGTGCTGCCTAGTGTCGTTACAGCCGTTTTTAATGATTTCGACAGATCTATTTACTACCGCAAGATATCGTCTACCTGCTCTTATCTATACTATTATTGTTATAGTTGCGTGAATGAGTCCTTATCGAGGATTTACTCAGCTAAAGATAAGGCCACCAAAGTATAAGTTTCCCTAGCAATGCAACTGAATCACTTGAGCTCCTGTGTACGTATTACGAACCTCTATATAGACTCGGTTATTGCGGCTACAGCTAAGCCGATATTAAGAGTCGATGAACGGGCACTACGTTCGTAGAATCTGCCCTGTAAAGTTAGGAAAAGGCCGCCCCCCGAATATAGCGTCGGACGTTTTCCTAGTTAATATAAGCGCCCTAAACTAATTTCTGGCCACAGTATAATTGCTTAAACTTACTAATAATACCTGCCGTTACAACCGGTTAAACGTTAAAACACACGACGTAAAGTCCTAATAGGAATTCGTCTAGACCTAAGAATGCAAGCATAGCAGGCGGTAAGGTTTAGTCGGCAGCATTATACTGCTAGAGGTGAAGAGGGATATTAGTAAAAACCATTTATGGAAATAGAAGCTTAAGAGTTCTGCAATATCGCAGTCCTAGGAGGCCTATTATAGACTTATAGAAACCTTATAAAATAGCGGTACTATACGATAAGAAACAAGATTACTATTATCGACCCGCTACTTATTTATGCTTCTCTCTTAACTTTCGATAGAAGACACTCGCAAATACAGTGCTCTAATATAGCCATAGCCCTTATATCGTGGCTCGTTATCCTTAAGTTCCTTATTTACGGTACTAAAGCCTCCTTTTAGCGTTTACAGTGTCTAAGTCGCTCCGGTACGGGACGACTTAATCCTTTAATAAGCCCGGGAAGGCCTAGCTAACATGTTTATGCGATATTTAGAGGTAATAGTACGTCCGATACACCTGTTATTATTACCTGCTGACCTAAGGTTAGATTTTAGTTACGATATATCGTATACCGATCTAGTCTCGTCTAACTATATAAGTTGCTCTATCGTCTAGGATAAATCTGTATATTGGGTTCCTATACTGTACTTTACTGCGGATAATTATACATTCTCCGCTGTGCCTTAGAGGGGCGATTTTATCGTGTAAGTAGTGTCTTCTCTTATTTCACTCTACTCAACTTTATTAAAGCTACTATTTCATAAATCGAGATCCGAATTCCTCTACGCCGATATTTCCCCCCGATTTTCGCATGGTTACAGGTGATAGCAGTCGTCGCAATATCACCGTCCCTATCCTAGACCCTCTAAAATCTTTCTAGACTACTAGAGATATGATATAAGACGCCTTACGGTAGAAAGCCCTCGGCTTTAATTGTCTCGGAAACGACCTAGTTAAGGGCTTATTATAACGCTATTTCCTACCCCTAAAAAGTTTTATTAATGAATTCTACTCGGTAGGATTGCGTCTCGAATTAATGTTTCCCTCTTACTAGAACGGATATTATCTAGATACTTCTAATTATCGCAGTTACGTCGCCTATCTAAGTTTAGTGCAAGACGGCACTTATCCGGTTAGGTTTAGTTATCGCATCCCGGCATTATTATACGAAATGTCTTAGGAGACGATAACTTTTTAGAATAAGTCTAGTTAATTTATGCTCGCTAACGGTAACTTCACAGGGCTCGGATACCACGGGGACTTTATTTCTGGCTGGGATTCGTTATTACTGAGTTCGGCTAGGGACCGATGCACTAACCCTAGCGGTCGTGTGGAAGATTGCGAGATTTTCACGCTTAAGGCAGAAAGATGCACATTTAACTTACCCCCGGAACTCTACGGCGAAGACTACGTACGAGCCTTTAATAGTCTACCGGGAATAAATCGAGGGATATAAATTACTGCGGAGGAAGAAGTTTTAGGTGTCTATCGTTTAGTTACTAAGAAGATTAATCTACATTATCGCACTAATATTAAAGACGATATCGTATTACTTCGGACTATAACTATCCTATTATTGCTTCCCATTCTTACAAGTGGCCTAAGAACCTTTATACCCTTCGCTCGTAAGATTCTAGCATTTATGTCCTTCGCTGTGCTTCGAAATTTCTCTATTATAACGATAACTGTAGCTGGCTCACTTGCCTCGTCGCTACGTTATTGCTTCTCGATAGTCTATTAATAACGCGTTCCTCCTGTTAAACTAAAAGCAAGGCTTCCTCGAGTCTAGCTGATAAAACGTCTCTTTATGCTTCTAGTTCCTTGATTATAGACGTAGAACTAGCGATTTGCGGCGAGGAAGTCTCCGTCGAAGGACATCTCGGACTAGATAACCCTTCTCCGAGGCTCTGCTTTTCGGTACGGTTATGTATCTGGCCTTCGTTACTACGAAGGACAACCTTTATCGACTTGCCTAATTCTCGGCGAATCTCACGCAGGCTGCTTATATTAAGCTTGCTCAGCTGCTTGCGAAACAAGTGTTAACGCTTAGGTAGAGGTCGCTAAATATAACGATCGCTATCGCTAGGAATTAAGCGAACTTGATCTGGATCGATTTTGAATTAGAGTTGCTTCTCTTCGGAGAATATTAGATCGCGCGTCGGGTGTAAAGTATGAGTACTCACTAATATACTCCGCTAGCTCGATTCGGTAGATTCTACGCAACTCGGCTCGACTTCGATTAGACTTCCTACCTGATTTATTATTATTTACCGCTGAGGCATCATCTTAATAAGACATTAGAGTTAATTAAAAGGATCCTTGATTTGTTAGAGGCGAAATAGGTGACTTAAACTTTATACATCCCGCCGTTGCCGGGGAAACTAAAATATATGGTAGAGAGTGGCATTGAACCACTATATACTATAGTAGAACTGCCGTAGCACGGAGGGATCTCTATCACATTCACACGGCAGAACGAGGCGCTCCGGGTTTAGTCCGGCACAGAACAGCACTATTGCAGCCAGGCTTAAACGTCCAGCATGCGTGAAGACTATAAGAACGTGCTATTTACTAGCACTAAGGCCTCCTAGCTACAGACCGTTAAGCTACACTTAAAGACTCCGTAGTGTATCCCGCTTGCTTTGCTCTATAGCAAGCTCGATCTATTCGTTTGCTGCCTCCTGTACCACGTTAGTATACTTTCGTAAGGTTGTGTTTAAATCATCGGCTTATATTAACCATTCGCGGTCCCTATCGCCCCGATAAGTAGGATAAATGTAGTAATTTAGTATCGATTGCTAAGCGACTAAGGTAATTTCTTCTTAAGCTTCTTCTATAGCTTAATAGAGCCTACGGAAAAATCGTAGCTCGCGTCGGTATAAGGTAATTTCTCTAACCTGCTCGATGATCCTCTGCTTATACGTCGGGCGAGGCAGCTTTTTCTAATCTCGGAGATAATTTAGATCTAAGCAGAGGGCGAAAGTCGATAAGCCTAGACGTCTTACCTTCTTATTAAAGTCCTAAAGGGGCGAGGGTCCATCTAATAGTATGGTCCTTTCAGCTAGCACGTGTTCTAAGTAGGACTCGGGAAGTACGTCTTTAGATATAGCCCGCACTCAGCAGAAAGATAGGTGGGTTAGCAACGGACTAAGGATTAAAGCGTATTAAAGGTACTACTTAAAAAGGCTCTTCTTTTAGGCTTAAAGCGATGTCTTCTGAATCTAAGCATCTACCATTTTTTAACGGCGGATGCAGTCTAAACATCTCGAGCTGATCTTCCGACGTGTACTCGATTAGTTAGATACACTTTCTCCCGACTAAGGATACATTCGGTTTATCGCCGTACTACATGTATTCGCGATCTCTAACACGTCCTTAACGTTACTCTCTTATTGTCTTATAAGTTCTTTTACTTCTAAGACTATTGCTTAATTCCTAGTAATTTGCTCTTATTACGCTATCGCGCTGTATAGATGATCAGATTCGGCTAGAGAGGGCTTGCGGGATATGCTTATATAGCCTCTAACTTTTTAATCCGGTCTTCTAATTCTTAATACGAACGTATCCTATATACAGAAGCTTTAAGAGCTTTAAGGGTACTAGGAGCTTTACCTTCGTCTCTGCGTATTTGCCTCCTATACAGCCCTGGTTCGACTCCTTATCGGGTAGTAAGTCCGGACGGACCCTGTTGATTGAATCGCAATAAATTCGTCGGGTCTCTGCCCTAAGCCGTACCTCTGCTAAGGGTGGAAGAATTAATAGCAGCGAAAGGCGTGTTCTAAGAATTAGGCGGAACAGTATTAGGATGCGCGGTAATAAAGGAGAACTCAGGTTCTAAGGAGTCCTCGAAGAGACTTGCACCACCTATATCCACTAGCGACGAATAGTTATTGTTAAAGTCCATATCAGAAGTAGCGTTAGTTAGCTGGACCTATGTTCTAGCCTACGGCCGCAAAGAGGCTATTAAGCCTAACCTTAAGAATGTTTATATTAGTCGCAATCTGTGCACTATTTCCCGAGGTCGCGAATTCGAACTCTTTAGTTAATAACCTAAAACATATCTAAAATAAGGGACAGGTCAGCGATTAGTACACGACGACCTTTAACCCACCGAAATTAAAGGGACGAATGTTATTTTAAGGTTGCTAGTACGCCCGCCTGGCTTCGAGGAAATGCGGAGCAGCCTATTAGAGATAACTCCCGAAGGCTAGAAAACCTACTACATCCTATAGAGTTTCCCTCTACTAATCGCGGAAAAAAAGAGACCCATATAGTGAATTCTTAGTGAAGGGAGCTTAAAGCTGATAGGATATCACGTTACAATCCGCACTGGGAGACCATGCTATAAAATTGTGCCCTCGGATTAATCACCCGTTCGCGACTAAAATTGTGTTGCTGCCGACTAATTAGGTAACCTGCGTCGCTTACGGGCAGCTTCTCTTCACCTAGCTATCTTTCTTAGAAGGCCGCGCTGCTTGCCTAGAGCAGCCGAGTGATCTTTTCTAACCCTTATTTTTCATAGTGAACTAGGATTAGAAGAGTTTAGAAGCGTCTAATCCTCGACCGTCTAGCTGGAATTTATACTCGTAATATCGCACATCTAGGTCCATCTTGCTCGCGACTAGGCGTTTCAACCGGATTCTAAACCCGAGATGTGTACAGACTGGACAGTGTAAGTTACTATAGCGGTTCGTTATTAGGAATTCCTTACTAGACACGATCAGCTTTCCTCTCCCATGGCGTTCCAATTCATTTTACAGCATGCCCATAAGGTTGGGGGGTTGTGTGGTAAGATAAACCCTGTTATGCGATCCTAGATAAAAGCCCGCACCTGCAACCACTCGCAAGTTCTCCGTTTCGCTGCCGTCAGTAACACGATAGTTGTCGGTTGCGGGACTATAAAAATAAATTTCCAAGATCTAGAGGGAGTTAGTATAAACCGGCTTCCGTTCTTATCGACACTCACCCGATCGTAGTCGGAACGCATTATATCATCAATCCACTTTTTCACCTATTTCTCGTGATCTTAAACAACTAGTTAGTCTAGATCTTTCACTATATAGCTGTTTATCCTACTTAAATCGCGCATTCTCCACACTAATAATATTCTCCTAGTTCGGATCCGAGCCTGCTTCCAGCCTTCCTCTAACGACTTTAAATACGGGAGGTAAGCGGTTATACCGATGCCTGTTGCGAATATAAACACGGTCCCGAAATCGTCGAAAGACTCGGATCGTCTAAACGGTCCACTAATCCAGGCTATATAGGTTTTATCGCTAGACAGTCTTAATATAAAACCGTTCCGATTCTCTACCAGCAAATCGAGCCGAAGTAAATTGTCTTTACTTTCCTTTCGGTATCCCATGATCCAGAATAGATAACTTTAGAACCAAAAACGCGTGCCTAGACCGGGAATAGTGATGAAGATATACTAACCTAGGCGAAATTCCCAGTCACCCGTCATCTATATCTCGAGGTAGCATGCATCCTGTATTACAATCGTATTTCCCGGACGAATTATTAAAGTCTTAAAAGGCGTAACGCGCGGCAGCCACTACTCGGCTCGTAGGCTAACATTTAGGTAGCAATTAAGGGTAAATCTGCTTGCAGCTATTAAGATAAAGGTGCATATGCCACCGAGAACGTAGAACCGGGACTCCGAATTATAGAGAGATAGGTGTTCCTAAAGCGTTACAGCGGCGGCGCACGCCATGATGAGATAGGCCAGTAGAAACAGCTCGAACACGAAGCGACGAAGACACGATAAGGCTGTAAGAGCGGACAAGACCATCGCGCTGAGAGACTAGGTTCCACATCAGCAGGAGCTTAAGCGCGCTTTACATGACCCACCACAACTCTAAATATTTGATTCGTTGTCTATTGCAGTTTATCTAACCCTGCGTTGAGTGCTACATGAACCGCACTCTGTATAATAGAAACCACGCTGACTGTACTGTGTATTCTAGACCAGTCCCGAAGCGAGAGGCTAAGGATGTCAGCAGCTGCACTGAACCGCGTGCCCAACAGGAGGGGTATCAGATTGATACTGGCGAGCACTCCCGAGCGGGAAGCGATCTGCTATTGGCCGCCCACCCGGAAACATATACAGAAGACATTAGCACTAAGGTAGATGGATAGAAATATCAGATGTTGCTAAGAAAACGTGCGTAGGATCTGCGCTGAGACTGCTCGATAGACGATATACTTCAGGAAGATGAAACAAAAACGTGACACTAAGATCCGGATGAGCTAGATTGTTGCTCGCGTAAGCAGTAGGAGTGCCACCAGACCAGATGTGCCGAGCCCGTACCATTATGGTAGAGACAGAGAGATCATTTTGGACGCTTAACCGACATAGGCGTTAGAGTGATCAGTGAGATGAGTGTTAAATGGCTATTGGCTCTAACAGGGTGCCCATAACAGACGGTGGGCAAAGGAGTGGTGATCGACAGTGGACTATAGAAAATAGTGGTACAGGAGTCTTCTTAGGGTCAGACCGTTCAGATAGAAGACCTTGCCCAGAGACAAGTCGTGGGTGAGAAGAAGAGAAACGTTGGGTTGTTAAAAGCTGGTCCAACTCAAAGGTGAAAAGGTCTTGTGCCACTAACCTTGGCTCTGCTTCTGCCTAGCACAAATTCGTGAGCCATACAGCTGTTATAAGAATACACGTGGCCTTCATTATGGTATGGAGAAGACGAAGAACAGATACGGATAGGAATCCTGAAGCACTAAAGCAGTTTCTTAAGGGTGGATAAACGATTATCGTTTAACCTTTTCTTTGCAATGATTAAGTACACTTACTCTTCCTATAGAGCTAGGTGATCTCTGATATAGCCAAGAACACAGGGCGCAGTAAGGTCTTCCGAGGTCATCGCTTAGCAAGACAGGTGACACATTGAAGGCCGGTCTAAACAATATGCTATGGCCTATTGTACTGCGGCCTCTGCATAGTATACGGAACGTTGTGTCTAATAAGATGTTAAATTCTTTATCTCGTCGGCGCTTAGTACCGTTACAAGGCAGAGTACGTAAAATTTCCCGTTCATTCTTAGTATACCGCCGAGGTTAATATTTTTAAGGTTAAGCATGAAGGGATCTGAATGGCGGCCTTCATGTAAGCGTCCACCTTTGGTGGTCATTAACTATACTGTATGCCCCAAGACATTACAGCAACTTTGCTTTGCGGGGGTTTGTTTTCTCATCATGTTGCCGAGACAGAGAGCATGTTTAAGTGCGCCCTAATTATCTTCACACTTAGCTCTGTGCACTAGTCTGATAAAAACGAGGACAACTAGAATAGAGGACGTTAAACGTTAACACTTCAGCATTTTGCTTTGCTACAAGTTTAACGAAAGCTAAATTTAATAAAACCAGATAGATCCGTTATATCAGTATCTACTCGCAGAAGATGTTAAGCTTTTAAAAACTCTTATAGTCTGCCTTATTTAGACTGCTCCTGAGGCTCTTCGATTCACCTTCGCTTTTCTAGCCTATCCTCTATCATTTGCGATGCAACTTAGCTTCTGGCTCCTCTATACGACTTCGCTTTCCTAGCACAACATCTATGGTGCTGCGATTCTGCTTAGGTTCGGCTTCTTCGACTCGTTATTAACCGGGCTCTTATGCACTTTAACCCTCTTTAAGTTCAGGTTCTGCGAGCCTTCTGCGCTTCCCTAATAGAAGCTTGTCCGGACTGCAATCGCGCTTTCCCGGTCTAAGCCAGAGACATTTAACCTGCGTTTGTTTCCGTAGCGCATCCTCGTCCAAGCTGTGGCTTCGCTTTAGCTAAGGCTGTTCTACCTTAGTCGCTTCTGGTGTAGACATAGACTTTCCTTGCTCTCTCCTGTCTCTAGAATAGGGACGAAACCAGCAGTTCTAGAGACACATAATGTCCTTCTACCTTAAAAGTGAAGTTCCAAAGCCGCATGAGCTTAACCTTCTGAAAGCCAGTATTTAAAGTGCTCGCCTACGCCATCCTTAGTTAATCGTGGTTCTAATCCTTTATACTCAAGAAGTGATCTAATCCTTAATCCACAAGTAAGCGTGATTATAACCGCCGAGCCACTTTTAAGGGTGAGGGAAAGACAAAGCCTGATGAAACGGCGAGGATAAGGGGGGCTAGGAGCTGGTCGAATTAAAGTTTTGTGCCTGTGCCGCTTCTCTATAGTAGTTTACTTCACTAGTAAGCGCGCTTATACCACGCTGTGATAGCGTCATGTAATCCAAGCCTGCTACTTAGGCCGTCAGCCGCCAAACGGCTTGTCATTAATGCAAATAACGTCAGCTTTCTTATAATCGACTGCGGGGTGGCCTTTAAGGAAAGAGCTAGGAATGTAACCTAACGACAGGGGCGGTAAGAAGAACATCTAATATCGTCGATAACTAATATAGAGCATAAATTTACTATAGGAGTGTGCCGATACACTTTAAACCACCTATTCTTACACGGTTTCCAACTATATATCCTATTAGTGTATGCCTACATCTAACCGAACAACGGACTGCTTAAGCTCATCAGCAAGATAAGGGAAGAGACACATTCCCACAGGACCTATATAAAAGAAATCGTAACATATTATATAAATGGAAATTCACACAAGCTAAGATATAGGCACTGCGGATTTATCGAGACAAGGGCTTAGTAGAGTAGGGATAGCACTAACGAAGCGATACTTTTGCATCTGATTCATACTGTTCTATCAATAGATCCAGCACAACCTAATCGCACCGCGCTCTACGTACTCCTGTTTAAGCGCCGCGCAGACATTAACAAAGGCGACGCACGATATTTATCCTCCTTAACATTGTCGGGGTTTGTAAAGAGCTATCACTAACTGAACAGGAAAGTACTGTTCCACCTAAACCCGAATCCTTTCCCAGGGCGAATGTAAAATGGCAACCTCTGATTTAGCAAGGACTCCTTTTCTGCGCAGCTACTCGAACGGAAGCCCACTGCTCTTGTAGGTGATTTTATAATATAGCAACACTTTAGTCGACCTTAGAAAGTGGGTGGTCTAAGGAGCTTTAGGTAAATATCTATTTAATAGCTAAGACTACAAACGCCCTTATAATCACGTCGACACATCTTCCGTAACATACCCATAAAGAAAGTTCGTTTCTCGGAACCCAGGTCTCGTTAGCCTTAGCCACACGAGCAGTATATCTTAAAGGCTTTTACTATTCACGTCGATCACTATTCTACCTGCAAGATTTCTAAGGACCGTAACACTTTCCGTTCTAGCCTCTACGCTAGAGGCCGAGATCGTACCGAAAACTTAATTAAGTACCTATGCTACTATTAAGGTGCCTTTCGAGCTATCTCGGACTGGCCAACCAACATTATCGTTAAAGATAATTTTGCACCTGTAAAGACTTATCTCCGATTCGTTAACGCTAAATACAGGGCGCAATCTAAAAGTGCTAGAGAACAGCTAAAACATTTAAAGTGGATACAACCACCCAGTGTTACCATCTTTCTAGAGGTTACTCGTGCCACCAGCGATGTAGAGACGGGGGATTTAATTCTATATTTAACCGTCCTATCTTTTACGATTCCTGTTAGATTAATAAGGAATAATCTTATTTAACCGGTCTGCTGTCGATATACATGTGTACAGGAGTATTAGCTTAAAGACCAGTAAAGAAGGGTATTAGCACTCCAGAACTCACTAGTGTATATGCTTATAAATAGTACGTAAGGGGGTTTTAGGCTCTATTTACAGACCGCGTTGTGCTATTTTAAAGTTAGAAACCTTCCCTTACGCCGAACTATACTGAACTCTCGAGCCTATTTCCTCCTTCGTTCTATAAACTATTGCGTTCAGAAAGGGATCTGTAGCTCACGAGGAGATAGATATCTTAGTGAGCAAGCCACTTACTTAGTAGACACAATAGCAAACGTCGAACTTTACCTCTACTGTTAAGAATAAGTTGCTGAGTTTCCCTAATAATGCTTATCTTATTTATACACTATCAGTACTGCTTCTACACATGCTAGCAATAGCTGTTTCTACCTAAGCGTTAGCTTTACCGCTTCTACACGACAACGCAAGAAATCTCGTTCGAAGCTGTATTATTAAGATACGATACAGTACGCACACATTAAGCAAATAGATTATATCGATCGAAATAGTCTCTAGGATCGTCTTATCGGCGACAAGACTGCAACTAGGGTGTGGTAGGATGCCTTCGATTCACTTCGATTTTAGCTTGCCACGAAGTTGCCGGACGATACTCCGATGATATCTCGCTTTCTAGTATATTTTTAGAGGACAACGACTACGCGCACCTGATCTTAAATACAGAAATTATTTCCTCTAAAACATCGCCTTAGACATCTAATCGATTCCAGCAAATTCGAAACTCGCGATAAGGACTCGCATTTATGCAAAAGCTCGATAGCTTTATAAAGTATGTTAGCCTCGATTTAAAAGAATTTTCGTCGCAATTAATTAAGGGGAATTCACTGGACTTTATAGCATACAGAACGAATTCTTCAAGACCTGATTTCCAAGATGCTGCAGGTATAGAAAAGGGGTCTGTGAGTCACGTTACGAGTGTGGAATAATGCTTCCTCTCGCTTTATAACGAACGCTTAGGCTTGGCTTAAACGATAAAAGGTCGTTCGAAAGAATTTGTAAGAACGGCGGGTGATGTTTTCAGGCTCGTGCTTTATAGGGAACGGGATGATTCATTAACAAGAGAGTGAATCTCTTAGTGGATTAGGAGTTTGTGTAAGTAAGTGTTTACTAGCATAATATTCTTATAAACGAAAGAAGTACGTACTTTCTAGCATTAACTATCTTCTAATGTACAAGATACCACGCTTAATAGTGGCTTACTCTAAGCCCTCGCTTAAAGGAAGAGAGTCCTCCTTTACTTCACCCACCTAAATCTCGAAGCATAATTTCACTACCGTATCCACATCCTATCCTTCGACCTATATTCCTAGTTAGTAATTTATTCCCGTCGTCTTAGTAAAAGATCGTAACCATTAGTTCGTCGACTAGAATGTATACCGATCGCCTTAATCACTTTTAAGCTAGCATCTAGAGCGCTATCCGTCGAACTCTCGCGATGGTTAGAGTGTTAGAGACCTTTCGTATAGACCTTAGGTTTATGCACTATACGTTAACTGTAATACGAAGACAAATGAGTTATAAATACGGGTTCGAGCGCTATTACACAGTTATAGAAGCGAAGTTAAGAGGTAGCACTAATTGTTATTATCTTGTCTACTACCACCTATAGTCCCCTTTAATGATGTAGTACGCTACGAGATTAATACCTAAACAGCGCCTCTATAGGGATCATGTTACTCTATTCTAACCTCGAAGACGATTAGTATTGTTACTTACATAATAAGCATCACCTCCCTTTTTTTACTGGCCTTGCGCGTCTATAAAAGTGTTAGTCGATAGCTCTCCGTCGATTACGAAGTATTATCCGGAATTATACAGTCTCCATCCTTCGTAGAAAGCTTTTAGGACACCGGATGATTAACGCTAATTAAACGCATCTACTAGCGTATTCTCTAGATCGCTTTATGTGCCATTAAATATCATCTAATAAATCTGCGAAGGAGGGTACGGTATCGTCTAATTGTTAAGGGCTGGATAGTAGTCTCTCGAACCATTATATAACCCTATTAAGCTAGGGTTTCGAAAATCACTAAAGTTAGTCACCGCACGAACGCATCCCTAGGATGCCGATAGCACCGTTATAAATATTAAGCGGCTGTCGACACCTAAGATGGCTAAGTAATATTTAATAGCCTCGCGTAGCGTTTAAGTCTCTTCCTAGGTGTTCGAGACCGGTGGGGCAGTGTAGGGATTGATTGCATATTCTTTTCCTATATAGGGTTAGTTTATAGCCCATAAATGCTGCTATGACACCTAGTCACTGTACGCTAGCCACGGAGGACTTATACTATCGCCTGAGTACTATTACGAGGCTACGGGCGAGATGCTCGTCGTGGTAGTAGTGCTAGTTCTACTAGTGTAAGTAAGGACGCCTGAAACACGATTACCTGACGAAGGAGCTCCGACTAGTAGCGACGGACCTAACGACGACGTAGAGACACCTAGGTTAGTGTTTACGGTCGTTAAAGTCAGGCTTAAAGTGGTAGCTGGAGACGATACACTTAAAAATAGCTGCGAAACGGAGGTTGTAGCTGTCGTCTGTGTCGACGAGGTCTCTAGAAGGGAAGGGGAGGAGGTGAGGGGCGTGAAGGACGTGATAAGCGTAGCTGCTGGCTTTGATTCAGATCTGGATGTGCCGAGTTCGGTTGCTAAGCTCCCTGAGCTTGTAAAAGGCGTGTCAGAGGAGGCCGATACCGAGCTAGCAAGCGGACACGATTCGGTAGCTGTAGAGTTAGGTTCGATAGCGTATGTTGCGGTGCTAATAATCAGAGTCCCCGTACTAGTCACGGTAAAAGGACACCATTCTATCGGCCTAACATTGTTCGAGGGAGAAACTGGCTCTGAAGAGGTTGTGGGACTTATAGATAGAGTAGTAAGCTGGTTAAGGGGAGTGGAGGTGGTCCAAGGTGGAGGTGTGGAATTTCTGAAAACAGTCGCGGTAAGCGTGTTGTTAATCGAATAAGTGAACGTCTAGTAACCAGTTAAGTTAATAGCGAGTGACTGCGAGCAGAAGAGTGTAAGCAGTAAAAGTGAGCGTGGTGAATGCATTCTAAAAGTCTTAAGACAAGGTCATGTTACTGTAGTTAATGGCCGGGCGAAGTGTCTTTTAATATCCGAATCGCCAAACCTTCGAACGACTAAGCAACTATAATTTATATTAACTTAAGGATTAAGGTCATCTGTGACCGCTGTTTCCCCGTACTGATAAAACAGAGACTGTTGTACCAGGTGACGTTCATTTTTAAAAAGCGGGCTTCCTCCTAAAAACCGTGGTTGAATTTATTATCTCTGCAGCGTGTTAATGGTGTTTATCTCCTCTTAGAAGGGTCGAATATAAATTCTCGTTTTCGTCGTAGATGAGAGTGTGAGTCATGGCGAATAGCAAATATGACTGCGTCTAAGCCTGAGACATCCTTAACGATAGGTATGTAGTACAGTACTAAAATACGTATTTCTCTATAAACGAATGATTCAGCATCTTTACCGATTCGAGCGTCTTAGCTTGTGATGCTTACTGAGTCAGTGCTTACCCACCCTTTTATAGAGGAGAGGACGGCTGTCTTAAAAGAGATGTAAATCCAGTGCAGATATATCTACTGTACTACTAGTATAGACTTAGCAGAAGGCTTTATCGATCCATTCCTTTATCACCTCTATCCATGCCTAGAAGCATGTTCCTGATTTCAGGCATTACGCATCTTGCCACGCTCGCGAGAGCATTTAGTCACGCTAATACGACGCTGCCTCTGTTCGATACCGGAGGACCGACTATATCCGATGTAGAAGCGATCATAACCACTTCTAGTTGGTTCGAAGTTACAACTACCGGCACGTTAATGCTTTCAAGAGACCTTATCGCATCTAAAATCGTCGATTTCAACTTGACCTTTGCTAAAGTCGAACTCTGGGCTCCGGATCTGCAAGCCTCGCCTCGATCCAATGCTATCACCGTCCTTAAACGTCTATGGACTACCTAAAGCCTAAATGTGTGGCCTTTAGCTCTGTACGATACATTTCATTTGTTGTATGCTGAGGATTTGCAGCTAGGAGCGCTCACTAAGGGAGATATTGCAATATTCAATGCCAGTCGCCTCTTGTACGCCCTATATGGTTAAGCCATCATGGGGTAGTGTAGCAATATCACCGACCGACCTCTACTTGCTTAGCACAATTCGATAAACGGAACAGTTATTAAGGCTGTTACTCGGAACGATATTCACAGTAACACTATTCAAATTGTTTAAAAGCAATTCAGGCGGGTAGAAGTTGCTGAGGTCAAGAGATCAAGCTGGCTGCCACGTTACATATACCTTATTTGGTCGTGAGACATACGAGTTAAGCTACTATAAGAGGAATGTGTTTATACTGTACACATTACGCAAAGGCATTGTCTGTTAGTAGACCCAGGTAACGGCTCTAGAAAGATTTCAGCTCCGCGTGGAGAAAGTTTTAATGTCTTCTTCCTTGTCCTCCGTTATCGGCCTAAGTTTTAGACTTCCGCCTTGGCCATGATACAGTATTTCGCCATGTTCCTAGAATTAGCTAAACTCGTTCCCTTTATTAGGGGTTTACGCTTGTCGTTGTAATCTCTCTATCGATTCCTCACTTTTGCTTCCACTTCAACGGCTAGAATTCACTAGGCAGTACTGTACAAACTGGAAAGCCTCGTAGAGGTTGGCTCTATCGCCACTAAAATTTCCAAGCCTTCGCAGTATCTCTTTGGATCCAATTTTCAACCGCTCTATCTTCTCGATATCTCTTCCCCCGGAAGGTGGTTAGTCGAGCAAATACGAGGAGACATAACAGGCCAATCGAATGCAGTCTTCGCTGGAAGCTTTAGAAACTTTATTAAAGGATACAGTAATCCGTTAATCGTGTTAATCCACTCTAAAATTCTCTGGTTACACTTCGCTCTCTGGTTTTAACACTAATTCTTAAAATCCAGGTCGAGAGCTGGCTCGATTGTAGGCTATTGCAGCACATAGTGTAGTTTAACGAACATCTCAACATTATATAAAACACATACATTAACGCGCGAGGACCTGCCTCGTTCACCTCGGAAATCAGAGATTAGGCTCTTTATAGGGAAGTCGGGCTCATTAACTGAAGGTGTGGTCGTGCCATTAGGCCGAGTACCCGGAATTACTTAACCGCAGGCAGTGAAGTTTAAAACAGAGTGGATCATACTCACTCATTGTTCATGACATTCTGCGGTTTTCAGCACATCGCTGTACCACGTAAGAGGATAAGCAACTTTAGTGGTCTGTATAACTCAGCCGCCAGCTAAATGTATATATCGAGCCTACTTCTTACTACCATAATCGAGATCGTTTCGAAGGTGGTTAGTCTTTTACCGTTTTAGGAAATTCACTAAATCGGGGGGCTAAACGACCCTCGTGAACATATAGGTATTAATACTCGGCATAGCTCGATGCTAGAGTATACCAATCTAGTACCTACGTATTAGATACACAAACTTCGCAACCATATAAGGCATAGACATATGCGCCGCAAACGGTACTAAACAACATCGTGGGTTAGTTTCGAATAGCTACACTCTAAAAACGCGCCCGCAGGCCTCTCAAACACCTTACTAGCAGATATAGACGCTCTTCCGCTAGAGCTAGTAATCGAGATCTTTAAGCGAGTTAGTACACTTCGACGCCTAAAGATCACGAAGTGCTAATCCCAGTGTAGCTGCGGGTGAAAGAGCTTCTTATCGCTCTTAGGGTTTGCCGACGTTAGCTTATAATAGGGCAGCACCTCGTGTATCAGACCATAGTCTTTCCTATCGCGTAAGGTTGCACACTTTGCAGAACTCGACACACTAGGGACACCACTAAAATGCAGCGTCTACGGGTCCTTCGAACTCTGCTTCATCCCGACCTCGCAAAGTGTGTACGTCGACTTGCGGTAACTGCACGAGACTCTATTTGTTATTATATTTATCATCCCTTCGCCTTATTAGAGAAGGCCAGTTTCCGCTATTTATGCATGGCCACGTTAATAACAGCTTTGGAGAAAGCAAGCAAGCTAGAATCGCTGAGCTTTGAAACGTGATATGGCCCTAAGCGCACGATATCTCTTAGTGCTGATCATTCACAGCATTTCGCTGCCACCCTGGCCCCGATCGACTACCCTTTCGGAGCTTCGTCATTTGAGTGTCTCAGCTATCGATCGGCATTCTAGTCTTCCGCTACTGCCGAGTCTTGCAGAGCTAGAGGTGGTGCTTTACGCTCGTGCGCCGCCTGATAATGTTTCGGCGCCTGCCCTAATAGACTTCGAAAAGCATCCGAAGCTCGTTACCCTCCGGATAAAGGGGGATATCTAGAGCGGTGTAGAGCGTCTCTTTACGGGGAAATTAGTCTTAATTACCACTTGCGTCCTTAAGGGCGCCCTTATGCTTACTTTACGTCTACACAAATTTTTCTCTCGCATCAATTCGACCGTGCGCTACTTCTATTTTTTTAGAACGCACTTTGCAGAAGTTCTATCGACGCCATTTCCAGCACTAACCTACTTAGGGTTGCATCGTGTTGTCTTAGCAGGACCAGATTTTCCCGTGCGCAATGCGAATCCTTAATCGCTTAGCTTAGAGGGCGAAGAGATTTACAACTCTAGCTCAACAGCAACGGATGAGCTCGACTCTCTGCTTGTATCCGCCTTATCGCAAGTAACGAACCTACGAAATCTCTTTCTTAGATCTACTTAACGATGGGAGCTCTTAAAGCATGCCTTACGTGCCTTATAAAGGTCTAACGTAGAGAATCTTCTCCTAGACGGATGCATCGTTCTAGAGGAACCGAGCTGGATGCCTTTAACGAACTATCGCTCTATAAAAATTATCATTCGCGCCGGTTGCTACATGGACGTAAGTTACCGTAAAGTTTACAGTGGATCGATAATTAATAGATATTAAATCAGGTCATAATCCCATATTATTCGAGATCAACACTTTATAGGTGCTCCACCGTTAAAGACAGCTTTAGTTATCCTAGAACCTGTAATTGTAAATATCTAAGCCGTAAAGCCGCTTTTATAGCAAGTAATTTACCGTACACGTCCCTCTATATTTACAATCAGATAATCATGAATAAGGAAATTACGGTTTTACCGGCAGCGTAGCACCACCGTTACAGCTTCTTTAACAGTGCACAGCAACTAAAGGCTAGGCTGATCGAAGCTAGATTGCTTTTCGGAGACTAAGCAAAGCGACGGGACGAATATTAAAGAATACCTCGCAGTACTCCTCTAAACGGCTTTTCGAGGTTTAGGTGGGACTTTAGAAAGGAACCACCTAAAATCATATTGGCAGTCTCTATTTACCACTTCTCCCACCTCACGCCCGGTAGTCGACTCGCTCTATATTAATGTTCACTTACAGAGTCGTGGTCTGCAACACGGTCGCAGATATCGGCCGTTGTTTGATCAGCGCTACCTTAATAGCGTTGTTCCTGCTAGTCTAGAAGCGAGAGCAGGCTGCCTAGTGGCCTGCCGATTCTTTAAGATTTGTCCTCGGTGGCACTATTATATCTTGCTGCTTAAGCGTCCTTAGAATTTTCCTAACCTCGGTGTCCGTTCATCGACGATTATACTACGGCACCTTTATCTTACTTCTTATAACGCTAGAGACTGGTTTTTTATCGATTATACTTGTTATACTTGCATATGGAAAGTCTCTAATTGCTGATTGCTTTCGGGCTCCTCTCGACCCATTATGCGCCGAAGTAGTCAGTTAAGATCATGATTACGCGTGCATACCTCTAACTTTATTTAGATCGCTATTATCGTCTGCTTAGCAGCGTCCCTCTTTTTGAATCTTAGTATGATTCTTATCTTTATAGGTGGACTTATCACGCACGTACTAGCACTTCATACCGGGGAAAGGCCCGCAGAGGTGGTTACAGTTTAAGAGTGAGATTTTAAAGATTACAGAAACATTCTAAGTAGATACACGTTCTTTTACAGCTTAAATCCCACCCGAGCTCGCCGATATCGAAGCTATTATCAGTTAGATACTTTAAGACCTGGTCTTCGAACGCGAAGCTACTATCGTTTCGATGAAAGTAATTGCTATAGAGGATGTTAATACTAATCGAAAGAGCTATCTATACAGAAGAGGCAACGTAATGAATTGTCGAGAAAGATAGCTAGTAACGCGAAAAGTTCAAAACAAGGTAATATAAATCTTCATTTAAAGATAAACCTATACCGAGCACTTACTTGCTTAACACGCTGTCAGTGCCTAAACAGGTATCTTTAATAATCTTTATAATAGCCGTTATTGTTTCCGTAGGGACGACAATAGTACCGGCGATATCTCTAAGCAGCTTAGGAAAGACGTTAACCAGATTAGCGTTTTCGAGGTTTTAGCAGTGCGCTTTAGATAATGTAAGACAAGCGAGAACGAAAAATCGAATATTATTACTATCCCTAATTAGAGGTAGAGGCAGGCTGCGTCGCGTGCTCCGAGTGTCCTCGACAGTCTCCTCGATGTTTTCTCGAAAATTCGTGGCGCTCTTTTTAAAATTTCTTACGTTCAGCGATGCAAGTCGTGTTTTGTTCCTTTTAATCTCCTCTCGAACTTAATAGAAATATTCGGCAGCCTGGAGCCTCTCTAAGTGCGTGTTTAGATCGTGACCCACTCCAAAAAGAGAGGAATGATCTGCTAGAGAGAAGGAAAGCATTGTAGCAGTTGAGAATAAGAAGAAAGGAGAGGCGAATAAGATAACGAAAGAGATGGCTAGGTACTATAGTAGGCGACTATAACAATATACCGACTGACTAAGAAGAGACTATAGGTATAACGATATAGGCGCCGGCTTAGATGCTAAGAACAAACAGCAAGCGCTATAAGGCATATAATTCCACTGAAAATCGATATCCTATTAGTTAGAATAGCAGTGATATATTCCTAATACCTTATCGTTTTACTATCTTCTAATAATTCACTTAAGCAATGTTCTGTGCATTGCTATGCATAATAATTTTTTTCAAGTGCAAATTAGGATGCGTTTAGATTTAGAGTACCATGCACCTTCTTTTTCGGTGTGCGAGTTCCTCGTTACGAAAATTAGCAGTACCTCGGTACGAAAGCATCTGGTGGACCGTTAGTATGTATAGTACCTTCGGTCGTTAACTAAGAGTCCCGGATTTACTAGAGTAAACATTCGAGTCTGGTTATAAATAGGTTAGTCTGTTCGACCTAGCCTAGGTATTTAAAACGGGGGTTATCTCTATGATTTACTCTTTTATGTGGGAGTAAAAATATCATCCCCTATTTCCTTTAAATGTATAAGTGTGGCCGTAACCATGGTAGCGCGCCCTTTAATGCACAGATAGTCCTTCTTCTTTGTTCCTAACACTTGCATTTATAGCAATGAGAAAGTTAAACTAAGCGGACATAATGCCTTCTATCTCTAAGATCCGTTACTGGTGTGTAAGCGATGCTTACGTCTTAAGCACCATTGCACTAATTGTTAAATGCAAACATATTGCACCTAAGCCGTTTTAACAGCAACCCTTTCGAGGTATACAGACTATATTCTAGCTTCATTAGCACTGATGGTTTAGGCTTTATTGCAGTTAGTGCAACTGTCCTTACCGGCTTAGAGAACCTAAGGCGAGCGTTGGTTAACGAGAAACTAGCTGAGTGAATTATCGGTGGGAAGTTCTAGCCGATATAGCTGATTAGGCTAAGCAGCACGCATGCTTAATCGACAATATCATACCCAGCTAAAAAGCTGAAAATAAGATTTGCTTCGGTCTGTTCTGCTTAAATATATTCCTTAGTAAGGCGTCGAAGCTGTTAGGGCGTTACGAGAATAGAATATGAACTTAGATTTAAGTCGAATACTATCACATTTTACTGACCTCTTCTCATCGCTTCTATCCTAAAACGCGATGGAAAGCCTAGATATAGTGTAATGATAGTAACCAGCTATAGGCCTCTAGTTAAGAAGACATCGAAAGATGTAATACTAAAGTACAGTGTACGACTTCTGGAAATATCCTATTACGCTATCCTAAATCAGCTCGGAAAGTAAAGAGAACCATTTTAAGGTATGATAACGGCTAAGAATCAACACTAACTAACCCGGCTCGCTTTAAGCATTTCAACTTCGTTGATCTGTAAAGCCCCTAATTGCAGTGGTAATAATAGAGAGTAATATAAGGCCTCTTTTCTAAAATACAGTTTTGGTGCATTTTAACTAGTGTAGGGGGCATCTGCAAGCGACTCGACGCCGCACCTACCTGCTAATAACTGCCCACAGCAACTATATCTCACATAATACGGGGCTAAGGACTATTATTAGACTACCTTTTCTGCTTGTAAACTGTGTCTCACTATATGCGTACTTAACAACCGCGGCACCCTTATAAAACTATATAGTTGCGAGAGTTCGCGCTCTTATATAACAGGTGCAGTCTCTCGGTAGTTTATTAGTCGAACCGCAAAGCAGTTAGTACTATAGTTGTTCATATTACCCAATACCTAATGATTCGCAGAGAAACGGCCACGGTCAGATAGTGACTTGTTTAAGCGTCCTCGTAAAGCTCGTCGCCCTTCTACGCAACGATTAAATTCTCCTTTAAGCTCGAGTTCCTGTAGTGAGGGCGAGCGACCGCTTAGCAAAAAGCGCAACCTCCGTAAGCGGCGGAGTGAGTTTTCTAATCATAAGCTTTCTGATTCTAAAGCGCCCAAGAGCAAAAAGCGACGAAACACACAGCTCTCTACCGCCTCACATCCTGTAGCCAGCTGGCTCTTAAGTCTTCTAGAGGAATCTAACACCGTATCGAAAGCATCTTCATCAAAGGCACCTTCGTTAAAACGGAACCGCTCAGCATCGGATACTAGCGAGCCCTTAACGCTGAAAAATTGTTATATACGTGGGAAAATAAATGCTCGTAAACGAGACTATAGGAATATCACTAGGATAACAATCGCCGAGTTAAAATACCCCTATATCACGAACGAGTCGCCTTCCTAGGATATCCGTAAAGTCCTAGACTAAGCCTATAAGATGTACAACTAAGTGCAAGACTATATAAAGGAAATAGGGGTAAGTAGACGAATTCATTCAGCTAAGCAAGAGGCTAAATCTACTAGCACCTAGATCGTCTTATGAATTCGGCAGCAAAATCGAAAGAGCACAAGCCGACTTAGAAGATGATAAACGCGGTTCCATCTAATATCATCTAGCCAGAGAGTAGAGCTCTATATCGCCCTATTAGCGCAGCTTAATGTTTTAGAATTTAAAGACCTTACATATATCAGCACTTCTCGGCGAATATACAGGCCAGGTCGAGGTACGCTATATAGGTGATATATGAAGCAATACAGAAGTTTTTCCGTTCTGCAACCCGTCGCCTAAAGAACCACTCAACAGTATACCTAGAGAAAGACCCGGTGCTCTCTAAAGCACGTCGCTACTCAGCCTTCGAGGCAGGGGGGCCACTAGAAATCGATACTCACATATAGCGTAATTCATTAATGTAAGTGATATTAACTCTTAGGTTACCGTAACTAACCAGCGTGTAGAATTTAACAAAACCTAGTTGTAATCGTATCATCTAAAGTGAATAGACAATATAATAGGGGCATTATTGCGGTAACAAGTGAGACTAGCTGGTTGTAGCTCATTTATCAAAGGTTTGGTAATATTAGTTTGCGCGAGGTGAGCCTTCGCGGCCGTTTTACTGTCACAAAACTTCAGGCCAACTTTTTGTGACTATATTTGCGCGAATAGCCGGGAATTTTATAGGGTGAGCAAGACAAGTCTCGGGCCGAATAAGGAGCCGGCTGTGGCTTACTATTAAACCCTATAAAGCGAGCTTAAACAGTGCTTAATTTTTCTCGCTGTTGTTGCTCCTCGCTTTATAGCGCTTCTTACCTTTAAAATATTACGAGCGTCCCAGTGCAGCCCTCGCCATACAGCTATAAGCGTTAACTTCCCCGAAAGTCCTTAATCGAACATTTCGCATTAGGTTCTCCGTCCGGCCTTAAACAACAGATACTATAAAGTTTCTTTACATTCTTAATACTGCGGCTGTCCTAGCTATTGCAACTATTAAGCTAGGAAATATTATATTCTATAATAAGGCTGATTAGGGAGGGCAGTCTATTACGGAAATTATAGAATTCGGAGAGTGTCGCGCGATTCCAGATTCGAACGCTAAGGGAGATTCTGGTAGCTCATTAAAGGTTTATTTACTATTCCTAGCTTCCATACCGCTGCTAAAGAAGAGTAGATGGTCGGGGGTAATCCAGGCTGTATCGCCTGTCAGCTATTCTGCAGCTCCACTTGTGGCGACACCGAATGGCCTGATTTTAGCAATAGGATCTTCGTTCCGGGAGTGAAAAGGTTGGGCTTTAATAGGACATTTCGATACTATAAGTGTTACCTATATAGGGACGATAATACTTGCGACTAGAACGCATATAACTAACCCGGCATAAGGGTTTACCTCTCGAGGAGAGTGGCTCTAGTAGGTATAGTCCAGTTGCCTTGTTCCTCTTAAAACATGGCCGATTAAGTTTATAGGAGTCGAGCGATTTTTAATAGAGTTTCTAGTTCTCTACGACGATGGAATTTGCCTAAGAAACATCGACACTAGCTATATTCTATACTCGCGAAGGTGCTCCTGAAATACTATAAGGTGAAGACACGTTAGTCCGTAGAGGTCTAGGTTTTAGTCCTGAACAAACTTTTCCTTAAAACTGTGCCGTCCACAATTTCCGATAATGCCTATCCCGGATTCGGAGCAAATCTTTATGTTTCCTACGCTTAACAATTTACCCTTAATGTACTACTAAGATTTAGTCTATATCCCGAACAGTTAATAATCGATAGGCAATCACAAGCCTTATTCTACCCCCTATTGCCTCCTCGAAGGCCGTTGGAATTTTATATTCGATTACACTATCTACATTGCTGGTAGCTTCGTCTAAGAGAAAGATCTTTGCGTTCTTTACCATCAACCTAGCAGCCTTATCGATAACGGCTCGAGTGCAAGGCCCAGCTAATAGCCCTATCATCTGCAGCCATTCGCAAGTGTGCGGCCCAACACATAAGGGCATTCTGCAGGCCTACTATCCCCCCGCTGCGCCGAATCTTATATAAAGCCGCATGCATAAATTTAACGAGGTTAGGATGTTTGTCTTCGATATCGATGTCTGTATAGAAGCTACTTCCTATATTGTTTACTGAAAACCAAGACGAAAACCTAAAACTTCAGTTAGGGGTTCCAGATCCCGGTTCCGCAGTGGGATATCGCGCTATAAGCATCGGACTTTAGATTGTTTTATTAATGGTATCGTTGAAATGCTTAAGTTTCAGCAGCAGGCCGCACACGTTCTCGTATGATTAAGGCTGCCTCGACGATGTTCTCGAGCTTACTTAATCTGCCTCTATATTTGCTTCCATGTTTATTAAGTCCCGTATCGCTGTAACTCCAGCGAAATTATAAGAGGTGATCGAATTGTGTAGTTGACCTATAAAGAGGCCGGCACACGCCTCCACTCACCCTAGCACTAAGAGAAGTTAATAGGCATATGTTTGAGCTTGTTTAAAGTCCAACGCCGGGCGAATATATCCGGAGATACGGCCTAAGCTGACCTTATTAGAAATAGTTAGCTTTATCTCAAGTCTCAATTTCCCGCTCACTCGTGCTGACGATATAGGTTCGATCATCCTTAACATCGAAGTCACGAAAGTGGCATCTCAAGGTGTGAATGCTGCCGAGCCTATTTCACGTTGACTGGCAGCATTAGTACCGACCAGAGTGCTGGAATTGAAGTTGACAACGACGAATATTAGCAGGAATACGGAGACATACCCGAATGCTGTATCTTCAAATCGTGGTGGAAAATCTCCTGTTGAGGACGAACTGTCAAGGAATTCCAGGGTTCGCTATTAGCTGGGAGATGCAGGTTAGCAGAGATGAAGCTGTCGACGCACAGGACTTGGAGTCGAATTGCAGTGGAAAAGACCAACAGCAGGTTTGGCAGACCCACCGGCTTTTGCTCTAGAGCAGCCTTGTTTCCACACTGTTAGTGGGGACTGAGTAAAACTTTATCCTTTTTCGGTAACATGACTTGCCGCATTCGGCAAGTTCTGTTCATTTTCGTTCCCCAGCAGTAGATCTCTCGCAATATTGTGGACACTCACAGCCTTGCATTGAGCTACTTCGACTTCACCAGCAGTCCCATTAATCTTCTGGTAATGCTACGCGGCCGAGCGCCGGGATTTGCGACGGCAGCTCATCTAGATGTACAAGGATACGTCAATGTCTTAGGCATCCGCGTACCGGTAGAACAACCTCTAGCATTCAAGCTAATGTCTAACAGAAAAGTAAAATCACAGTGATGCTATAGCGAAGCTTATAAATCGTTCCAGCGTTCAAAAAGCATTGCAAGCTACCGAGAGTATTCCAGACACCCTACATAACCCCCTCCACTTAGAGTACAACACTTATCGATTTTCTAAAACTGTTCGTTCACATGATGTGTCAACGCAGTCCTAAATCGTACTAGGTGGTCACTGTTAACAACGTAGCCGATGTGTTATTTAGGTAGTTCAAGCCGGAAGAAGCTGCCGTGGAGAGAGGTGCTATAGGGTAAGTCTCTGTCCCTATGAGTAGAGTGCTAGTAGTGGTAACCGAAAAGGGGCACCACTCCGTGAGACGTAGTTTGGGGCCAAGCGACGTCGTAGACGCCGCGGAAGAAGTGCTCGACATCGAGGTCTCTAGGGAAGTCGCCGTAGCGAGAGTGGCCGTAGGTGTCTGCTAGAGGACGTTTCTGTGAATTACTGCTTCGAGGGTGTTATCAACTCGGCAAGTGTAGGTGTACGAAACGCTAACGTCAGGGGCCGCCTCAACTGCAAGGAGCTAAGCGAAACCGGCAAGTGTTAACAAATAAAGTCTCGAATACATCGTCTAACTTGTGACTGTCTAGTAGAGTGTACGATTCGATGCAAATCAACCTTGTGCCGGCTTGCAACGAAATATAGCTACTCAATTCTAACAGCCGGAAAACGTGGGTGAAGAAAACACATCGTGGTGGACGAGCTAAGGACCACTGCTTTTCGAGGATAGCTGTAAAGCCATAGATGGGATTGTACAGTTGTTTAGTGAAAAGTAACATGATATCGCGAGGAGCAAACTTGATTGTGCAAAACTCCCGGTTACGCCTGGCGGGGGGCGGCTGCCTGTTGCCTAAAGTTTCAGATGCTTCGCTCGCGACTAATAAGCTTAGCCGAATACGCCAAGACCATAGTCTTTGTCCTATATGTAGCATCTAAAGAATGCCTTAAATAGCTTCCTGCCCCCTTCCAGTCCCATTTCAACCCTATCACTCTAGCATCCAGATTTCTTAAAATATCAAGCAGAATATGTGGTCGGTTAACAGATAGGGACGAGGACGTTATTATAGATCTTCTACAGCACGTTTCCGCAGCTCTTCGTTCTTACGCTTCTAAAGATGTCTTTACCATAGGCGGAAGCATCGATCTTAACACTTTTTATACCCCCAGCACTGTCGATTAAGGCCCGATCGTCCTTCGTTAGGACTCGATTAAGGGATCTATCGGTAAAGTCTCCCTCCTATTAAAGAACGATAACGTGTCGAACGATGCTTTCGAGACGTTGCTAAGAGACTACCAGCCCGCTACGTTTAGTAAAGGACGGGAAGAAGTGTTAGATGAGTCTTACCGAAAGGCGGGTAAGATAGACGTAATAAAATTCTATACTAACTTTAATCTAGCCGAGCATAGTATTATAGATACCGTAACCTAAGTGCTAGTCTATAGCGGATAATTCGACTATAAACATAACGGCATTCGAGCTGAGTTATATAAACTTAATATTAGGTGCCTCTATAAGTATATTAAGCCTATCGCTAATGACCGTAATAGATTTACTTCGGCCCGTCTAGAAAGTTTAAGTCTTACGTCGACACCCCGCGATTATAACATTAGATGGGCTCCCTCGTCGTCTACCTGCCTCACCCTTATTAAGGTAAGAGCGTTAGCCTCCTATATAGGGTCGTTAAATTTACACCTTAAATAGGCGGAGCCTTAGTAGTACGGTATGGTGGCCGATAAGTTGCATATAACTGGGCTAGAAAACTAGAGTCTATTTAATAGGCAGTATTCTTCTCTAACTGCGAGCACGAAGTCCTCTAAGTTATGCACGGCCACCGGGTAACACTCACCTACAATCTGTATTGGATAGACTTTAGCCTATCCCTTATAGCGATAGATCTTCTGGCTCTAGACCAGTCTTTACTTCACTTCTATGCAGCTTTAGAAAAGCTTATATAATGTCCGACTTTCCTCCTATAAGGTGAGTTACTAATTACCTAATAACACTTAGGCCGCTTAAACAGATAACTAATTTAACTGCTTCACAGGCGGCCTTATTAGTTTTGCTTGCACCTACGGCTACCTACACACCTTATAGTCAGCGCTTGGTTAGATCAACAGTACGCTAAAAGGGCTTAACATAGTTGTATACCAGGGTCTTCGGCGTCTAACTGGCTCGGCCGAGGTGCGAGCCGTGCTCGACGGGAGTAAATATAATAAAGGCTGTCGTAAACACTACGGCTCAGATTTAAATTCTAATATAGAGTCCGATACTAAAGTAAATCACCCTCTAACGAGTAAATCTTATCTAATAAATTCCTTAACTACAATATTATTTTATAATAAATACTAAGAAGAGGAAGCGCTGGATCCGGCGTCTATCACTTACCCTATATCGTATAACGACGGCATACGGCAATATAAACTAGTATTCCTTAGAAAGAAGGTGATTTAGTTAAATAGAAGTCCGCGATCTTATTAAGAGCTTGCTATAGCCTTTATAACGGTGAGCCTAAGTCTTCCTTCTAATAAAGAAAATATACTTATTCTCACTTTACTTAGTATAGAAACGAGGCAAACGTTGATGCGTATTACTTAACCGCTATCGTTATTTTAAGCCTTCCTAAGTATAATGTCCGAAGTCGAGGGTTTTCACATAAGCGAAGGAGGTATACACTAGGATCGAAATAGTGAAGTGCTTCGAAAAGTTTCGGGATTGTATATTATAACTGCTGCTTAGTAGTAATTATCGAAGTTTTAAATATAGCAGTCTTCATCCTATATTATCTCACTATAGCCGCCGCAGAAATTTAAATAGGCTAGTGGGGTCGTACAGGCTTAAATAGGGCGCTTAGCCTGTTCCGATATTCTAATACCGCTGCGTTTTAATCTTTTTAGCTCCTAGATACTTTGGTTCTAGAGCGGTGGATTAGTGACCTTATACCTTAGTATAATAATTTATAGAGCTGGAATAAAAGGATGCATTAACTAGCGCCAGGAGGCTTTTAGATGCCACTGCCGCCTTTTCTTTAAGGCCTTTAAGTATCGTTCGGAAGAGCAACGCTGTATTAACTATTCCGGAAGCGGGCACCATATAAGAAGTTTATCCTATAGCTTTTACTATTTCATCGCTGCCGTCATTAAAGCATAACCTCGCAGCGTAACCTTTAACGTAATCTCTAAAATGGTATAAGACGTCTAAAAGTATTATAAGACTCTCATTAGGGAGATGTCGAAATATATTAGCCTATATCTCCGAGGGTACAACAGGTCTATTTATAGGCAAAAATGCTAAACGGAATCGTGTGGTCGTCTTAACCGGAAAGTATATAGCGCTTAAAGAGATAATATAGAGAACACTATCGAAATAAAAGTAACTGAAAATGTGGGTAAGGTCAACTTTTATGCTTTCTTCGAAGGGCGGTTCACATACAGACGACGCTAAGAGAGAGCCTAATTTAGAGCGACGTCACACAACGCCACTAGTAGCCTCGTCTCTGGTCTTTATATTACCAGAATACGGGATGGAGCAGTGCTACTGCACAAGAGCTACGTACATTTAGATTATGCGCTGCAGCCTACTGCGTCTAAACTGCAAGACGAAGAAGCTTGCAGAGCACAGCTTTAGCGCACACTCGCTTGCACTCCCTAAAGGCTTTTTAGTAATCGAGTCCGGCTAAAGACACCCATTTAAGGTGTGATCACTCACAGTATCTAAGAGCAAGCGCTCTAATTCAGCATAGGATTGTACTTGGCCACGCCACCTTAGCTCGTACGTATTTATACGCAGATGGATTCTTCCTAGCAAGGGCATGCTTTGTTAAAAGATGCTCGTTAGACCCGAATAATTAGAGTATTTCTTTATCTTTAGGCGGGAGTTAGGAGGTACTCGAATCTCTATTTGCTTAATTATAGCAATCGTATTTAGGGTACAATCTTAAACTGTATTTCTGATACTCTAGAGGTCGTAAAAGGTGACCTTAGTAGTAGACAACATAGCCGTATAAAGGACGTATAAGGTAATGTATTATTTAAAGAGGGCAAGTATTGGGTACAGTTATCGATAGTGGAGGTGGCGATCGTATTCTTTCGATTTTTAGTTGCGGGATGCGTTCCGTAGCTGGATCGCGGTCGAAGATGTTCTCTAGATAAAGAGAAAGTATAACCGAGGGTGGGTTCCCCGATCACGAAAGGTGTGGGACGACTACCTAAAAACCGATCCTATCGTGGTCGACTTCGAATGCCCGTGCTAGGGTGCGGGTAGCTCGTCCTTTCTCGAACACCTAATGAAGCGCTACTTAGGCTAGCTATTCTATAGGCAGGAGACGTCTAACAAACGATAAGACCGGCAGCGATCTTAGCATTACTCCGCCGTAGGGAGAGTAGTGTAAAGTCGTCCGCTGAGCTACATAGTTAAGTATGCGCTAACGCTGTACGGCAGCACTTAAGCTAAATATTAGGGTAAGCTAATTATTATAGGTAAGGGCTTTATATTACGAATACAAGGGGCGAATAAAATTTTACGATATTATTAATGTATATCTATACTAGGACGTCTCTTCTGGCTAAGCTACTCTAAGGCTAAATGATAGGATTAATAGTTCATAAAACCATTACAGGCAGGCTAGATATTATCGTACCTAAGTAACGTATCCGGTTTAGCGTACGTCCAAGCACGTAGTTAGGTGGCTTGTCGCCCATAGGTTTTAGGCTACATTTGCTAAATGGGTAGTGCGTTGCTATACTTTCGTCTTAGCGTGTTGACATCTGCACTCGCATCTAGCGCATCTCTACCACCTGCTTGTCGTCTTGCCGTGATACCGCCGGTAGTGCGGTGCCAAAATGTCCTCCTTGAGCATGCATCAGCTATGCTGCAATTCTGTGCACGTCGATGACATTGTCTGTTTCGCCCGCATTGCGATCTGCTTCGGTATCCTCCGGTGTGCGATGTCCTGTCGACCTCGTTAGCTGGCGCTGGCCGAAACTGCTGGTGGCTGCGCGAGAGCAGCCAGTTCGAGTTACATACCTGCACCGGCAGGGGCAGACCAACGATGTGACCTCTGAATCCGAGATATCTTGTCGACCGCGACCGCCACAACAGGCGCACATGCCACCACGAGACCGAAGATGGCGAGTATCGTATCGACTGATGGCGACATAATAAGAGGACGAACGAGTGCACTAGTCTTCGGTTTACGCGATTAGAAGTTAAATGTAAACATACAGAAGAGCTAGGTTATAGTGGGAAGCATTACCGCATATATCTACGAGCTTAAGATGAAGATGTAAGGGGCTCGATATTCTTAGTAACACAATAGTGTTGTTCGATCGCCGTCTATTAAAGATGTCCTAGGAGGAAGAAATAGTGCACTATATGAGATTCTTCCTGCAGTGGAACATAGGCCACGCAAGGAGCTACTCAACCTCAGCCGCGCAATCTGATTTCGCTAATCTCGAACAATACCTCACTTAATTTATTCCCCTTTAAACTAAGTTATCTTAAGATACAGGTGACTAAAATAATTAATAACGTAAAGCACTGCGGGAGCACGTAGGGTAGTATTCCTAGACCCTTACCGGCTACTCCTCCTATCACAGCTATAGGTACAGAATAGAAGCTAATAATAAAGACTAAAGTTTACTATACTACGCTCTAGCTAGAGTTATTACTATCGGCTCGCTATAAGTTAATCGTGCCTCTATTCAACTCTAGTCTCGCCGAGGAGAGTCTAAAGCCGCTAATAGTCCGAGATTAGCGATAATTATCTCGGTAGACTACGACCTTATTAGATCTCTAGAGGTATATAAACGAGCTAGCACCTTCGAAGCTTTAAAGTGAGTAGTAACGTAAAGGTAATAGTAAAGAGATAAGATAATAGCCGAGGGTTAATATAGTCTCTATAAAGGTTAACGACGTAAGGGATAGGATACTAGTTACGGCTAAGGGGTAATACTATCTTAGTCCGAATCACTATAACGGAGTTTAACGTCGTATAGGATACAGGATATAACACTCTATATAAGTAGGCTAGTAAGTTCACTCTCGAGCTAACGTAGCTGATTCCTTATTCCTGCTGCTTGTTAACGCCTAGTATATACGGACTTTTTATACCTTACTAAATAGGGAGGCTCCTAGATAGGCTAGTCTGCCTTGCATCTATAGCTAGGTATACTTTTCTTAGATGCGTACTCTCGCATACTACGTAAACTAGAACGGTATAAGGGTAAAGTTACGGCCTAAACCTATCCCGAGCGAGGATAATAGCTCCCTTATATAAGTACGAGTCTCGATCTGTATTTGCAACTTCCTTCTACCTTTATAATCCTCCTACTATATCTATTCTTCTTATTCACTATTATATCTTTTCCTTTCTCTACGCTCTATCTACTCTAGGAGCAGCTCTTATCGTTAGATGCAGCGTCTATAGTAGAGGCTGTCGTTAAATAGTAGTTTAAGTAATATATTAGCCGTTCTAACCGGTAGGAGTATAGCTTAGCTCTCTTATCGTGCTTCCTCCCGGGTAGGCGATACGACCGTATCTACGGACTAGAAGAAAAATAGATTACGGCTATTATAATCTAAGCTTAGAGTATCAGCGTAAGTCGGTAATAAAAGCTGCATAGACTATAGGAAAGCAAGAAGCTTAATTATACTTCGGCTATTATAAAGGTAGTGGCCGAGTCGGGAGACTAGCGTTCCGCGGAAGAGTTACTTAGCGTAGAAGACGTGGACGATACCTTAGATCGTATAGCAGTCGCGTGCGACTTCTTATCTCCTAACCTGCGATAACGACGTCGAAAAGCTTACGAACTATCTCCGTTAGATCTACTAAGGGAAATATTTAAATGTATATCGGTCTAGGAAATTAAGTAGGCGGTTCGTCTACTCCTAAAGGACTTAAGGCCGGCCGTTATTCCGGAGATGCTAATCTTATAGCTAGTCTATCCTAGCCTTCCTCGTATGCTCTTACTACTTAACTCGGTATCTAGCGCCCTTATATTTATTCGTCGCGCAGAATATCGATAAGGGAAGGAGCTAGGCGTTTAAGATCTAGGTCCCTTAACCTAACCTGAAGCTGGGACACTAGTCGGGTTGCTTCGCTTTAATAAAGCTCGCAGCATTACGTATACTTACCGACTAATAGATAGTCGAGAAGTTAGTATCGAGCGTAAATATAACGGCGAGTACTATTAAGTGCACGTCTAGATAAAGAGCGATTAACGAAGGGCTAAGGTTAAGCTCTTCTCTAAAAGCGGCCGTAATTCTACCCGGGATCGTAACTCTATCTTACCTACGGTCCGATAATATTTAAGAAGCGGCCGTTTACGATATAAAGTATAAAAGCACTATATTCTAGTAGGCGAGCTCGTAGTATAGAACGACCGCGTCTAAGATATTATACTATTCTATAAGATACGGCGATATATTACTCGTAAAGATCGTCGGTTAGGGTGCGCCGAGGACTTAGTACCGAACCCTAAAGAGTACCTTATAATCGTATTCTATAACCTTCTACTATAGGACGACCGTAGGTGTATTAACGAGACCTATATACGGCGACGATAATATCTCTACGATCTCGTCCGGCCTATTACCGGGCGTATAGAGATTAGCGAGTAGATCGTAATAGACTTTACTTCCTCGAATAGCGTGGCTCGTTTAGCTTATTAAATGGCGTTTGCCTTAACGTAGAAATAGGAAGGCTTAGTATTAAAAGCTTGCTAGGATCCTTATATCGGCGTTAATAGTAGGATAAGCCGGTACGTAAAGCTAAAAAAGGACTATATCCTCGGTTTAGGCGACTCGGCTAATCTAGTAGTTATTAGTAGTCGTAGCGACCCCTTAACGGCGGAGAGCCTAGGTTTAGAGCGAGAATTATAAACGACGTTATTCCTAGCTTATCGAGAAACTAGTAGCGACTGCTACGATATAGAGGCGACTATCTACTATCGTATTATAGGATAGGTATCGCCTCTATCGATCTCTATACTCGACCTTCGGTTCTTAAATGCCTATAGTAAGCTGTCGTAAATGCGATTTTCCTAGTACGGCTAAAGGCTGTATATCCTCACTAAGCTCCGAGGCCGGGACTTGCCTACGCATCTATTTTCGCAGCCTGCGGTTGCTAAAGTGGTCGGGGCTGGCTTTAACCGTCCTGCTAATGCACGATACCTCACGCTTCGCTTTCCTCGCATCGTCAAGATCCATCATAATCGATCGCCGGAGGATGCTATCGACTTCTCCGAATACCAACGCATAGCCGAGGTCAGCTACGGAACGGCTGACTATAAGGAGGACGATTATCGTCTATAGTTAGCTAAGCTAGGCTATGAGAACGTCGATGGTGAGAGTAATGCCGTTACCATCTCTCCGACCAGTCAAAGCCAAGAGACAGAGTCGCTAGATGAAGACGCCCCGAGTATTCAGATCGACCAGGTGAAAGGAACTAAGCGACGAGCTGGTGTGTTACTCGTCCCGCCAGGCACTTCCAAGAGGCAGAAAGAAGCTAGCATTGAAACAGCGAAACCTGACTCTGCTAGCGCACAAAGACAGGACGAGTCCGATGTGATAGAAATCCCGGACAGTCAGGCAGATGCCGAGTGTGTCGGACCTGACACAGAACAAGAGGTTCCAGAAGAGGACGGTGAAGATGCCGTATCTGATAACGGGCAAGAGAATGAGTCATTGCGCGGTCCCACTGCTCTCCTTCTCCACGGAACTGACAAAGAGTCACTGTCGCCGGAGGAATACGCTGACTTGGGAAAAGTCATCGTATCGCACGGGCTGGATGTCACTTTCGACGCCGAACGCTTTTGGATAAGCATTTCGAGACATTCATCATCTACAGAGAACCACCGAGAAGGGCGTGAGACCGGTCATCTTGTCATCGTCGACCCCAATGTGAAGAGTCTGGCTGGCACTGCAACATCCTTTACGCTTTCTGCTTTGGAGCAACACTGCAACTTCCTCAGGACATGTCCACCCTGCAGGATTGTCTTCCTCGAATGGGGCGCCATCGGTCGTCTGGTCGCCACCAATAAAAGGCTGGCGGGTCTATGGACGACTGAGACATCTGTATGTTTAACCGTGGCCAATGGGACATTTTCGCTCGCCGGTGGGCTTCGGTAATTGCGTACAACATCTCCAAGGAATGCAAACATGGTCGAAAATGGAGTACGAGAATTGGTACAAACTGGGAAAGGAATCAGCTGATTGGAGCTCTTCGAATAGGCGATGATGAATAGAGGGCCTTGCTAGATGTATGTAGGTGGCAGCGCCTTAATTGGTCAAAGCAGTGTTACCAAACTGGCTCCTCGTAACGCTATCTGACTGACCTGTCTGCTGGGTAGGTGAAACAATGCGAGTACTTATCACATGATGACGATCGTCATTAATGCCAGGCTTGCTGTGCCGTTGTGCTCAACTGGCGAGAATCTGAACGCAGGTGGCCACGCTTCTGACCCGGAAAATGTCAAGACTCAGGGCTGAAACTGACCTGCGGCACTAGAGCTGTTTTTTGTGGCTCTCAGAAACTGATCTCGAGCAACTGTGAAAACGATTTATTTGCAGCCAATTAGGAGCAGAAAGCAGACAACCAATCAGCAGGTATATTCCCGACCTGGTTTCTTTTCCGCTTCCTATCGGTAAAAGTCATTGATTTCATCCATGGCTGTGAAAGTTGGTGAAACCCCTCTATCCGTGGGATGATTGAAAGATTCACGATTAGCACAGGATCTCGCACAGGTGGTTGCTCACGTTCTGACCGGCAAAGGGAAACATGGGTTCAGCGATAAGCATCGCGGGCAATTAATGGTTCTTACTGGTACAGTTTACCGGGAATAGAAAGGTCTACATACCATTCACATGCGAACAGGATCCATGCTTTGCGCAGGAGATACAGGAACGAAACGAAAAAGGTCCTCAAAGCCCAGTCTGTCTTAGACCCATCTGAGCTTCAGTACCTCCTCGAGTACTACTCGCCCGTCCCGGGAGACCAAGTACATCTCCACCACTGCCTTCCACTATGTCACAGGCCAGAATCCCTTGGAGCCATCCGAGTTGTTCAAGAAGTATAAGCAACAGATCACCTCACATGTGCAGCCAAACAAGAAAAGAAAAACAGATCCTGCTTAAGACGGGCGTTCACAACATCCTCATGGAGCGACGGAAACATGAAACATGTTCTCGTTTCTCCTTTGGATTTGGAGGGATTCTTCACCATTCTCAATACTGCTAGAAGATCTAGCGCGAGATCATAACTGTCTCGACTAGAGGTGCGGGCAGCACTAAAACAGAATGATGCTCTCTAGCATTTCCAGTCGTGGAGCTGTCACAAGATGAGACGGCATGCTGCATCTGTAGGCTAAGAACAATATCTACAGTAGATGGCTGGCAAGGCGCTTCCCTGTCCAATCTATTGAGTTAAAGCGTTTCACGATGCAGTTGATCTGCAGCGGAGGCTGCAGATATGAGTGTCGCTACCAATCGCATGACAATACGTCTACTGAGACGCTAAAACTGTCAAGTTACAGCCTACGTGGCCTGTCTGGAGCTCTTCCGCACTGCTTATTCTTACCAAATCCTCGCGCTTCATACTTTTGTCTGGCGCAGTTGGAGCAACCCAATCTTCACCATCGCTGGTCGATGAGTCTGCGTTATTCTCTTTTCCTGCACATGCACTAGCAGAAACGCATCAACGATCGGTAATCCTCACCTCCGGACTATCACCCTTCCTTTTCTTGCAGTGACGATCCCTTTCATCATAAAATAATGGGGGCTTGTGGCAAGCATTCGGGAACCCCGCTCGGGGCGTCCTCAGTTTGCGTCAATTAAGAGCATGCTTGCCGATCACACTGGCAGAGTTACGCAGCCCCCAAATCAATGAGCTGATACTGCCGTGATTCGTCGCCCTGGCGCTCCTTGCGCTAGCGAAACATACAGGGGGCCAGCTCTCGGCTTGTCTGCACGTCTGTTTGTGCCTCGCTGACGTACAGACGCATATACGAGGTACCAAGTAGCTGTCTGCATGGCATCACTGAAAGCTTGAACAGCTCCAGCTTCTTCCGCGCCGTCCCTGCATTGCAATCACCAGGAAACCAATTACTGCTAATTGTCAGTGTAAATTAGAGCGAATCTCACCATGGCGACGACTGGCCCTAGCGATATTGATATTAAGGTTAAGAAGAGCCTCGAAGGCACGCCCTATGAAGCTTCGGCCTTGGAGAAGCTCTCGGGTGGGTCAGTCAACTGGACTTACCTGGACAAGCTCTTGAAGCCGCTCGATGATGGCACGACCGAGGTCATAGTGAAGCATGGAGAGACGCATATGATGACGAAGCCAGAGTTCGCCCTGACTCTAATTCGCTGTGTGGGTCGATCCAAGAGCGATTGGCACATTATACTAACCTGCTCTAGCGCCTCGAGGCCGAGTGTTTTAAGGGTCTGTCTAATAATCCCTACACTAGCAAGGCGGATCCGACCGATTCCCCGGATATTACTGTCCGAACGCTAAAGTACCACCACTACGATGTGGGTAACACCAACCAGATTCTGGAGTTTCTGCTAAACGGGACCACCCTAAAGGACTTTATTTTGAAGTACTACGCTGTCGCTACCTCGGAGTCGCTAAAGTCCGAGGCTTGCCAGATTGGAAAGAGCCTAGGCTTGTGGCTCAAGGGCTTTGCCCATTGGAGCGTAAATCATCCCGAGCTACGGCTAATTGCCGCGGAGAACGGCGAAGCCAAGCAGGTTAGGCACATACTCAACTTCTTATGGCTAAGCGAACGCGTTAAGGAGTACCCTACCATCCTAGACGATGCTAAGGACACCTTTACTAAGGTCTAGAAGATGGCTACCGAGGAGATGCAGGACGAGAGTAAGCTCTAAATAGTCTACGGCGATTTTTAGACCGGTAAGTAAGCGAGCCGAAGAAGAAATTAATTAGCAGCAGCCGTGGTTTCAGTACTAACTCATCTACTTTCTAGTGTTCTTTTACCCGATTTACCGATCCGTAAAGGCAGCGACGTGCCGGTACTTATCATCGATTGGGAGATGGCCCACCTGGGCGTGCTAAACATAGATTTTGGCCAGATGATTGCCGAAATATACACCATCTGGCTGTACAAGTCGATCCCTGCTGCGCTCTAGATGATGGAGGGTTTCGTCGACGCATACGGCAAGATCACCGAAGAGTTCGCCTACCGTACAGCCATTCAGGCTGGCGCGCACTTAGTCTGCGTCACCTCCATTGTGGGATGGGGTCCTACCGAGCAGATCGAAAAGGCGGTTGCCATTGGCAAGGACTTTATTGTGCACGGGTGGAAGAAGAACCGCGCTTGGTTCGAAAAGGGCGATCTCGCCTGTATCTTCCGCTATGATAACTGTCTATCGTGATTGTATGCACCCGCGTGTATGTTATGTACAGTCTAGAGGAGGAATAAAGAGATGTGTAAGGGAAGAGACGTGGGTTAAACTGTAATCCTAAGTTCCTTAGTGTAAAGTCACAGTTATACTCACTAGTAGAATCCAATAATAAATGGTTCGGGGGATCATCCTTTACATCGGCCTAGCTAATATTAGTCGATGATTTCTTCTACGAGAAATGACTAGGAATTGGTTAATGTATAGTGGTGAAAGAATGATAGCACACAAAAGTATTATCGCATAAGCTAAGCTGCAAATTAAGGCCTTGCAATGCCGTATCATTCTTGGCCTTAGTATGCCATAGAGTGCTCTTGTATGCGCGCTCGCCGCCCAGCGGGACGGTTGTTATAGTACAAATTTGAGTGAGCAAATATGCTCGGATTACACTTCCATGCTTCTTTAAGTTCCACAACTCGTACGTTGGAGAAAGCGCTATTTCTTCGCTTGTAATTTTCTATCTAGGTTGTGGTTATCTCTACTAATTTAATCCGCCCAACACTCTCAATAACATCCCTTCAGTGTTTTGCTCTCGGCCGCTTTCCGGTGGTAAAATCAGCAGAGTGGGGGACCGACTTTGACGATGACGGCGAGGAGGACGGGAAGGAAGGAAATAAGGAATTTAACAACGTTCTTCTGCTGTCTATGAACCATTAATACGCAAAACTTGTACACTTATCATCCTCGCTCTCATTATCGTCGTCCTAATGGTCTCTATTACACAAGTCTTCGTGGTCTCGGTACTTTATATAGAAAGTCTTATCGCCCCCTAGAACTTCTTATCGACTTTTTAGCGTTGCGGGAGCCTCCTTTTTGCTTCTCCAGGTTAAAATCTCTATCTGGTATTTCCATATAGTTAAGGCGACAAGGACCACTATAGACAATAAAGCTTACCAGTTTAGCTTTCAGGTCACCTTCAGCGCTCGTCTTCACGCTAGAGTATAGGATTCTCTAGTTTTGCATGCCGCCATTCGTGAAATAACCCCCTAGCATTAGTTCTTCGAGATTCAGCTGTTGCTGCATCCGTTTAAGAAATTTTACTAAACATGGCCGACCGCTAGTCCTCTTGCGTGTAATGGTAAAAGATGGATCGTGATTATCGAGGACGGTTTAGTCTAGAATATTCGCCTTAAGCCCCTTCTATAGCAATTCGCGGTATATTCGGATTACGCCTAATAGAACAAGCGTGAAGCGTAGATATAGCTATACACTATCGATCTCAGCCATATACCCACCACGTCGCCTTGCCGAGATAGCTGGGATGTTCTGTCGCTGGATCATTATAATATAGAGCTGCCTGTAGTAGAAGAGCAGTCCACCGTTATCTTCCGTCGGGACAACCAAAGTGTTCTTATACTAGCGCACTAAAAGTCCTACGACGTTAATGCCGAGTCGCCACTTAAGGATTGCCCACCACCGAGAGCGGTAGCCTTTAGAGCACGCTAAGGGATATACTTACTCGCCTACGCCGTCTCTTAAGTAGGCGCTCGGTAACCTCTATATAATCTTACCCTCTAGCGTCTCGATAGTCCATTTAATCTTATGCTGCGGGACTAGTATAAAGGGAAACCGGGGACGAGAAGTGCGTATATCTTAGTGTGCTCCCCTAGCTGTTCGACTACTACCGGCCCGCTGGCTCTAACGTCGCAGACAGCGAGATGAATCCTAGAGACGATAAGACGAGGGAAAATTTATATACATTAAATATTCGTTAGAGTGTCAGGATGAATATAGATAGGCTGCTTGCGGGAGACGACAATTACGCCTATCATTGGCTTAACCGGCGACCTTAAAGTGATCTTAACGAGATGTGAGTCTCGGTTCGTGGCAGGCATTAACGCATCGAGCTTAGAACGTTTAGCGTTAAAGATAATCGAAAGAGAGGGACGACACAGTCATGGCAAGGCTATATACCGGAAAGAGTGGCTGCTGATGGTATTCTGACAGTGCCTCAGCTATGAGAGTCTATCCCACTCCTGGCGGACCACTACTTCTGTCAGTGTGTACGGTAAATGCAGAGAGCCGAGGAATCTCACTGAAGAAATACTCTCTCGCTCGTCCATTGTTCTACAGTACGTTGCAAAACTACCTTCAACCCCAAAAGGCACCGGACCTGTGAGGATCGGTGGGTCTGGTCCACTTAGATGCGCATGCCCCCTTAACAAGCTGGCACGCAACTTTCAACCAATCAGACTTTAGATGAGCAAGCAGCTCAAAAATACGTCTTTACCCTACACGCCGCTTGTTGTCATTCGGCAAATCATCGCTAGGTTGTGGTAACTAGGTGTAAGCTCTCGCAGCACTACCGTTTAGCACACTGTTGGGAAGCGGACGGTGGAAAGCCCTTGAGGAATTGGGCAATGGCACCATGTATTTATGTAATAGTTAGGTCATCCTGGCGATGACAACTGTATTTCGGTGTGCCTAGTGGTGCAAAGGACGACTACCCACGAATCACATCACTCATCCGTGCTTTTGCAATCTGACCGGCCCAAGATCTGGCATTAGCTCGCACTGGTCGATGGTGGCGTCTGCAGCTGAATGGGTATCTCTGCTCGGGGCAGTTGAAGCCTGTATGGCGTGCCGGAGGTTAAGTTGGAGACAGCACCTCAAGTCACACTTAGCAGCAACAGGATCCTTGCAACATCTCGCCACAATGTACGTTTTGGACGAAATTCGTGTTTGAAGGGCGTCAAGACGATGCGAGACAGCGTATAGTCTGAAACTCTATTCCGAATGTCGATCATCTCGAGGCTATCGATCTAAACCTGCACCGGCCCGTCTTTCCGCTGTGCCTACGTCTCGTAGCCGTAGACCATCAACGCCGAAGACTTTAGTTCTGGCGGCTTCTGCCGGTGCTAGACTCCTTCCTAGGCTCGTTCCATCTTAACCCTGCCTGAGACGTACCGGTAACGCTTCACTTGATCCTCTCCACTTGGACGCAGGAAGCTGAGTATACTATTTATGCTTGTAGCGTCTTCGATCGAGGTGGTGGATAGAGAGGAGATTCTTGGTGAAGACTCTATCGGATTAACGATTTTCGGAGAAGCAATTATAGAGGTATGCGAGCATTAGGGAGGTATGTGGAGCTGACATGTCCTATATCTATACCACGGGTTTCGTAATATACGTGAAGATCTTCTTACTCTGCTGTCTTTGCCGAGCATTGGTTGGCACCTAGAGGGGAAGCAACCCATTTCTCACTTCCTCGTCCCGTAAGAACGTTCGTCCCAGGGTGAGCTGGACCTACGACTCTCGCATCGATATCTACCTCATCGGCTAGCACTTCCGAGAACGCAGCACTTGCGACGGTGGCCGGCCCCCGTTCTCAGACGACTTGCTGTTTTCTATTCGAGCTAAGGCCTTTAAGCTCGTATTGCTCGGAAGCAGCCACTAACGGCGTCATTAATTCAGTGTCTAAAGATCTTAACCATTGAGGTTACAGTTTTTCCGTTCTACGGAAGCTCGGCGGGATCAACCCGACCGGCAGCTAGAACCGAAAACTCAATGGACGCCAAAGCAACAAGTTTCCTACTTCCACTTTCTGACTTGCAGCCCAGCTACCACTACCAATCCAGTATAACAGTGCCTTCTCACGCAAGTGGTAGTTTAGGCGACTTAGGTTATCATTACTGTCTAGGTAATCCTCTTCCGTTCCAGTACCAATCCTACACGCCGTATGCCCAAAATCACTACGCACACACGCCGAACTTTCGCCAGCATCGACACTCTGAGCCCAACCATACGCGCGCCACAGCTGATGTGGCTAGTGTTCGCAGCGTACAATCTGGCGACGCAGCCGTCAAGGTTGAACACTCGGACGACGCAAGCCGGCCCGGCACGAAGGAGATGGACCAGGAGGAGGTAGATGCAATCATCAGGAACAAAAGGAAAGCTCGTGATCCTAAAGCGTGCTATGCTTGCCATCGTCGGAAAGTCAAGTGTGATCGCGGTCTACCATGCAACTCATGCTTCAAGAGAGACCATCCTGAACTATGCTCCTACGAACGACCTACCAAGGAAAGACGCATAACGTTGAGCACTGGGTTTGCGCAGACGGATGATGGCCAACACAAGGGCGTAACGAGGATTGGCAATCCTGGTCGAACCATTACTGTGCCGAAGAAGCAATGGGACGAGCTGAACAGAGAAATAAATCGTCTCAGAACGCAGATTAGGGAAGGGCCAGAGGATGGAATCAGCGCCGTGATCGAAGGACAATCTTCCTCTGGCCACTCAGATAAGTACAACGCTTCAGTCATGTCGCCGGGAGCGAGTCATGAATTTACCACAATGCGAAGGAGTATGCAGCAATATCCTGCCGTGTATGATGCATCAGGCCTTCCTACGGGAGCGGGGACGCCCATGTGTCAGGGTCATCAAATACCTTTTGCTCCGGATTCAACCGGAGTTGACCCATGTATGGCTGGACAAGCTTCAGATTTTGTTTATCCTGAGCTTTGGGCTGGTACAAACAAGAGGTCGTCATGCTCATAAACTGCTCTTTCGGATCGCAATCCTGGTATGCGAGTGGGGTATTTAGAACATGCATAACCCACACTCCAGCCACGTTACATCTCACCGCATTGCAGCTGGTGGCTTCAGTACTGACGACAGATTTGACTTCCCCAGGAACGCACTCAAACTGAGGTGAAGGCTACCGTATCGGATGAGGAGTACTCTGTGCTGCGTATTGCTAGACGTACTGGTGGTAAAGGTCGTGATAGATGTCAGATTATCAGCTCAATCTATCCCTCAAGCTGCGAGGACACAGCGACGTCTCTGTACGTGCAATGACAACGTAAGCAAGCCGAATCAAAGAGTAGATTATGAAGCTCCACTCGCTCATGGTGGCAAAACGAACGAATATCTACTTACCCACTTTCAGCAAAGAGTTGGCACTAACGATGCAGGAACCTCTTGGCAAGAAGCTCCATCGCTCCAATGTACGAGGTACGAAGTGAGATCACCTTGACCTCACAACAGCTTCTTGAATGTAAGCGATAGAATGCCATCTTGTCTACACACCGCGACCGAATATCTCTCACACATGTCTGATATAGCACTGTGCCTTGAACCTAAGACCACGTTCGCATCCAGATTCTTCGTCCAATACTTCGACCCAAGTGTCCATAGCTATTGACAGCTTGTATTTTATCCACGTTCGTCCCACCTCGAAGATATTTTAGAGTTCTCTACGTTGGTGACGCCTTGCCGTTGATCTTGACATCATTGATAGTCACGATGTATCAGTTAGTCCCTCCCGTGCCACTCCGCTCACCTTACTATTGTCAGTTGTCTCATCTCGATAAGTTCTATGTGCCATCGTCCAAGTCTCTTTTTTATATTACCATTCGTATACACTTTCGCTCTCATTATGTCAAACAATCACGCTCGTCCATCAAGCGCCCCCCCCGACTCCTATTTCGCACGTCGCTACAGTCCTCTCGTGGCATCCCATTTGGGAGCGACATCAGGACTCTATTTGCCGCCAGCCTTTGACTTTAGGACATATAGAGCTGCGGGCAACCAGAAGAAGACGGGTCACCAGGGTCGCAACGAATCTGCTCACTATTCCGATTACCAAGCTACAGCACAAAGGACTGGGGTTGCCTCACTGTCGAATCAATTAGCGCTTTTCGCCTTCGATTCGCCAGACCAAGCTGCGGACGACCATCGAAACGTTTCTGACTCTACTTCCTCCGAGCTGCTCGACGGATACGTCAATGCACTGCAGAGAAGCATGGTGCAAGGCTCCAACACGACACATGTTGTTAACCACAATCAGTTTGATCATTGTAGGGGGAAGTCTAGGCCGGAGAGGCCTATAGCCTCCGAATCCTCGAGTCGAATAGTAGAGGATAAGCCTAAATCTTCAATAGATAGGTTATACGAAGAGTGTATGGATACCTCGTTAACAGTTGATAGTAAAGAGGTAGACGCCTATTTAGCGGAGGCTAAATATACCTAGAATACTACTCTAGTGGCTGGTAGTAAATATATAGCAGAACTTCCCTATATTAGCACTAATGACTCAGGATTTCCTAGCTATTCTAGCTCCCTCTGTGCCTATAGAAAGGGAGTCTAGTAAGCTATCGGATATAGCTAATGACAATACCACGAACCAGGCAGCTGCGACCGCGAGGGGAGTTGCTTAAAGGTCTTATGATCCTCGAAACAACTCCAGGATCCGGTATGATGTCTCACAAGATCAAAGGAAGACGTACACATCAATTTACCACTCCATTGTGATAGCAAGCTGACCAGTAGAAACCCACACAATATCGACGACAAAATCTTGCCAGTCACACATCTCCACCAAAAAGGTGGTGTTAACGACACCTGACAGACCCTTACAAGAGTCGATCCATGTTACAGAGATGCTACTGGCTGTGTCGAGGACGTGCTCAAGGCAGATGGAAACAATCAGAGCCTGTACATCTGATGACATATGTATAGATAAAGCCTGCTGGAGCTTCATCTGAGGCGTGCTTGGGACGAATCAGGATGAACTTTGGCCAAGAACTCCTCCTCAGCTGTTCGATAGCCTTTGCATGTCTGTGTGACGATTTGATTGCCTGTGACTTGTTGTGGGGTGCGTCATCATCACTAAGATGAGGGTTTTGCTTGGTAGAGGCTGAGATCATCATATTGGACAGGTCCTTGTGCCCAATGAAAAACATATATGTGTCTGTCGCTGCTGAATTTGGTCGTGATGCTGAATTGATTGTTCAGCTGTGATCTTCAGAGGGTCCGGATGTCTCTGACAGGATGTCATACACCACTGCAATCTGGGTTTGTTAGTTCAGGAGACCTGGGGTACTTTGGCTGCTTTTAACCTCATGTTTCCATGTCTCAAGATCGGTATTCTCGACGTGAGTGAAATTGGAGGTTCGCCTGATGTCTTTATGAGGCTATGTGCTGAACACATTGATTAGACTTACGCATCAAGGACGTCCGCGTAGAGTAGACGGAAGCAGCAGTCTTGGTCATTCTGATTCAGAGCTTGCAAAGATTGTCTCGTGGAAGGTCAGTACATAGAAGAGTATGACATGAGAAAACCAACCTTGCGGGTAACATTTTGGGTTCAAAGTGATCTGATTCGAAGATGAGTATTGGGTAGGAGCAGATAATCAAAGATGATATCTGCAGTGAAGCCGATGTGACAGCATTGGGTGCTCTTAAGATGTTCTGCCTCGTCAAGTGTGACCTCCATGACGGGAATTGATGTGGACCAGGAGTCTGAGCTGCGTTGAGAACGCCCTAGACGCGGATATTTGTCCCGGTCTCAATCGTTCTACAGTACTAGGTAACAACATATGTGACCTTTTCTAGAGTGGAGTATGGAATCCAGGGAATGTCATCACTAGGCCTAAACAAAGCCTAAATTGGGAGCTAAACCATTGCTCGGAAACCCTTTGGAATCAGAAATTTGCAGGCACATGACGGGCGCTTTAGTCATTCCCGAGGACGAGGTTCCACTGGTTGTCGGGTGAAACGCACCACTCCTGCGTGTTCTCCACTCCGGCTCTGCAGAAAACATCGACAACGCCTGCAAAATGGAAACGCTGAGAGCACACCCGAGACAGAAAATCATTGTCCATTGCATTTCTTTCATCCCTTTGATGCGAAGCCTCTAGAATCACATTTCGGAGAAGCGTGAGTAAGCTGTGCGCAGTTTTACCATTAATCCCAAATACTGAACCTGCGCATTCCTGGAGCATTAGGACACCCTTACTGCGCTGGGACGAAGAGTACAAAGTCCAATCGCATCTCATGAATACGGCAGCAAGCATGGCAGCGGTGGAGAATGAGGTCGCTGACGGCTGTCGAATCATCAGTTGAAGGGTTGTCTCAAGTCAAATCCAGAATCTGTCCGATTCGAGTCTCGCGACAGTACGGTCGTCGACTCGCCTCATGATGATCTGTTTTCGCAATTCATTCGTTCACCTTCACCAGACTGCATGCCTAGTTCATCACAGCCAACGGTCAGAGCCAGGCTACTGTGGATATACATGGTTCAAGGCCCCCTTCAAGAGCCATGGCTTGTTCCCAATGCAGAGAATGCAGTCCAGCCCATTACGCCCCTGGAACAGATCAGCATCCAGACGCACGCACGGACACTCGCCAAAAGGCTGCGTATACGCTTGCGCGTCGAACCGCCAAAAACGAAAATAACGTTGCACCTCTCTCTAAGAGAAAGTCAGTCGACCAAGCGACAGCGTCCGTCGAAGAAGCCTGCACTGCCTACCCGACAACGCCCGCGAAAGAAGAGCACTACTTGTAAGAGATAGATTGATTTATATTGATCTACCATCGATCAACAGCGCAGCACATGAAGGCGTCATTATGGGCTTGGATTCCATCCACAAGTGGTCATCTGGCAGTCCAGATTGTTAGGAGCAGGAAGGCACTAGGATTCCAAGTGTACCCCACACATCGATGGCTTGTGCCTCGGCGAAAGAGGACTTGCGAATTTACACGAGAGAGAGAGCCGTCGATGGGTCACAGTTGTCCTTCACCAGCCAGTCCACCCAGCAGTTGGAGTCTCTCAGCGTCAGTGGCACCAAGCGCAAGGCTAGCCAACGGGGTGGAAGTCCTCCCAAAGATCACGCTCCAACAGTCAGCGATCCAGCCTGTGTCAAGAAATCCTGCCAGGTGAGCTTGAACAGCGTCAGACGTCAACCATGCCACCACCCAATTCGCCACAGCAAAATCGAGTGTTGACCTGTCTTGCCATTGCTCCCGCCGGACATCCGCTGCAGGATTTTGCGGAGGTCTGCGAAGTGTTGAAAGCATTTCGAGATGCCATCAAGGCACATTGAGAAATTGTTCAAACACCAGAAGATCCTGCACCGGGATGTGTCGCATGGCAACATCATCTTGACTGATTCGGACCAAAACGGTGGATGCTCGGGCATGCTGATTGACTACGACCTCGCCGTGCAGGTCAGCGCAGATGGTAAGAACGAGACAAGCGGGGAGAAAACCATGACGGGAACATTGGACTTCATGGCCATCGAGATTCTGGAAGGCACTGTGCGAAAGGAGACGGCCGGCATCGACCACACCTATCGGCACGATCTCGAGTCATTTTTCTACGTGTTTCTCGCCCTCTGCATTCGGCACGGATGGCAAGAAGACACAAAACCCAAGCGAGATGTGTTGCGAACCTGGTACGATAGCAGCTATGAGCAGATCTCCCGAACAAAGCGCGGGGATATGGAGCCTGGAGGTTTTGACATCCATGTGCTCAACAACTTCTCACCTACTTTCGAATGTGCCAAAGAGCTGGCGAGAAAGCTGCGCGATATCCTTTTTGGAAAGGGTGCATTGTACACCGAAACGCCAAACAATCCCGACACTCTTTACAAGTCGATGATTGAGGCTTTTGAGGATACAATTCAAAGTCTCGATTGGTAAGACAGACATCATCCGTGAGGGACAACATGGTTAACTTGACATAAGCAGACGAGTGATATCTAAACAGGATTCGACGCGGAAACTTGACCCCGAAGGTGTCGAGCCAAAATGTGGTCGTAAAAGAGAAGCTGATGCTGAAGAGACAGAACCTCTAAAGAGGCGGAAAAAAGGACATACGCGCAAGCCATCGCAGCCACAAGCGGTTGGTTTCCCACCCTGATCGAATGGAGATGGAAGAGCGAAATAACCATTGTCGACGCAGAAGGCGAGGCCGAAACCGAAGCAGAAAGAGAAAGGAAGGGGCAACGAGTACTAAATGAAGCCAGCAAGTGCCGTTGCTAAGTTATGCAGTGGCGTTCAACCTTGTCTCGGACATTCAAGAACACTGTTGTCGTCCCGTTGACGACTGCAGCTTGTTGCACACCTGTGCACTTCCTTTACCTCACTTCTTTCGGCAAGATGTTGCCACTCGACATTCCCGCTGAAGCTCTTGTAGGCTACCTCACACATCTGTGGCCGCAAAGAATTCGAGGGTCTGATCGAAGGCCACAATGAGTCGATTCCATTCTATGGGCCTCGCCCACAACCAGACCATACATTTGGATTCAAGTGATTTAACTTCAACGAGCAACAACGGCGGAAACTCAACATCCAGTCAACGAAGAAGTCATATTACACCGCCCGAGAGGACATCTACTTTCCGTTCCTCACCGGCGAAGTCAAATGTGGTAAACAGGGACTCGATCTCGCGAATAGACCCAATGCCCATAGCATGACCATAGCGCTCCGAGGCGTTGTTGATCTCGATCGCAGGGTTAGTCGGCCTATGGATGTCCACAGGGAGGGCTACAGGCTTTTCCATATCCCACGATGACAACGGAACGCCGCATCTATGCCCACTTTCCCGAGATCCATGGGGATCAAACAACCTTCTATCGGAAAACACTGAAAGAGCTCAGCTTTGGAGATAATGAAGGAGAAAAGAAGTGGTTATCAATTCACACTGAACGTCTGCCTGATGTTCGCCTTACCATTCATTGAACGGCTGTCCAGCCACTGGATTTGGCTACGGCTTTTGACGACGTCAGTGTGCAGGCTTCACAAAATGATGCGAGTGCGCCAGAATCCCAGGACGAGAGTTTCAAGAAACCTCGCAACGCTAGAGGGCTGAACGTGGAGCTGCGCAATATGATACAAAGCTTGCAACGGCAGTTGGAACAGCAGCGGGAGATGTAGAAAGGAGCGAAACGGTACTGACGACCCAACTGGAGCAGCAGCGCAAGGAATCAGGGAAGCAGCAAAAGGAAATCATGAGGATGTTGATGAAGCAGAGTGCGCAGATCAAGGAACTCTTGCAGAAACGATGACATCTTCGCCGCAACGATGATCTTTGGAAATACTCCCATTTGTATGGATGAGGTCCGCCTCTTGGAAGATCTCAAGCTCGTGCGCAATAATTCACGGTGCTATAGTGCTGTATAGCGTTACTAATATACATATTGCGCGTTCTTGTTTATGCGGGCTAAGTCTGATCGAATCTATATTTAAATGCGTTCCCGGATCCTGCTGTCTGATTCCATTCATTTAGAGCTTTGAGTAACACATGACATCAATCCCTGAAACGCCATTTAAATTTTGCAGTAGGAACTCGAGCAGTGGCCGTAACGTTGAAAGACGAGACAGAAATATGCTCGAAGTTATAGAATGCATTGTTGCGGTCTGCATGCTAAAGTTTAGCATAAGTATTTTGGGCATGCCTGCGCAAAAGCCGGCTAAGTATGCTCGGCAGCCTGGTGTGGAAAGCCCAATTGCCCGCATGGGGATTTCTCGAAATCACATGGTCAACCCAACCCCGTAAATGTTTCTCGAGTCACTTCTCAAGACCTCCCCAAGTAGCCCAACACGCCTTCAATTATCTCAATTCGGACATCAACTTCAAATACAGGTTCTCTCTATAGGTGGGGTTGGTTGACGGTTGCGGAAGGGACCCTCCAAGGCACTAGCCTACATGGCTGAACAACCACGGCGCGTGTGCCAGACCGCAAGGTATCTGATTGAGCGGCTGCTGCGGTGGTACGTTCAGCCCGTACAATTATCTACACCGACCTCTGCGTCAGGCGTGCTGGAGTGGTCTTAGATCGCATTGAAAACCACGAGGACGACAGCGAACATTTTAGAATGTGGTGTTAGCCTCATCTATCCACATAACCCCACTTCTTACGATACTCTGGTAAAGTCAATCATTTACTGATAGTTCCCCAGATCGTGAAGACCCTTATCCTGTCTATCCTTCGTTCCGGCATTATTCACCGCCAACCTTTTCGCAGCTCCTAGCTCGATGGAGTCATTGTCCATGCTCTGATGCAACGATTCCAAGCGGACGACTGACGTCAGTGGTCGCGCATAACATCATCAAGCGCGATGGTACATGCAGGATAACGAATTATACCGAGCAAACAGAAGCCGCTCACATCATTTCAGACAGCGAGTCAGAATGTTTTCAAGCAAGGGGAATGATGTGTCGAGCGAAGATGGAAGATGAGAGCAATTTTCTTCTCTTGAAAGTGGATGTTCACAAGTTATGGACCAGCGACAGTTTACAATAGTACCACGGGTTGTGCATGAGCAGCAAGACTGAGAGGGTATGTTGGGTCACTTATGTGGTCAAAAGGCAACCTCACGAGAAGTCATCAACCTCTACCACGACGTGTGCCTGCAACCGCTTGCTGGAATTGACGTCCTCTTCCTTTTCTGTCAGTTCGCCTGGACAATATTCGAATCACTGGAAATTTTCTTAGAACAGGGATCTGCACGATGGTTGACAATTAGAAACCCTGTGACAGGATCAGAAGAGACCATGGAATTTAGCCATAACAAATGTCGAGACCGGAGTTTCACGAAACGCGGACGAAGTCAAAGCCCGAAGGAAGCGAAAAGAGCAGCATCAAATGGAGGAGAAAGAGAGGACGAGGAAGACCACACATACTGCTGGGGATCTGGCAGCTCGACTTTTTAGGCCGTAGCAGTACACCCGGCAATCCTTCCTCGAGTTCTGACTCTTCTGATAGAGAATCCACTCGAGGCCGCAAGCGGCGATGGCGACGGAAGTCGTCAAATGAGGTTGAAATACAATGATTTGTAGCTGTCTCTTCAATAGTCCAACGTCACATATCTCGTGGTGAGTCTCAGCTGCAGCCAAAGCATCGCCAGGGACATGATGAAGAGCCAAGTAGTAGCCCGGTAAGTATTTGACAGCGCCGGTAGGTGTTCGAAGATTGAGCGTCTACTTAAGCTCCTCCAACTTGAAGATGCGAGCACTAGTCATCGAGCTATGGTTTAGAACGCTGTTCTTTGAAATCGCGATCGCTGAAGAAACCTGTCCAGGGCGTGCCAAAGATCCGACCAAGTTGCAACGACTTATTTCGAACGCAACTATCGTCCTACATTCGGCACAGTTCTCCCTAAGTTCGACCTACGCTCTCAACTTCAAACCGCAGCAGTCAAGCGTAGTCTGAGCCATCCGTCTGTCGACAAACACCTCTCTTGCAACCTTCGCAGAAATCTTTCTCATGCGGTATGCCTCTTTTTGGGACGTAGTATTGCTGCTGCACTGGGAGGCCCGCCCACTTCTGGATCCTGGACGATGGAGGAGGCACAAGTCTTCATTGCGAAGTTCAGAAATGAGCTGAGAAACAGAAAGAATCATGCGTACTACCGCGTGTAAGTGCATTATTGGGACTGCTGGAAGTTGCTAATGCATTGACAGGGTTGTTGTCTGCGGGAAGAAGCCGTTGATGGGTCAATAGCTTTGATCTGAACCACTCGTCGGACTTGATGGAATTTGAGAGACCTGAAAGATGTGGGATAACGCCGTACCCGCCAAAGCCTCATTAGATGATGTAGCGCCGAATTGATCCTAGTCCGCCTTCCTCCGCTTCGCCCGCGCCTCCTGCTTTTGCAAGGCAGATTCACCGAATTGCTGTCGATCCACATCATTGTGCTTGATATCGTGAAGAGCGTGGGGGTGAAATTTTTGTAGTGAATTGCACATTCCTATCTGATGATCACCGCGGATCCAACATTCGTCATGCTACCCTTGACTTCTGCCCCTAGTAGAACAACTTCCTCCTGTGCTTCACCTACACTGAGCCTCTAATCGGTGATATCCTTAGGTATCTCGATGGTCTTGCGCTGGAAAATTCCACCCTACTCCTTTTGAAAATTTGAAGCTTACTTTGTTCAAGACGAGAGAAAAGAGAACGGTAGTGACTGATACGGTTGGGTTGCGACATCTGAAGCGCGAGTCACAAGGATATGACACATGGGAGGACATCGAAGCAGATGTTGCTGTGCAAGAAAAACAGTAGACCGCGTCGATAGAGCGCCGTGGCACGAGGCTGCAAATTTCAGCTTTCTTGCGATCTTCATAACGTAGCACTGCAAGGCACACATGCTGACTCAGAAACGATAACTAGGCCAAATTCAACATAGCACGTGCCTGCGCGCGATAAGAAAATGAAACTCAAAATCTTAAGAGTCTCCTGGATAGACGTGATCGTTTTGATATATCATCACAAATGCAGATTCTTGTGTGATCTTTCATTTGTCGAACGCTCATATCATGATGCATTGTTAGAGGCTATATTAATCCCTTCATACTCGAAGAAATACGAAATACACGATCTTCCGGACACCATTGTCGGCCACAGCTTATGGCTTGCTATTGGATATGAGCAGGACCTGTGTCGCGACCGTCGCTTGCAAACTCCATTCGGGTTCTACGTCTCCCACGGGGCGATCCATGTGATGACTGGCAAAGCCGCACGTACATGTACCGCTAACTCGAGGACTTGCAGCTCCTGGCCTTGCCTGGCATCTCGGATATTCTTGCGGGCCATTTGATGTATAAGTCTGCCCGCGCCAGCATTGCTTATGCTAGGTGCCGCCGCTCAAGGCTAGTCATACTCCAACGCTGTGTATTTCCTGTCATGCTCATGTCGTGTCCCAACTTGGTCGTGCTGCCCCAGTGTAAGGCAGACTTCGACGTTCGCGATTCGTATGTATTGTAATAGCGACCCGGAAATATTAATATCATGTAACTTTCGAAGGAGAAGGGGATGCTGTATGCATATATCACAGTCAAGATGATGTTGCTAGAAAAACAGTATCTGACCCAATACAATGGAACACAAAACTTGCAAAAGCTTACTTGTGAAGCACATGAATATCCTTGAAAGCCGCTCTCACGAAGGCTAGCTTCCTGCGGCGCAGCATTCGTCGGTGCCGTCTGAGTGAATTTCCGTTCCCTTGTACAGTATCACGACCTTTACCACCAGTACATCCAGCCGTCTATATCTCGATATCGTCGGCGTTGTTAAACATAAGTAGCCATCGACCCGTATCGTCGTTACTTAGGTGACCCTGTACTAGTCTCTTCACGTCCGCCTTTTCCTCGTTACACCCAGGTACCTTCAGCTGCTGTGCAACCGCGAGGTATCCTTGCTGCAGGCTTTCGATAATTGTGGCTGGTACCTATATGGTCAAGCAATCTGGACGCTTCTCCTTGGTTCGGTAGAGAAGCTTGAGTACCAGTGAACACTAATCCAACAGCCGCTGCGTTAATCCCCCTCAACAGACTAATGACTAGTGGCTTGTGACGCAACACCCTCCACAGGCTTGCATGAAAATGAAATGTGCCGGATCCCCGAACACGCCTTCAACATCAGGAGCAACGCAGTACCCTAGCACAAACTATGCAGACCGTTGAACGCTGCCGAGTGGCGGGATTGTTGTGTTGCTGACTATTGGTTCGAGCGCCATTCTCGGCCTGACCAGAGATGCAGGCTCGGTTGATTCACCCATCCTAAAAAGGAGACCGATCAGCGATAATGCCACAGTCGTCAGCATTCAAGTAATGGTGGACGGTGTGATGCACTTTGCCATGCGTTGTGATTGGCGATCTAAGCGCCCGGGCCGCAGACCCTTTCCGTGGCGGAGTTGTGATAATGCTGCAGCATACAAGGGTCGCAAGTCATCATGCTTGACGGGTGCCAGCACCCCCCCTCAATTGTGAGACTTTCTCATGGGATTGTCGTAGTCACCGAAAAGCTTGACGGGTCGTTGAACGCCCTGTAGATAAAAAATGAAAAGTAGCAAATCTTAGCAAACATCTCACATTACTGCTTATGCAAGGTGCATATATTCTTCACAAAACCGTCAGCAATTAGCAATCCATGTGCAGTTTAGTTGGAGATTCCCTTTGCCGACTCATAGTTAGGGCTTACCTAGACATAACGCATTATCGTGTGAGGTGATGTCGTCTCGGAAGCACTCCAACGACGTAAGTTTTTCCGCCATTATCTTTGACGTACCTGACTAGCAAAGCATGTTGCTCCAAAAACGAGCTCCACGTACGGAAATAATGGCTCTGACCAGACATTTGGCTCTTCCTTGTCCCAGACAATGTCAAGAGCAAGCACAGCAGCCATATCCCGGCGCGAGTCTGTGACTAGAATGATTGCAGCAGAAGACGAAGGAAGGCGTCAAACTCAGATCCCTAAAATGAACCCTGATAGTGCTAGTCATAATACTTCTATCGACGACGACGACGACGACGACGACGACGATAGCAACAACAATGGTCTGCACAATGTCGATGCGTCTGGTGTGACTGTTCACTGCTGCAAGGATTCGCTCGCTTCGGAAGGCTCCCATATTTTCAATGGTGATGCAGGTCCTCGTACCATTCTCTATGGGCGGAGACATGAACTGGTGAGGAGCAAAGCCATTCATCACAGTTCTATACTGAACGGCGACATTGGCATTGAAGAGTATCTTTTAGTGACAAGTAATTTGCGCCGGGCATCACGCGCCTGGCCGCGGGAGCAGGCACCCTCTGGCCAGACTGACTTTTCGACGCTGTCCACCTGACGAATCTTGCCTCCACGACTCATTGAAAAGGCCCAGAACGCAGGTGATAAAGACCAGGTACAATGGCATACCAGAATACCTTAATAGCAATTGCTTTTCTTTAACCTCCTCTTTGCTTTCTTGAAAAGGTCATGCGTGTATAGAGCGAGATCTCGGGCAATTCTAATAGGGGACCTGAACTAGGTTCGTTCCAGCTAGGTGTAATCAGTGGTCTCGCAAAGGCTGGGGTAAATTCGAGCGAAACTGCTCGGGTACTCGGGAAGACCTCGGCGAACCGTACGCGACGCAATTCAACGTACTGAGGAACAAGGTATTACCACAAAAAAGAATCGTCATGTCGCCTGTCAAAGCGGAGCGTTATTGTCGTAGAGTTTCTTCTGCAGCTGTAAGGTCAAGCTGAGGATTAGGATCGAATCGTTTTGGCAGAATGGGCTTCGGAATTGGGCCTGCTGCAAGGTGCAGCGTCACACATTTGACTAGAGGGAAAGATTGCCGAAGATACATTGAAAGGTCCCCCGTCAACCTTCGCCAATCGCAAAAAGAGATGATTCTTGTCTCTTAGCTAACTCATTCTCGCAACGACATGCGTTAGCCAATAGACAGAACATCTTGCCCCATTTAGTTTCACGCAGACAATTACAACAAAACTACCAACACATCTTCGCTATCACTTGTTCCTAACCCTGTGCAGGTACGATAATTGACGTTTGATGTTTTTGTAGAATCGTCCGTGGATGCTGCTTGCAAAAACAAAGTGGCTTGGGCAAGCTGAAAGGGCTACGGAGGTAGTAGCTGCCGGCACACCGAGTCGCAGGCGCTGCGGTCTTTGCAAAATGCCTTGAATCGCCTGTCCCTATTCAATCTATGCACAGCTTCTGCTTATCCGTGCTCCTCACTGTCAATTCCTTATTATATGACGTGTAGTCTTGAGCTTTACCTTGACGGGGGAAGATACGTGACCTGACTGCCGCAGCTTTCGCAGCCATCGGCCTTCTGCAGTCCCCTTCAACTTATTTTGTCATTGACCATTCCTTCTATCGTCAGGATCTCAGTCATTTTGAATCAGCCTCTGCTCTTGTCCAGGCGATACCACCTCCACCAATATTCCTTTGCTTCAAAGGGTTGACGATCATCCTTCGTGCAGTGCTGCCGTCGTTGTATGTCTCTTCAACCACCACATCGTTCGTTGTCGCGTAGCCGACCAAGAATGGGAATCCTTGTCTACGATAGAACTCTTCCAGCCCTTTTGCCATGATCACAACCGCCGGCAATTTCTGCTCTTTTGCCCGCGTAAGGCCCCAAGCTATCAGCTCGCTTCCGAAGCCACGGCCTTGATATGTTGGACGCACGCCGAGAAGGTCGAGCTGCCAACGGTCTCGTCTGTTTTTTGGCTCGGTGTAATATGGCTCACAGAACGGCCAAATTGCAGATCCAAACTCCCATTTTCGAATCGGATGAGAGTCGCTTGATGAAGGCTGACAGACAGATCGATTCGGGAAAATGGTTCGGTGCGCGGATAGATAGAAAGACACGATTAATGTGAGATGTCGTCCTGAGTATGCATAGTGAGCTCGTTGTTGATTGAATCAATGCGGAACGCGGAGGAAAATCACATACTAGGATCCCACGAGTTGTGAGAACCCCAAAGCTTCTCAGATCCAGCTCCCGCCCTGGCCCATTGTGCTGCGCCCGTCACGATATCCGGAGGACTACTACTACCGTCCTCATCACCGCCCGGCGTCGCACCCTGCCGTTTCGTAGACTCGTAACTCACAAGCCAGATATTTTCGTAACGGCACCATTTCTCAAGCACAGCGTGATACCAAGCTTGGACGTAGTCTTTGGGGTATTCTTTTCGATAAGGGAAGAAGTATGCATTTAGTTCTTCGTTATAGAAGGCTGCAGCAAGCACTTCGGCGATGGGTCTCAGGTCAGCGAATGTCGCTATGCGGACTGGCATTGCCGGCTGAGGCTTGGGATCGATAGATAACAGCTTCAGTAGTGGTTGCTTCTCAAGATATGCGGCGGCAGCGGTAACTAGGTTTGGTGTCAGAAGCGCTGAATTGTGCATTCGAAGCGACGGTGCACAGCGCTACCAACACCAGATTCATTTGCACTGATCGTTCCGCCACGGCACGACAGGCCCCCAAAAGTTCCGCAGCTACAGGGGTCCTGCGTAACAAGAAAAATGTGGTAAAAATGGGCCTGATTTACCGTGCATTAGTACACCACCGATGGTTTTAGCTTAGCTTACTTTCAAAGCGAATCAGCGGCTGGATAGAAGAGGAAAAGGAGCATGGGTGTAAGCCAATTAGAGATGGTTTTCTAAGTAGTAATAGGTATCTAACGCAAAAAGCCATCTTATGATTTGCTAGTATCTAGATGGAAAAGGCAGCTCAAGCGAGCTACGAGTTCCAGAGAAGTTGGTTGGGTCAGTTGCTATATTAGAGTGTAAGTTGAACCCACCTACTCAGAGGTCGGGGACTTTATCAGCCAATATGACGATCGTCTGAGTAGGCTAATTCCTAGCTGGGTACGGCTAGCACCACCGGTACTCTTAGCATAGGAACCGATCTTACCACATTTTTCTAGAGATTACGCAGGAGCCCTGTAGCCTACAGTATCTAGCGCCTGGAGCCAGCAGGCTTTGTCGATTCCTCTTGCCGCTTCCCCGGTAGCCGCCTGGCCTGCACTTGCAGATAGCAACACCAGAAGCGAGCAGAAGCAGAACACCTTGTGCAAAGTATTCAGGACATCCATTCTACTTGATGCACGGCACTCCATTACTGGGAGGGGAAACTCTTCCGTGCAGTCACTGATTTTCGCAATTGAACTCTGAAACACCACAGGTGTACAGAAACAAACGAAAATGGGCTGTATACTCATACATCGAAATTCTCATCACGTCATCTGTTCGTGGCGGACATCCCAATGTCTTTCCACGTGAATTATCCTAGCTTGACTGCCTGTGCTACCGTCCGATCGACCAGATATTGCATCGGTATCTGTTCGCTGGCTTGACGCCGAGAATTGATACTCGACGCCGTCGCGACGCAGCTGCTTGTCCTTAGCACCAGCTGGATATCTTTCTGATGACTTCGGAACACCGCTTCTTGAGCTTTTCCCAAAAGACGTCAGCAGAATATCATCTTTCCCTCGGCTGGCGCTTAAGGCGCCTTTGGTGGACATCCCTCCCGCACTTTGTGTCGTTGAGTAATTGGTCTTCATCCACCTGCCTCCCATCGAGCCATGGAAGAGTCGCAAGTTACGATTCAAGGCTGGTAAAGCGGCAGTCACGATTGCGTAGAGCAGCTGCACCTGATGATAAATGGTCGCGTCGGTCAAGCTCACTCCGGGAAGTCCAGACTCAACTTGTCGGTGTATTGATTGGGCACCAAGCCCAATGAGAACGATAATACTGCAGAGCGTTAGCTGACCCAAATGACGGGTACCACACAACTTACAACAGCCGGGGCAGAAAGGAGGCAAGAACTTCTGCTTTGCGCTTCAGCAGCATCTGAAGCGGTACCACCACGTAGATCGCAAGGCCGAACAGAACAACTTCTGAAATGGCATTTGTGATCGCTATACCCGTCCATCGCTCGATCTAAACATTATGTCAGTTTGGGCACGAAATCTCGTTGTCCTTTCCCCACCAGATCTTGACAGAAGGGTACCTCGAACCCTACTTGCTGCGCAGGGCTGCACCTGATCGTGATCGTCAAAACTGAACCAAGTCCCCATGCTGTGCACAGTGCGACAGCACAGTCGCAGACAAATAGTTTTCTCTTCATATCGATACTGAACAGTCGACGGCACAAGCTCGCCACAGAGCATTTGGTGAGAGTCAGCGTCACGAAATATAGGACTTCAGAAGCCACAACGAGCTGAAGCTGAGTCAGGAGATTGTACGCATCCTGAGACCAGGAACATACCTTTGCCAGGACCGTTGCGTCTACCGCATCGACCTGATCAAATGTACGGCCGAGTCCATGTTTGACTGCGACGGAGACGGTGATATATTCTATGATTGCGGTCAACTGTGGCGATGTCAGCTCGTGTGATGAGTGTATTCAAGACTGCAGTACCGCTGCGGCGATCGCGAGAACATCGTTCACGCCTAGATGCTTGATCGAGCCAACTGCTCGCAACGCAAGCACCAGAGGGCAGTAGATGCAACATATGACTGCAACGACCAGGATGGTGCCACGGCGGTCTTCATCAGTGATCACCAGGAATCTGTGGCCGCTAAGATCAGGAGAATCCATTGCTGTTCCGCCTGATACCTCCTCAGCGCTGCTTCGACGGTATAAGTGACAGTTTATCAAGTGCAGAGACTGTACGCTGTCCGTTGTAAGGAGTCGAGATGGACGGAAGGTGAAATTGATTGGGATGATCCTTCAGAGACTCGAAAGTCGAGAGCATTGATGATATTGATCGGCAAAGTAGGTAGTATCCCCCTGCAGTAGCATCAGGGAATATGAAATAGAGCATCTAATGCATGCCTGGAACTTGCAGGTGAAGAAGACACTATCGTGTGTCAAGACTTTGTGGCAGACTTCAAACTGAAAGGAGCCGCAGAATGGCTTGGTAAGGTGTGGTCTTGCATGACTACCGCTTCAATTCAACATGTCTGCAGAGTTTTGAGGCGTATACCTGCTGCCAGGATTGCCGGCTAATGCCAAGAAACCCCACGATCCGTTAATCCGTGATGTGCTTAGCTCGTTCTGCAAGAGGGTCCAGATGGCCAAGCGAGTGGCCACCTGCCTAAACACCCGACTTGGCAAGGAACGAAGCGTGCGGCATATTCGGTGCGGAGCTAAATGCAAGACCCTACGGCGCGCTAGGGACATTCCCCGACCCCCTATCAGAGCTCATCCCAGACGCCATCTTGTCTGCTCACAGGGCCTGTACGGGCGAGTGCGCTAAAGATCTTCACATGCCGGCCTGCAAGGTGTCTATCCTACTGTGACACCGACCACACTAGACCTGGAAAATATGAGCGCTCTAACTTCTGGAATTGCGCCAACGCAGCTATAGAGCCCAGGGTCACCTATCCCCTCCCAAGCTCGACTGTCGACCTGCCACGTCTCTGGGGCACGTAGAGGGACAAAAGACTATCGGCCGTACTCGCAGCAAGCCGTGGCTCCGGCCCACTACTGAAAAGCATGCGGCAGTAGCAAATGGCTTCCTTTGCAAATCGCTCTTCCTCTCTCATCGACCTTCCGACACTTTCATTCTTGCCAACCTGCTTGACACTTTCGTCCAGCAATCTGCCTCTGTTAGCGTTCCTGTCTTGAGCACCACCACGTCAACCCCCTCTTTCCACGTCGAGATGAACAAGTCGCAAACGGCAACCGTTTTGAGCCAGGATATGGAGGTCGCTCAAGAGATTGTCCTCGAGAAGTCGGGCACCTCGAAAGATGCAAAGGACATGCAGCGTCTTGGAAGAGTTCAGGAACTGAGAGTGAGTTCGAGTCTCGCAGGTGATGCAACTTGAATAATGCTGTTGCAGCGTGACTTCGGCTTTTTGTCAATCTTCGGCTTCGCCATGATCTTGATGAGCACATGGCAAGTGCTTCTCGCGTGAGTCGGATCACTCCCTGCACAGCTCAAAGGCTCACGAAACAGCTCTGTGGCATTTGCGTTGCCAAATGGTGGTACCGCCGGTATCATATATATGTTCATCGTGACGGTCCTTTGCTACCTGTGCATTAATGTCTCCATGGCAGAAATGGCATCAATCGCGCCCACAGCAGGTAAGCAAGCGGACAGTTTGTTGCACGGCTGACACATCGCAGGCGGGCAATATCACTGGATTTCAGAATTCGCTCCTCGGTCTGCTCAGAAAGTCCTATCCTATTTCATCGGCTGGCTTTGCACGATAGGCTGGCAGAGTGGTTGTGCCATCGGTTGTTTCCTGGCGGCAACACAGATTCAAGGTCTTATCGTTTTGAACAGCGATACTTACGTCTACGAACGATGGCACGGCACCCTTCTTACAATCGCAATCGTTCTTTTCGTCCTCGTTTTCAACACTTTCTTGGCCCACCACCTTCCACTAGTCGAAGGCTTGGTGTTGTGTTTGCACATTGGAGGTCAGCTATGAGTTATCACCGAGAATCGCGTGCAAAGCTGACCGTACGTTAGGGTTTGTCGCCATCGTTGTGCCTCTGTGGGTACTTGGACCGAAGGGCAACTCGGAAGAGATCTGGACAAAATTTGAAGACCTAAGCGGATGGGGCTCGAGTGAGTCGACCGGAGCACCTGAGCACCTGAGCTGATCCCATACTGACGTCCTTTAGCTGGCCTAGCAACACTTGTCGGTCTTGTTACACCTGTCACCTCTCTACTCGGCGCGGACGCTGCAGTCCACATGGCCGAAGAATTGAAGGATGCCTCGAGGACGTTGCCAAGAGCAATGATTTGGACGACTGCATTGAATGGCGCCCTTGGCTTTGTCATGCTGATGTAGGAACTTTCTATTACGTATCCGAGCCTCGTTGTGACTGACATATCCAGTACATTTGTCTACAATCTTGGGGATCTCGAGACTGTGGTCACAACGCCGACTGGCTTTCCATTCATTCAGGTCTTCTACAATGCGACGGGATCGAAGGGCGGAGCTACTGCGATGACACTGATTCTCACCCTCTCCGCCATGGCCAACGCTATGACAAATATGGCAACTGCATCACGTCAGCTGTGGGCTTTCGCTCGAGATGGTGGAGTGCCTTTCAATCGCTGGTTCTCGAGGGTACAACCACGATTTGAGATTCCTCTAAATGGTATGTTCTATGTCAATACAGGACCGAATTAGCTGACCGTCCGTCAGCCGTTGTGTTCACAGCCGCCTTCACATGCCTTCTTTCCCTCATCAACATCGGCTCAACTGTTGCCTACAACCAAATCAACTCCCTTGGCATCGGTGCACTGTTGTGCTCATATGGCATCTCCATCTTCTGCGTTACATTGCGACGATTACGGAAACAGTCGCTTCCCCCGGCTCCGTTTCAGCTCGGCCGCCTGGGCTTGCCAGTCAACGTGCTCTCGCTCGCGTTCCTGGCACTCGTGTGGATGATGAGCTTCTTCCCATTGATGGCGAATCCGACATATCAAACCATGAATTGGGCAAGTGTAGCCTTCACGTCGGTGTTGCTTCTCGGTGCGTTGTACTACGTATTTAGAGCAAGACATCATTATGTTGGGCCTGTGGAGTATGTAACGAAGAGTGCTTAGTCGTTGCACATAGCAGGCTGTACATCTTAGCGCTCATGACGAGGCTGAAACCGATCCATAACAATCCATGGCTCTCTTCGTGGTACTGACGGCATCGCTCAGCCTTATCAACCCCCTTGATGATCCATACGACACTAACTGCATGCAATAAGCGTGATAGTAATAAAGTGCTTTCCCACATCACGCATCGCGTATGCGTTCACTATGAACACCACATTTAGTGTGTTTTAATGATGCAAGACATTCATCAAGCACCAGATCCCTACCTTCATCTCGCGGATTTCCACGACTTCTGGGACACTTGATGGCGTCCTCGCAGTCTTCGTCGGTCGCGTAAGCCTTGTAGCACGCCCTAGAAAATGCGTCGACCTGAGCTTGTGCTCCATAGCTGCGCTGAAGTTAGCGAGCTTCAGACTCGGATTTCTTATGTCTGCACTCTCACAAATAAGAGCTGAATGTACCAACAGTACGTCCTCTCAATAGCGGAGGACTTCATAAATCCAGACATGGCCAGGCCGTCATACGCGCCAAGCACACCAAAATCACTTAAGCTAGCCTGCACGTGTTGTTGCGTCAGGCCGCGTGGCACTGAAGCAGGAAAACATGAGCGATAGCACAGATCTTTCACTTCACCACAACGCTCGCGTGAACCAACGTAGTGTGAACTTACCACTGGCTCTTGTTAGCCAAAGAGGGTCTATCGACACGTACAACATGGACGAACATAACCTCCACAGATGGCTTGCATTGAACACAGCTTGCGGAACATAACGCAGACTCGCTGTGTCAGTGATTGTGGAGTCTTCGATCAAGGCGTTCGCATTGTCTGCGACGTTCACTTCGTGGTAGTAATTGCCTCCGACGTACGTGTGAGAGGTTATAAGCATGGCGGGTCTGGCCAGAAAGGTGATTCAGTGCGATTGCAGCGCTAGCGTGGCATTTCCCTATTCATATCCATAGGTGAAAGAGCAATCTAGGGCTGATCGGTATCGGTTACAGTCAAATTGTGACGAAAGTTCCCTGCTTCCAATGTTTGCTATAGTGCTATCGAGCTATCTATCCACTCGAGGCTACCTGTTACCTTCGCTTGTAGGGTGAGAACATTCTGTTCGAGCAGAACGAAGCAGTGCAAAAATCCAAAGGCCTTCGTATGGCAAATTGCTGACACAAGTACGTCTGATGCCCAACTCTTTTCGTCCCACTAGCTAGCATTCGAATCTCGCCTGCGGTGTCCGCGCTTGAGGTAGCTCATCTCGACGAAATTTGGGTGACGGTCCGGCAAATCAAGCGGGCGGGCTGCTACGAGTGACGTTAGCTCACACTTGACGCAACATTGGCGTTCGATAACGATCAAGCAGCAGAGAGGTTGGCAATAGAGGTCGGCGATGGTCACAGTGGCATATATGAATGGGGCTCGCCAAAGGTGAAGAAGATAAAAAACATCGCAGCGCGAGCCTGTGGGAATGATATTGCCGCCTGTGAGAAGCATCTCCACGAAAGCTCACCGCCATGGCTGATTTCGTTCGTACAGTCGTTGTTTGTATGTCACTTCGACCACGGATGTAATCTCCTAGGTCGAGCGACGAATTACAGGCTCCCAGGTCTATCTTTGTGCTCGTACAACAGGACTTTGCCCGCCACGGAACGACCCCCTAGCACAATCCCACAGATGACAAAAGCGTCGTGCACTGTTCCTCAAACCATCTGACCGTGCGAGGCTGCATAATCAGCGCAAAGACTGAGTTGAGAATGTAAAAAAGGTAAATAAAAGAGAAGCGAGCGCCGTTTTATCGGTAAATCGTCGACAAGGTCCTCCAGTACAGTACCTAAAGCGATGCAAAGGAGCGATCCATTTACTAACTTGAAGCATTGATGCCCCAGTCCACTTCAAAGGACTAATATGCATATTGTGAAACATCGTAGACCAATCGATAGATTATAAGCTACTTTGTTAGGAACAAGTTCAATCTTGTGCTCGCATATTATTAGTTTATATACTGGGAAACAACACGTCTGCTCGATTTACGTATCCGCGAAGACGGTAATCGCCCATTCGAGAAACAAAATCACGGCGCCCAGCGAGGCTGTCTATCAGCCTCATTCAAAAAAGTTCAGGCATCAATACAGCAATCCTGTGTCAAATTTTGAATTGCCTTGAACCTTGGCTTACAAAGTGCCAAGATTTCCTTTCGGCACAAAATGCATCGATTGGTTGATGACGTAAGTGCATAGCCTCACGATCTGCAGCTGTTTTCTGATGAAAGCGCTGCCACATGCGGAACTGTTTGATTGTACCCTATTTCGCGTTGCGACACCATGGACAATTCTTCGATCAAACCAATCCACTGTGCCGAATTCTTTGAATTACCTGCAAGTCCAGACTTCACAACCTCAAGCATTGCGGCTCAAGCTTCCGCGGATTATCTTGACGATGCCGACACTGACAAGTACAACTCTACCCTTCCATCTGATCGGCGCTGGGCCTGCGTACTGCAAACTGCCAGCATGCCCCAAGTACTATTCAGCTTGGTTTTGCAAGATTAATTTGCTGCTCCATCTCTACGAGACGCCCGTACATCGTGAAGACAAAGCCACTCAGACACGGCAAGGCCGGCGTGAGCTGACGCAGTTGTGGAGAGAAGAGACAGCGTTGATTTAAGTGGACCAAAGAAGCACCCACCAGAAGACAAGTGAGAAAAGATTGGATCGGATTCAATAAGCCGCGTCGATCGCATGACATCCGATTAGGCGACGTGCTGGTGTGCGATCCAGCAGTCGTTAGTGACAGACCAGTTACGCCAGGAATCTAGCTTTGATTCAGAGGCACAAGATAGCAGCAACAAGACGGTATTGCTATGGGCTGCTGAAAGTGGACATGAGACTGCCACGAATTTACTTACCAAAGTTGAAAGCGGACGTGAATGCTCAGGAACGACAGTACGGCAATGCACTACACCTACAATAGCCAGCAGAAGGTGGTGCAGGTAGTGCTCGAGCGAAGAGCCAATGTGAATGCTCAGCAAGGGTGAGGCAAGAGAACATAGATGGTCGGTTAGTGGTCGCATTGCGCAGGAAGGCTATATGTCCTCCTCGCCGTCATGGGATGTTGTTGAGAACTTCAATCTCTGGTATGTAAAGCATCTCTACAGCATGTAGAGCGCTGCGTGACGCGTCTGTCATAGATGGGCAAGAATTTCGGTTTCACTTCATCGACGAACACGACTAACATACCGGCATATGTGATCCCAGCTAGAGGCCAACAAGGACGACTGGTTTCGTTCGTTCAGGCCTTAGGTCTCCCGATGGCCGACATCGAAAGTCGCATATCTTTGCCTAACGCTCTTATTCACCTCCATCTCCAGGAGTCTAAGGTAGCTCAGGCCGCTGCTGCAATCCTCATGAGGCGGGCGCTCGATACGATTCCCACCTATATCATCGCAACGAAAGAAGACTTACGCAGCTACATCGAGCTCCGTATGTCTGTTCACCTAAGCTTGCGAAAGGAAGTCTTCTCAAAAGCAGAGAGAAAGCTTTTGAGGTTACCGCCCTATCCTTTTCAGGCTGGACACAGCTAAGGTTCGTTCTTTCACTCTTATCCTGGCAACTTTCTTGGTTTGATTTTGTAAGTGGATGCTTTAGCTAGTCAATCATTCCGGCGATGAACACATTTCCTGACTCAAGACTGGCCCGAAACGCTAACCAGCTGTGGCCCGATGCTGTCTCTGTCCCTCTTGATGCGTCTATCTTTCATAAGCGAATGTCTCCCTTCCAGTCAGTCGGATAAGTTGCCATTATCTCTGCCATGTTGCGCTTGCCCGATGAACAGATCACATGACTCATCTCGGTCCAGAGATGCGAGGTCTTTTGGCTTTATGGCACAGCCAAAGAATAAGCCTCGCACCCTCTTCGTCCGTTGGTGCCCCAGCAAGGGACGGAGTCTGTTCTTTGTTGAAGTAGTGTGAGGGCCCGGAAGGGGCCAAGATACGCAAGGACATGAACTTGATGGTTGCAATCTAGCACACATGGTACCGCCAAGTATGCTAGGAATGCTTCTGAATGATCAACTTCCTGACGAAAGTGAGGAAAGTGGCGAGGATGGCTGTTGGAACGACGATTGCGCAGCGGATGAAGATGAAGAGCTTCTACGAACTTCTTTCGCACGAGTAGATCTAGCGGATGGAAATTAGGCAAGACTAAACAATGGTCTGCGCCAAGGCACAGCAGACCGGTGCAGTCCTCTACAGACCATCATGATTATACATACGCGGCATTTCATAGCAACACTCCTTAGACACTCCTCGGAGTCAATTCATGTTATACACTCTACTAGTCCCGTTCATACTTCCCTTTCCATCCTTGCACTAGTTAAACCCAACCACCTGAGTCGGTCCCGAAGCCTTGCCATCCCATAATGGTTAAGTGTCAAGGGTGGCCTCTAACATGTAGCGATACGCCTTTATACTGCTGAAGGCTTAGAATCAGTGAAGAGCCATATATTACAATGTTATGGAGGTTAGTGACTAAGGTAGGGGCTTAAGGTGATGGTTTGTAAGTTGTAAACAGGCAACTTGATTGTCGTAACTTTAGAATTACATATTCAGGTGATATAGCCAGATGATCATCAATACAGTCTACATGAATATACAAGCATCCGAGCTGAAGACGCGAGTACTCTAATGATCAGGAAGGCAGGTACCGGCAAGATGTTTCATGAGTGTCATGAACCGCTCCACGGGTAGTGTCACGATCCACTAGTTGGGCCTTTCAAGGAGGGAGGATATAGCTTAACTAGAACAGAGAGTTGTAGGAACTATCTCAGTATGGCCCATGTACTTAATTTGACTACAGGGAAAGCGCTCCGAGGAGCAGGAGGGCCGCGATCTATATACTCCATGGCCTCGTTCTCCGATAGGAAACCTTTGGTGGTTAGTTGGTTAGACGGTGAGCTCCGTTACAGTCTTCCCGGCTAACCAAGCATTTCCTGTTCCGTAAATCACGTGTTCACTCGTCAGACCTTCTCCTCCTTTCTGAGATGGTCGCATGGCGGCCACGATCGTAACGATGAGACAGGGCGTTTAGCCACGCCGGGACCTGGTTTTAGTCTCTTGGGTCCGAATGTAAAAGCGTTTATGGACTAGCGCGAATGGCTCCACGTGATACTCGTCCTTTCGGCTAAACGCCCTTGGCCGGAAAAATTGTGCCCTGGCTACCAATCGACTGATTTCAGTGCGCTAAATCACGTGATTATATGACGATCCCGGTTTTGCCCGCTCTTAAGACACGTGTTGTCCAGCACGTGTGACGCTACAATCTGACCGTATTTGAAGCTGAATAGCAGGCGCCCCCGCTCCGGTTTGCCCAAGGTGAACCGTCGTGTTCATGACAACTCCTCTTCGCCGAAGCGCACGTCTGCTGCAGCGCGAGGACTGCGTCGCTCGCAGCGAGATTGTAGGTCCAAGACGGAAAAAGAGACGTCTCTTACCGTCTCCGTCGACTAGTAGTTCTTTAAGAGGACAGGTATGTAAGGTACTTGCTACATGGGCGCCCCCGCTAATGCATGCGCAGCAAGGTCAACGGCTACGGCACTACGATCAAAATCGCGATTCGAAGGAAGTGCAGGCAGCCTCAGACGACACTGGACTAAGAAATAGCAGGAGAAGGAGATTCAACGTTGAACAACTCCCAAGGTATTTATCTGAAAAAGTGTACTAGTGGCCACACCTTCTGATCGGAAATGCAGTTCCTTGCTTTCCCCAGTCACATAACTCACGTCCTTCATCCAAAGATCTTAGTGTCGTTATGAACCACTCTCAAAAAGTACTAGGCACAGGCTGTCAGCTATTGCGTCGGCGAGACCATAAGCGAGCGCATGCGTCTCAAGCGTGTGATAACTGTAGAGCTCATAAGAAGAAGGTTGGTACATTTCTAACCCTAGAGATAAGTCCTCCATGCTTATGATTCATAGTGTGAAATGACGAGTAGTGGATTGTGTCGTCCGTGCGAGGCAGCGAACATCCCATGTACCCAATCCGGGAAGCCGGATGGACGGCGACGAGAGCAACGACTAGTGCACATGAAAGCTGGGAAGCTTATCGAGCAGATCCGTGCTATGCCGGAAAGCAAGAGCAGAAGGTTGTACCATGCTATCCGTTATGGCCTTCTCGAGAATCTCGACGACACGCACGAGCTGGACACGAACCATGCCGTTACGATTGATGCGACTCCTTCGAGGTCGGATAGCAAGATAGAGCCGCACATTGCACCTGGTGCGGTAAGATCTTTCGGAAACCTTCCGATGTCCAGTGCTGTTAAAGCTAATGGCTACTGTGCTGAAATCCAGGCTCAGCAGCTACAAGTTTTTACTCTAGCTGAGCCCTACATTCAGCCACTCAACGTTGAGGGAGCACCTTCGGATCACGTGGCAAACGCCATGCTCAGCTTTCGCAACCAAGCTAGAGCGCAACTTGCCAAAAATGTGCCTGCCGACGAGGTATTGTCAATGAAAGGCCTGGATCTCAGCCTCTTCTTCCGCGACCGCTGCGCTGAGGATCCACACAATGTTTCGACCTGGAGTTGTGAATTCATCAAGGCATGGCAATTTCTGTCGCCTGTGACTCAGCTTGCCGCTATCCACCTCATTGGCTCTTTCATGCGGTGGTACATCTTGCCCTGCACTGAGACGTACGCACTTATGTCAACTCTTATGCGGCCTCTAAAAGGTCAGGCAGCAATCCCTCACCCAGCAAGCACTGATCTCACACACTTACCTGTGATTCGGCAGGCCTTACTGGAAGGCGGTAAGAGCTGGGTAAACAGAGTTACAGTCGACACGCAGCACTTTCTTTGGCATCGAGGAAGTGCGGCCGCCATCACAGACGTAGTGCTTAAACCCGGTCACCCGGCGGTAAAGACTCTTCGACCAGAGTTCACTGAGTATTGCGATACGATGTCGAACTGGACCTTGCATGAGAGCGTGTTGCAAGACTACCCAGAGCTGCCAAAAGGCGTGAGACTGCACAAAGATGAAGATGATCCCGCAAGGTACGAGCCGCAATGATCAATCTGTGCCAGTCTTACGCAACTTCCGCATGCTCGAGCCAGTTCATAGGAAAAGAGGTAGATCGCGATGGGCATGCCAGGGAACTAAAATGGCCCTTGGACTGGCTGCAGGGGTTTTGAAACACGCTAATACCGACCACACTGTGGGCGGCAGCCTTGAAGGCGAGGCTTCCACCAGAACTCGAGGTAGACGTCATGCGCATTTAGAGACCTTCCAAATTGTGAAGAGCGGGTGTAAGAGCACGACCACATGACAAGCCTGTCGCCCTGTCTGCTTCGATAGTTAAGGTTGAAAACATGGAGAAGTATTGGGATCCACTTGACCCAGGACATACCACAGATGATCGTGGCAGCCACAAGGCAGGATCTTGCGACGAGGCTGAAACGCTTCTGCGTTAGACGGCGTCAATCAGTCCATCCTGCCCATCGGTTATAGACGCAAGCTCCACAATGTCGTTTCATCGAAGCACGAAGCCAAAGTGAGTCGAACTTGGGTTCAATCATCGATAGATAACTCTAGGCCGCATAGTCAACGGCCTGATTCGAACAGTGCTATCAGAAGATGTACTTGAGTTGTCGTTGGCCGCTACACCAAGATGCTTACGACGATTCGTTCTTGCCAATGTTCACGATCCAATGCTATAACCAATGACACAATAAATAATGTCTATTTCCTTGTTTTACAATTACTATATAAGTATCTAGGAGAGCTACACTTGCATCGACCGATTTCTAACCTGCATTGCTAATTCTCAAAATGCCACTAGGCCTGCGACAGTCTTTCGATCGCACTGCCTTTGAAGTAGGTCAGTGGGTCATGCAGACATTAACGCCAGCCGCTTAATATACTACAGGCCTGCAGCGGCTCAGTGCAGCCATTAGCAAGTCGCTGGTACTGGCACCGTTTCGCCCCATAGAACTGGTTGCAAGCGGAGGATATGTTTCTGTCACGTAAAGACATGAATACCTGCGCAAGCCGCTTCGGGGATGATTACGAGCGTGTAAGAGAGGAGTTACGGAAACTCATCGAGGCGGTCGCCAAGAAACTGAGTTATGACCCTCAATGGGCGAACGACGAGGTCCGGGTGTTCCTCGGACTGCTCGAAAATCCCCAAACCCTGTTCAACCAGTCCAAACAGCAGAATGTGGTATTGTATCGAGATGTCAGTATGGTCATCTATGCTGTGAAGTGGGAGTGGGTCCTCGCTCGCAAGTTGAAGCGGCTGCAGATGGAGGGCCAGCCGGCCAGGCCCGAAGATTGGAGGGACTGTGTCGCCATCACCAAGCTTCTTTATGACGCTAAAGGAGGAAGATTGAGCCAAAGCATCGTCCAGGTATTCGACAACACTCAGAGAGAGTCACCAGTCCTCCCAAAGACGATCATGGATTTGAGACGCTTGGTTCTCGAGTTTTACAAGGTGGACGCTCTCCCTGTGGCAGTCTGGTCGTTTGTATCATCGAGTAAATCATTCGACTACAGATGGAGCGACGGGACGACGATCTCTCGCGACTTGTGGCCTGCATTGCGGGGACGCATTTCCGTATATCTTCCCGACAGTCACCAGTGGAGGTACTACGACTGCAGCACGCAGGAATGGGGTGGAACTCTCAATAGCGCGGGCGACTAGGCTGAGTGCCCGATCCTGGCGACAATGATAGTGTACATCGTGAGGTATCAACAATGTAACCTGACAACGCTATGCTGGATAGAGGTGGACGAACGAGTTCGCCACTCCGTGTTTCCGACGATCGTGCATGCCAAAACCAGATGGACTAGTTTGGACACGGGTCATCCTCGCTTCGGTAGCACTTCTCCCAGATGGATGACTTGCCGATTAGATAGATTAAATATTTCCTGCGTTGGCACTGATCTGACGGCTTGAAAAAGGATTAGGTGGTGATTCTGGAAACTCGATTTCTGCGTCCCTTCGTAGGTCGAGAGGAGACTCCAAAGAGGGGATGCCACTTGTCCAAAGCGGACAATTCTCTGCTCGTCCTTCGCCTCTATCAGCGTAGGCGAACACTGACCTGTGTATCTTTAAAAGCCTGGATTAGTACACTCGTGACGAAGATGATTAGAATGCGGGAGGAAAGGGATACTCATCTGGCCATTTAAGCATTACAGTATGGTAATAGCTGTCAGACTCCGTGTAGCTGCCTATTAATGGTCGCACAGCACCACTAAACAAGAATAAAAGGCTGTTACGAACATCCAAGACAGGTACATCTTTCGTCTGTCGAGTGGTCAGCCGCCTGTATCACCGTGGTGTGGGGGCCTGCATGCTGCCGTAACACAGCCTGATGTTTGTAGGGCTGAACCATCTGACTTTTCGTCTCTACTTTCAGTCTACTTCGAAATCGAGTGACCTGCGCCCATCAGATCGGTGGCCAACGAGTACCGCTTTTATCCTCGTTAAAGAAAGCCAATTTAGTGGAATATAATGCAACCACTAGTGTAATCGACCTAAGTCCACTTCTCCAAAGACGGCGACTACGAGTATGCGGATCTGGCCAGGATTATTTGGACTGGAGATGTCCAAGCGCAGCTTCCTCTGGCCAATGGACGGTAGGGTGCCAGATTGGGTACTGTACCACGTTTTCATGTGGCCGATTTCCTGGCTCATATTTGTTATGTTTGTTCCCTTCCCTTCTCATCCACGAACACCACCATTATCGGTGGTACTCATGAAAACGCTGCTGCCTGTTCTCTTAGCATTTTCCGGGTCAAAGGCATGGCCACCTTTGTCCAGATTTTCTACCTCGATAAGGGAGGACAACACTAACCTAACGGCTCTATCGATTGAATACGGCACGTGACTAGTTCGAATAGATCGAGTGTCTCTACATTAGAGATACTCATTTTACCCGGCTCGACCTTAGCATTAAGGTTTTTTAAAGATATAGCTTACGTATCCTCGAGAAACGCGAGACTAACTAACGATATTATACCAGAAAACACATTACCCTTATATCTTAGTACCTAATGTACAAGACTTAAGAACATTTAACGATACTATTATTTCTCGGATGCATCTGGTGATCGCCTATCCGGATGTTACCATTATCCTTAAGTACGGCAAACGATGGATCCGTCGCTCCCCTCTCCTCTTCGAAACCCGCCGGTGGTCCTTCTACGGGTGGAATGCCATGATAGGATTTCGCTGGCACATAACGGGACTTTCGTAAATTTCAACATGGTTGCAAGAGATCCAGATAGACCGATAACGAGACAAGCGTTTGACGATTGTCTTTCGTGGGCACGTACCAAGACGCCATTCATTCCCTTTACCAACAGCTGGAGGAGAGCGCTGCAAAGGAGACGCAAGCTCATCAGGAGAGGTGAAAAAGACGTTGTCATCATTGCGATTTGGTCAAAAGGACTGCGTAATGTTTACGACGCATATGATGTTGCAAAACGGTTAGGATACCTCCTTGCAAGAGCCGTCTGGATTGACATTGCCAAGTGCCATGCCCAGCATGCCGGGGCATGCAAAGCTCAACGCCGCTGACAGTATCACCAGGATCACGGCACGGACATCCATAGTGCACGGTTTTGTAGTATGTGGAGCTTTTTCTAGTGGCGAATAACTCGCGGTGGCTTCTGTCATAGATAAGAGTTAGGAGAGAAGGTTCGACATCGTGAAGTGGAGGCTACAGTCTACAGTACTGTTTCAGCAGGGTGCGTCACAACACTGCAAGATGGTCAGACGTGATGGTGATGTGAAGCTGACATCACACGTACCATGAAGCCACAACCAGAGGTTTCGACGTCGCCATTCTCTCGCTGCCGAGCTTTCCCGTACAATATGCAAGGGCAGCAGCACCCCAGCCATCCTAGGGATTTAGAGAGTCAGGTTCGGTCAAGGAAGGGGACTGGTGACTAACCGGCTGAGCACGGAGAGCAACATTCCAACAAGCCGTGACGCCACTTCATGCTCGACGTCGAAGGCCCCAATGCGGTATTTGTACGGGTGACTCGACTGTCTGCCATTCTGTGGGGTCTAGGCTTCAGTTTCACCGCATGTGAAGTGGAAATGAGAGTATAAATGGGGTGCAAGGTATGCTCCCTCCCATATACGTGGTGGCTGCAAAGCAAGCATCATTCCTCAAAGCATTGCCCTACTGGAAGAAGTGGCGAGTCCCTCCATTTACGGTGAGACGAAGGATAAATCAACCCGGAACAGATTTGTGGCTTCATAACTGCTGGCCGGACGCGGTTCGTTACGTACATGCATCACGAAGAGATGCTAGTCATGGCTCGGTCAAGGCTTGAGCGGCTGAGGGAACTGCGACCAGTTTTGAGAGTCGGTTGTGTGACTGCATTAATCCTAGGTTGGTGACATCACCAACAGTAGACACCACTCGCACACATCCTTGATGCTCTGAGAGTACGACCACCAATATCAGTCGGGATCCGACCGCGCCGAAGGTGTTTGCATAGAGCTCAATAGCTTCCCACACATACTGAGTCTACTGGAGTAAAATTAGAAACTGTAGCCTCCCACCAAAACCTGTTGCTTTTGTGGTCTCTGCGCCGGTTTCAAGATGTTAGACAAATACCTCTTGAGGTAAGGCCTAGCAATCCAAAGACTCTTTGTAACTGCTTTCGGCATCAGCCATTCACGATGGTACGATCTGTCCTTTTGATACTTGCGTTTGCCCTGGGGCTTACGTCAGCACGATTCTTTCCCCGGGATGACGCAACCGACAGCACGGTCCACATGTCATATTACGCTTAGCGCGTATTATTTTGTACTTAAAGCGGCCTCACTGAG